>ML779294.1:86214-140755 GCA_009831015.1 Picea engelmannii
TGCCTTGTAAAAGTATATTGTAATTTCATTGTAAATCTGGACCGTTCATTATAAGGTTGCAGATCTAACGGTAGAAATTATGTTAGGGTTTTTTGCCCTAGAAGGCAACCCTCTTTTATGAGGGAAATGTATTGCGGCTATGGTTGATTATGAATATTGTATTCTGAGAGAGGATACTGTGAGAGAAAGAAGAGGAAGTTACAGCGGGTTTTTTTGTAGGTTCTATCCCTTCATTTGTTGGATAATAATAAAGGAAGGACCTGGCAATTTCTCTGGTGGACGTAGCCCACACTGGGTGAACCACGTAAATATGTGTCTCTCTTGTATTGTGTGTCTTATGTGTTTTGTTTCTGCATTTGTTTTATTTTATTTCTCCACGGTCCTGTTTTTCTAACAGTTTTGCCTGTGTCGTCCAAGATCTCTCATTGGAAAGGAAATGAGAGTCAAGATACTATCGCCCTTCTGGAAACTGTGTTGATGTCGACAAAAAGGGGGATGTGACTCCAAGAAGAAAAGGGCTTCGTGAAATATACTAGGTGAGGTGAGGAGTGGAGGAGGTACATGGATGAAGTCCAGATGTGTGGAGATTCAAGACTGCCCTTGGTTGGGGGTATATGCGAAGTATAAGTGGCTGCAACAGTTGAACAAGTTTGAGTGTTAGGGGGACAACAAGATGTGGGATAAGTTGTGCCAAAGGTGGGACAAAGTGAACAAACTCAGAGGGAAGAGGTAAGTGGCCTGTGGGATACTCGGAGTATATGGACGATGTTAATAGGAGTAGATGATAATAAGTGCCCCAACCAAGGGAGACCTGGGTTGCGTTTGCCAAAAAAGGGAAGAAGGTCACCAAAGGTGATGACAAAAAGATATGTAAATGCGGGAAACAAAGGTTTTTTACAATTTATCAAATGAATAAAGAATAATTTGGGATGAGTGTACAAATACAGAAACGGGTTCCCCAATGTAATATGGTTGGGCCAGTGAGTGTGCCATTTTCTTGGAAAACTGGTGGAGGTGGGGGCCCCATGGGTGGGTTTCTGTATGACGTAGATGAAATGGAGAGAAATTTGTAGATGGGCAAACTGATTGTGTATGAAATGGAGGGTTAATGATATTGCGGAGGCACAGTCAAAATAGAACCTTGAAGAGATAATATGGGAGTCCATTTGGGAAATCTAGCAAAATGAGGAGAAGGAGTATGTGACTGATTCACGACATGATGTAAAACTATCGGGACTCCCATCCCTAAAGGGTTGAAAAATAGCATAAGTGTCAATGTGCCAAAGGGTGCTATGAATGGGACAACTCATGTGGGGAAGAGTGCTACCGGGTAACAATACCTAAAATGCAATGGAGGTGTCGGTACTGTAAATCCGAAGATGGGGATCCTAAAGGTAAATTTTAGAGGGTGTGACTGGAGATGCAATTGATATTCAGAGGTAATGATTACATGCCAGTGTTGATTATATACCTGAAGGGGTTTCATTTGATGTATGATGACCAAGTACCTGCACACATGAAAACCAAATACCCGACATGAACAATATCTGAAGAGAATCAAACATACAAGCATTTATTTGATAATTGTGAACATGAGCATGCGTACCGGGACGGGGTATGAAAAAAATGGTGCCCCAGGGGCTAAGAATAAAAAATGGCCTGGGGACTATCTTGATGTAGGTGATGGGATGCAGATCCTGTGGTTGAAGACAGATTGAAAAATGGACACCTGGAGCTCCCAGAATGGTGTTTGGAAGTTTGGAGGAAAGGCCTATATGTATTTTCTGACTGGGCTCCCTTTTTGGGGAATGCCCCTAGCAGTGGAGCCTGTGTTACCTATGGACGTGCAATTAGCTACCTTGGGCAAGAGATATTGCTCGAGGGATAACTTCATGTCAGGCTCCCTTGTGAGTATCGGGGTGATGGATGCTTTAGCTCATCGTTGTGTAGCAACGATGATTGTGAGGATATATGGGTCCCTTGCGACTCAGCGGATCAATGGTGGTTAGCTGAGAGTTATGGGGAGGGAACTGGCCGGAGAGAATTTTTCCTGGGGTTTGATGTTGCATGCCAGGATGGTAGGGCAGCTAGGAAAATGTCAGACTGCGGACTCAGGGGACTTTGCCTTTGGGTCCATCGTGGTGGCTTGGTTTTTGGAGAGGGTGTCGATGTTGCACCCTAGAGTTTTATTGGGCACACCTGGTGCGTGAGAGTCGTGACTAAGGTGGTGGTCGATGATTTTGGTTCGCCATGGTGGTGGTGAGGGCGACCATTTTTTCATGACTGAGGCGACACAGGTGTGGCAACAGATGTTCCAGATCATACTGCAGTATCCATATTGTGGTGTTGACTTCTAGGGTCATCTGGATATGGTGTTACCTCCGGGGGAGGTGTTTGATCACTGAGGTATGTTTGTGATTTTGATATGTTGATTTTTGAGATAGCGTGACATGTGTATTTTGTATAGATGTTGATACTATCGTTTGGTTGTTTGTATGTGTAGATGTGGGACCTCACGGGCATGAGGTTGAGCTGATGAGAGTGTCATCTCAACAGGAGCTGGCGAGACCATCACGGGGAGGACCATGAGTAGGAGAGAGACATCACCATGAGGATGCTGAGGCGAGGCTAGCTGGTGGTAAGAGAGCGGCTAGGAGATGCCATTTTGATGACCCTGGTGCCAGGCCATCACATGCTCCTCCGGCGGAGGTCGGGGGAGATTTCAAGGATATTTGTCGTCGCTTGGAGGCAATGCTACAGGGCATGCCTGAGGGCATGTGCTTGTGCATCCAGGATGAGGGCATCCTGGAGTAGTGTGTTGGCGTTCGGCTGACATGGCGGGCCGTGGTGCAACAAACAACAGTAGCAGGTGTTGCAATGACCAGACGGTTACCTCCAGGTCCAGAGGGATCGATAGTGGGTGGGGCACCACCACCTGAGGGAGGGGAAGGAGGTGGTGCTCTAGAGGCACCTTGAGTGTCACTCTATGTATTTTTTTATTTTTGTATATAGGCTGGTGAGCCTATTTTGGTGTAGTGGCACCAGTTTGGTACTGAGGAGATTTGTTGGCCTACGGATTTTGTATATGATGTTTTCTATGTGTATGTAAACATTTTGATGGCACTGTTGACCGATTTATATATATACGAGTATACATTTTGGGGTCTTTGTGATGTTTACATGTGTTTTTTAATGTGTTGATGATGTCTAATCTATATATGTTGTGATAGGCTCTAGATGGTTTATGTGTGTGTAGAGATATCTTGATGTGATATATGCTAATCGAGTACAATGTTAGCTATGTTATCTGTGATTTGATTCAATTGTCTTGCAATATGTGTAAAGGTAATGGAATCCAACTATTGAGATAAAAGTCTAAATTGCAGGTATTTGTGAAAGAGTCAAGGATCGCGGACATGGTACACATTGTTGAGCTGGAGGACGACTAGTTGGGAGTCAAGAAAGATGCTAATGTGACAAATACAATGATGACTGGCATCAGGGAGGAGGCCAATGATGGCAGTGTACTTAGCTTGATTGTTGGTTGTTGAACCCAAACATATGTCGCTAGAGTGAAGTAATTCATGTGAGGGGAAATAGAGGACCCAAGCTGCCGAAGTGAGATTTTGTGTCCAATAGTTGGCGTTGTCGGCATAATCGATGTGGTAGGTTGGTGGAGGAAGCATCTATCAATAACACAAATGATAGTTTAGACATGAGGTATGGAAAAAAGATTAAAAACACTAAAAAAGAAATAACCTAATGTAGAATGGCTACGCTTAGGCGTAAAATTTCTTTAAGTATAACCCATTGACGGGTTCTTTGAGAGAGAGGCCTTCGTGGGAGGCCAGGATGTATGCTCCTTTGGTGAGGCAATGTTGGATAATGTAGGGGCCGTGCCATAGTAACTCGAATTTTCCATGACCGAGGGTATCGTGAGCGATATCGTAAGCAAGGACGAGGTCACCTTCATGAAATGAGTGAAGGTTGACATGGTGATCAAAGGTGGCCTTTGACCATTTTTCGGATGCCTCATTATTTTGTAATGAAGATCGACGATATTCATCTAAGAACTCTAAGTTCAACAAGCGCTGCTCCATTGGAGCAGTGTCGGGTAATAGTTTAATTGCGGTGTGTAAGGTGGGAATTTTTCACTCGATAGGAAGAGTGGCCTCGACCCCATGGACTAGATGAAATGGTGTGAAACTAGTGGTCGTTTTCACGGCCATACGGTAATCCCATAGCGCGGGAAATAACATATGATGCCAATTGGTCTTATGTTTTTTAACCATGTGCTGTAACATGGTCTTGAGGACCTTGTTAACTGCTTCGAGCTGTCTGTTAGACTAAGGGTAATATGGTGAGGCAAACTCATGGGAGAATCCCAATCATGATGAGAGTTCGACAAAAATATCATTCTCGAAATGTTTCCCGTGATTGGAAACTAGTTGGAGTGGTACTCCAAAGCGGGATATGACGTGATTAAAGAAAAAATGCATTGCAGTGTTAGTGGTGTTGTTGAAGGTGGGCATGGATTCATCCCATTTGGTGAAGTAATCGACTGTGAAAACAATGTATTTGTGCCCATTGCTGGATGGGGGGTTACAAGTCATGAAGTCGATGCCCCATTTACAAAAGGGGCCTGCAGTAATGACTGGGTGGAGAAGAGTAGGTGGTGCTCGTGCTTTGTTGGCATAAAGCTGACATTTATCTCATCGCTTCACGGCATGAATGCAATCGTGAAACAATGTAGGCCAAAAATAACCTTCTCAGATGATTTTCTCAGCAATAGACATTCCCGAAAGATGGCCCCCGCATGCACCGCTATGGCAGTCATTCAAGACTCTATCTACCTTGTCAATATTCAAGCATCAACAGAGTATGGTGTCGATCCCTCACCGATATAAGATATCTCTGATTAGCAGATAGAAGGGGGACCAGTGGCGAATACAATGACGGTCATCTCTTGAAAGGTGGCTACCGAAATTTTGGGTTCGGAGGTAGACGAGGAGGTCGCCGTACCAAGGATCATCTGAAGTGATGTAAAAGAGATGTTCATCGGGGAAGTCGGTATTGACGTGTGAACTGGTAGTATCAGAGGGGAAGGCCATGACCAGTTCGACGAGGACGATATCTTTCTTGCTCTTGGGTGTTGAAAATTCAAGATCGTACTCCTAAAGGATAATGATCCATTGGGAAAATTTTCCATTAATTTGTCGACGACTAAGCAAGTATTGCATAGGGTTGGAATCTGTGATGACTTTAGTTGTGTGAAGCAGAATGTAATGGCACAGTTTCTGGACTACGAGGATGACTGCAAGGGCTAGTTTCTCTTCGTGTTTATACTTCAAGGGTGGTCTTGAGAGATTTTTACTAATGTAGTAAATGACATGCTCACGATCGTCATCGCTGATTTGAATGAGAACTCCTACTACTGAGATAGTTGAGGCTGATATGTAGAGGATATAGTCGCGATTGTAGTTGGGTGCACTAATTAAAGGGGCATTGGAGAGCGCCATTTTAAGATCGTCAAATGTTTTTTGGGTATGTTCATCCCAGTGGAATGGGATGTCATGGCGGAGTAAGCGAAGGAAACCATGTGCTCGAGTGGCATAGTCTGGGACAAATCATCGTAGAAAGTTAGCTTTTCCTTGTAAGCTATGTAGTTGGCATAAATTCTGTGGGGGTGGAATTTCGGTGATGGCTTGGACTTTGAGGGGGTCCACGGTAATACCTCTTTGGGAAACGATGAAGCCGAGGAGGCACCCAACAGTGACGCAGAATATGCATTTGAGGGGGTTCAAACGGATGTTGTACTAACAACATCGGTGGAAGACGATCTGTAAATCATCAAGATGTTGGGTGCATTTTTTGGATCAAGCTGTGAGATCCTCCAAGTATGTGAGGATGATATGAGCTAGATCATGAAAAATGTATGTCATAGCCCATTGGAAAGTTGCTCCAACGTTCTTTAGGCCAAAAGGCATGACACGATACGCAAACATACCCCAAGGGGTGGTAAATGCAGTTTTGTATTGATCAGCTGGGTGGATTTGGATTTGATTATCACCAGAGAAACCGTCCATGAAAGATAGAGCCTCATGGCCTGTGCAGTCGTCGATAATTTGATCGATGAAAGGCATTGGAAAGTTGTCTTTGGGACAGGCGTGATTGAGATCGGGAAAGTCCATGCATACACGGATAGTGCCCTGTTTTTTGTTAACGGGTACAGGGTTGGAAACCCATGAGGTATAGGCGATGGGGTAGATGAACCCAGCCATGCATAATTTGTCAATCTCAGATTTAATGGCCACTTCTTTGGATGGGTGTAGTGGTCATTGTTTTTGACAAACTGGTGTAATGTCAGGCCAGGTGTCAATGCGATGTTCAATAATAGAGGGATGAAGGCCAAGCATCTCTGTGTATGACTAGGAAAAAATATCCTGATATTCTTGGAAGAGAGATTTATAGCTGGTGATTTCTTAAGGAGTGCATGCGGCGCCAATGGTGATTTCCTCGACGACTCCATCTTTTATGGAAATATCGATTTTCATGGTTGGGGAAATGTTGGCCATGTTGCCTTCTTCAAAAGCATCAGGGGCAGGGATGGGGTTGTTAAACCAGTCGATATCCCCTGATGGAATGAAATCCTTGGTTTTGACTGCATATATGGGTTGTTGGTTAGGAGGCGTGAAGGCTTCCTATGAAAATAAGAGTGCTCTGTGGCGTAGCGCATCCCATGGGTAGTCAGGAGTGGTTAGTTCCTCGAGTATGTCTTCATCACAGTAATATTAGTGGGAATACAAGGGGTATAAAAGAGTGATATCAGTGACTATCACCGTTTGGTTGGCATTTGGTGATGAAGAAGCAGGGGGAACAATGAAATGACATTGCGATGGTTCGCTCGACATAAAACAAATATCGAGGTACTAAGGAGTACCAGTGGTAGTTGGATGTAAAATTTCAGTAGGGAAATGAATGGGAGAATTGGGGGGATTTGGGGGTAAATCCTCGGATAAGTCATCCAAGAACCACAGAGGAATAGAGAGTGCCTCTGGTTCAGGAGAAATGATATGAATAATCTCTAGTGGTGAGGTAAGGTCAACCATCGATTCTATATGGGGTTCAGGGGTTTGAATCAGGGCCATCTGGCATTGCCTGTATTCAATGATCATAGGACATTGATATGTAAAATGATCTAAGGATTCACATAGAGAGAAAGGGTATCTCATACGTTTGTTGACTGAAGTCGTGACATAATGGATGTCAATGATGTTTGGTGGGGATGACATAATTGGACTAGGTGCCTGCTGGAAGATTTGGCGCACTGCAACTAACGTCTGGTGGAATTGAGGTAGTGTTGGGCAATGGTGTGTATAATGGCCATATTCTGAACATATGGTGCAAGGGAATTTGGTTCGCAATCCTTTGATTCTTGTGTTTAGGGAGATAACGACAGTACTTGTTACAATGGTGAGCGGTGATGTTGTTTGACTGGGTTGAATTAGGCTACGTAACTTGAGTAGAGATGGGCATTTATTGGTTGGGTGTCCATATTTCTCACATAGAATACAAGGAGGCTAGATGCGTGGGGGAAGTGGAGCTGTGGGCTCCTTCTTATTTCGCCTGCCCCCAGCAGTGGTAGGGAGGTTAGTGAGTGGGGGTGTAGGGGGTATGGTGGGAGTGAGTATGGGAATCTACATTGGGATTCCTTCTGTTTGGGGGGGAAGGGATGGTTGAGGGACCATCTCTTGTGGATGTAAATACCAAACTGGAATTGCCAACACCATATTAGGGAGGGTAAGTGTTGTGGCTACTTGGAAAGCTTATACGCCAGGTGGAGGGTAGAAGAAGGGGATTTGAGTAATGGCTTGGGGAACTGTCTCCCAAACTGTGATATGGCCTTGGGGAGAGGTGAGATCGTGAACTAGTGGAGTTGACGAGTTCACAAGAGGCTTATGAGGGGGGAGCTCTGCGACTAGTGGGATGTCAGATATGATAGAAGCCTCCCTGGGAGGAAGGATATCCTCTATGTCAGTTCCATTGGATGATACAACGCATACTTGATTGGAAGGATGAAGGAGCAGTGGCACGCCATGATAAGTTCCTAACAATGATGGGTCTTTGAAAATCCTGAGACCCATTTCAATGAGTGGGTACGTTTCAGGATGAGTATGGATGAGGGGGAGAATGTTATCGATGTCGGCAGAAGGGTTAGGCTCATAATCTGAAACTTGGTCAATTGTGATGATATTCCCATTGTGGGGGAACATCATGGTTCGAAAGATGGAAGAGGCAATTGCCTTCATAGAGTACATGTAGCTACGACTGAATAAGATATTGTAATCAAGTGGGGCATCGATAACTTCAATGTCGATGAGTATAGTCTTTCCCCTGAGTTCTACAGGGACATTTTGGAAGAGCTCTTCAGGAGACGATGGTCATCCGTCATAAGCTCTTAGGGTAATGGAAGATGGGATGAGTTCGGGGGAACCAAGTTTCTGCCATACATACTTGGACATGATGCATGTGGATGCTCCTTCATCGATGATGCACCAATTAACTCTAATGTTCCAAATTTTTACTGGGATTTGAAAAGCGATTAGAGCGGGGAGGCGAGGTTCTCCGCTGTCGATATCAAATGTGATGAGTCGAGTATCCATGGGGTCTACTGCCCCCAATGTGGAAAGTAATGACTTCCGCTGAGTGGGACAAGTTTGAAGGACTTCTAAGACTGACATGGCAGTCGGGGATTATGCTAAGTCATCAACCAAAATGTAATTATGAGCTGCCCTAGCCTGTGGGTTGTGGACATTCCTACGCAATGGGATGCGAGGGATGTGAAGAGGTGGTTTTGCGTTAGGGTGAGGAATCACGAATGGGGGTTCTGTTGGTGCTAGGATTGTTTCTGGGGGAATGGGAGGAGACTCAGCAGGTGCACGGTATTAATGACTACGTGTTTGCAAAAGGATTTATTCCTCACTGGTGAGGAGGATAGTACGATCTGCAGGATTATTTAGATTGAGATATTGTCCCAACTGTGGTAGAGTAGGCTGAATCTATTTTTGGGTGTTCATCACACCTTGTTGTGGAATGGAATTTTGCAGCACGGCTGGGGGGGGGTTGTTTCACATATTGTTGTGGGGCTTGCTAAAGGGAAGGCGGTGTTGGAGGATGTGGTAGACTGCCTGAGTCTTTCAACCATTTAAAATCAGCGATTTGGGGGCAATGATGAGTATAATGACAAAACTCACCGCAAAGGGCACAAGGGAAGGTATTTTTAATAGTATTTTTAATTCTCCCTTGATGCTTGTTGTTATTGCCCCCCCGGGGGTTTTGATTCCCTTGATTCTGGTTGTCTCTAGTAGGTTGGTTCTGCTGGGGGTGATTCCTGCCTTGACCTGGGTTGTTATTGTTCCAGTTTTTTCCTTTCTTTTTGGCGTTATTCGAATGATGGGTCGGATTTGCCATATTCAGCTGTTCAAAATTTTGATATTGTTGAAGGGGAGAGGGTTGAACAAAATTCACCCCAGCGTGAGGGTGTGGGGGACCCATGGGCTATGGAGGAGCAGGGAATGGAAAGTACAGGTTATGTGGGGGTAACGATCCATAAGGTACATAGGAAGTCATGGAGATTTTTCTAGTACTTAGAGTATAAGCTGAGGTAGAGGGAGTACCATAAATTGTTTGGATAGGTGGGTGTATTGGGGGTGCCGACGGTGGCCCACTGATGGGTGGAGAAATAACAACAGGGTATGGTTGTTGATAAGGGGGTGGGGGGTAATAAGAGGTGCCCCCATATGCCAACGGATATTAATGTGTGCCATACATTGGTGGTTGTTGGGGTTATGGTGCGTGGTGCGTGGTATTACCAATCAATCCGTCTGCTGAGTGAGACATCTTGGGTTTGTCTTGGATGAATGGCATGGGTTTTGGGAGATCAGAAAGTACTGTGTACAAGTACCCTAACTGTGAATAGATGAGGTCGTATTGTTGAGCCTTACTGATGGCTTCTTCTTCTAATTAAGGGAAGGTGGAAGCTACATCTTTACCAAGGAGAGAGACAAGTGACTTGAGAAACCAATCAAGACACTGTTGTTTGGTGGTTTCATCTTTGCACAAACTACATCGTCTATTCCACTCATGAATGTGATCAGCGATATGTGTGGTTGAGGTTTGTTTAAAATTAGAGAGTAGTTCAAGACCATTGTCATGGCGGATTGGTAATTGGAAGAAGGTCAAAAATGCTTTGGCCAATTACTAGAAAGTCTCATGGGACCCCAATTTTTCGTCTACATACCATTTGGTTGATGGGCCAGTGAGTGTACATTGAAATAATCGTAGTCTGATGGAATCATCCATAATATTGTTGGAAGAGCACCATAGGTGGAAATTCATGACATGATTGGCAGGGTCATCCACTGCCTTTCCTTCAAACTTGGGTATGTCTGAAGGTAGTTTGGTGGGCATTGCAGGCCATGTGGGGTCATGCAATATAGGATCATTTGTGAGTTTTCTTAGATAAGGTATGTTAAGAGAGGCCAAATATGGCATCGAGAGTGTTGGTGGAGGATTAGTTCCAGCCATGGTGTGAGTGTTTTGTGAACCTGACCCTTGAGGGGGCCTAGGTGGGTTGGTACTTCCCCCTTGAGAGGAAGTTGGCCCCCTGCTTCCATGTAAAGGAGAGTGAGTGGATGGTGGACCTTGGGAATTGGACCCAAGTAAAGTGGAACCAAGAAAAGTTGATCCTAAGACAGTGGAATTCATTGTAGTGTGAGAAGGTGGTGTCGATGAGTTGGCAAGACTAGGAACTCCTCCTAAGATAGGAGGAAGGTTTAGCAAGCGTCTGGAATGACAGGGATTCTATGGGTCCCCTATGATGTCCAACTAGCTGAGTGAATGTGTGTGAATGGTGGTGAGAGTAATAAATAAACAAGAGCCTTTGTTGCAATTTGTGAACTTGACACAGTATATATCCAAATCAAAATGTAATCAGAAGTGCATCATACATAAAGTATTGTGAAAAAAAAGCATATATGTGGATAAGTGGGTTTTGTCCGCGTGGGGAAGCAAAGGAAACAAATGCTCGTGTCCTAAAATATGTAACATCCTTCCTGTCAAATAGCACTTAACATTCCAATAGTACTCAACAGTGGGTTCTGAAGTCACCGGAAGATAAACTAGTAAAGGATGAAATAATCAGTTATAATGAGGAGTAAAGGGGGAATATCCCGAAAGAACTGGCGATATTTCCCAATAGCCACACAAAATCCGATCAAGGTGCAATTGGAGCCCACAATTTCCACCTGGGTAGATGTCCTAAAATTTTGTCACTAGGTACCTCGGTCAAAGTACAACATTTAGATTTTCAGCCTAAGAAATGGGTCACAGGTTGGATCCCATCCAAGAGGTGGGTGCCTCAAGGGGGGACGCATAGAACAACCAGACCCCGGCCTTCAACCCTTCATAGTTATCTCCCTGCCTTATGGTGTTAGGAACACTTGACTTGGAGGATTTAAAGTTTCCTATTTGACAACTTCTATTGTTTTGACAATGTGAGAACCAGATAACGGGGAGTTATTTGAATGCCTATCCCCGAAATCCTACCTAGACTAAAAAATTTCTTTTGGCACCTCCTGTGGAGGAAAAATTAGTGAGTTTTTAGAAAACTTTTAAATGTGGTTGTTTGAGAGATTGGGGGTGTGAACCAACCTTGTTGAAATTAAATGTGAGTGGATATTTTCTTCAAGAAAAGGGTGGGGTGTTTCAGAATCCCTTTGGAGGAAACTTACTTTGACCTCCATGTTTCGAGATTAAAACTATGTGAGTGATAAGTGACTTTTGTGTGTGAATGAGTGAAAGTGTGCCAATGTTTTAATGAATTAGGTGTCACCTTGCTACATGTGGACTTCACTTGGTCCTTACAAGTGTTGATTACCTAATTAACTAAATTCCTTTGGTACAACCTTGCGTAATTCAAAAGTCCCTAGGAAACTAGCATGTGAACATGTTGGTCCTTTACTATTCCTTTAACTCCCTATTGTGATTTAATCTAAGAAAATATTTGAAACTATCCTAGATTGTGATCATGTGGGCATGTATGGGCCCATTACAAAACCTTTAAACTTCCCTAGTGATGTAATCTAAGAAAGTAAATTTCAATACTATCCTATCTTTGTAGCATGTGGGCATGTATGGGCCCGTTACAATCTTAAGATGTTTTTGAAAAATAAACTAAGTGGAGTCCTGAGGGGGCTGTTGTCCTCTCCTAAAGGTTTTAGTCTTTTTAAGGGAGATAAAATTGTCCTACAACCTTTTTCTGATTCTCAAGGTCGCTTTGAAGCGCGAGAGAAGAGCATACTAAACGATTGTTATCCAACTTCTGGTCCCAATGCAAGCTTGATGTGTTTACAAATGATTCCAACTTATAATTTTAGTCAAAGTAATCCATCCATGAGGAAAAATGAAAGAAAAAAGAGGAAATAATGATTTTAAACCTCCTAACTGCCTATGTGTTTTGACTAATCCCTTTATATGAAGAGGGAACTAAGTGTGGTGCATATTACAATATGCATGAAATCACTCTTAAGAAGGCTAGGGGCCTTCCCCAAATCACAAAAAACCTTACAATGTGAATTCTTTTGCACATGTGTGTGGGTCTCAGAGTAGACAGAGGCGCACTCAGTGCCTGTGTGCAGACCGAAATAGGATTTTGGGCGCAGGTGCATAGAACAACACTGTGATTTTGGTGCACATGCACATGATGCACGACTATGGGCCAATAAAACCACGCACGAAAGACGCACAGCCGTGAAGAAAATTTCGGATCAAATTCTCTCAATTCAGCTTTGAATTGAATGTTTTGTAGGTCGTCTGGGGCCGGTTAAGGTACCTGTAGGTTAAATAAACCAAAAGAAGAGCTAGAAAAACCCAAACAGGGTAGGAAATTGATACCTTTCCCCAGTGGAGTCGCCAATCTGTGTCGCCTCTTTCGTCACCTAAGTGAGAAAAATAGAGGTGCTTACAAGATTATTTGGGTTAGATAAGCAAGACAACTGTAAAGGAAAAGGGTTAGAGAAAGAAATATAAAAGAACAACTAAGAATTAAACTAAGAAAAAAAAGAACAACTAAACTATTGAGCATAAGGACATAAGGACAAAAAACCAATAAGACTCATGTCACCAATGGCAAGGATTATATTAGTGAAAGAAAACACCAAGAAGAAAGAGGGATATGAGTCCCTTCTTCCTCCAAGGGAGGGCTCTTGGACCCCCACAAATAATCTCTTCTTACAACTTTGAATGAAATGGTGAAAGAATCCCAAGCTAATTCACTCAAGAGGTGAGATGGATTTCCCAATGTAATGGTGCTAGTATACTCTTGATGAGAATAGAGGATTCCTCAAGAGAATAGCAGCAACATAACTTTGCTAATGAATTCCTTAAAAATTGAAGTGCACCCATGGCCTTGTTTTATAGCACCTCTTTGAGGTATTGTGCAACCAACTTGTAGTGTGAAAAGAGGCTATTTAGGGCATTTTTAGGTCTTTGACCAGCCACCCAGTCAGATTCAGCCGCGATTTGGGTGTCAAATCAACTTGGAAGATAAACCAGAAGTGGGTGGGAGGCCAACCAATATCATAATTGCATCATTCTTAGATGTGCGAGGATTTTAGCGACCACTGTCGCGCATCGTGCGCATGTGCACTTTTCCTGCATTTCTGGATTGTGCATGTGCACGCGCACCTTGTGTAGTCATAGCGCACTTTAATTTTATCACTAGTTGTATAGTTTTGGACCTTTTGAAAATTATTTTGTGGTAATTTTGGTCCATGGGTGACCTCATAACTATTTGAAGCTGTTGGATTCCTATAACCATTTGTGGACATAATTTTAGTGATAACATGCATCAAGCGGGTGCAAGTGTGCATAGAGATAACTTTGTATTGAGTTTGGAAAGAGACAGATTTATTGAACACTCTATAAGGAAGAGCTATGCAAGGTGTGCATCAAGCAAGGAGAACACTAAGAGGGTGAGAATAATTTATTTTCAAGAAATCCTTCGGATCTGAGTTTGCAAAATACTAGAAATGAAAGGAGTGCATGGGAGATCCAAAATCCTCTAAGGATCAAGCTCAGAAAAGATAACACAAAAATACAGTAAGAGATGGACTTATGCCAAGTCCTAAATCTCAGAAGAGATAGCATTTTCAAATGCGCAGGTGAGACCCAGAGTTTGGGATCACGAGAGAAAGTTCAATGGCCGAAAACCTTTGAAGACTGAAAAACCGTTGGATTGGTTGTATGGAGGAGACTGGACCGTTAGATCAATGTCCAATGATATAAATAAGCGTAGAGGAGGAAACAGATATTATCCGTCAGATCTGAGCAAGAAAGGATCAGTCATCATCTGATCACGAGAAGTTGCACAAGATTTATCTTTGTTTATACACAGGAGAGTGGAATTGTTGAAGTCCCAAAGTCCCGAATTCATTTGGGACTTTCCATCATTTGGGAGGACGCGTGGCAGAAATCCATCAAGTTCGGGTGAAGGCATTCCATATGGAATGAGCGCACAGAAGGTTGAAACACCCAAAGCTCGAAGATTCGAAGAGTCGAGAGTCGTTGATCTACAAAGGGACAATTGTCAATAGATCGTGAGCTCTGCGTAAGTTGTAGTGAGGTTTTAGTTGAAATTTGAGATTTCTAAAGGCCAAAGTCCTGAAGCAGACGATAGTCGTTGATCTGGATTGGAAAGGTGTCACTCGATCATGAACTTCGGAGGATCGTACTATGGGGTTTTTGTGAAGTAGTGTTTTAGAATATCCTAAAGTGCCGAAGGTCGAAGTGGTTAAGGGTCATTGATCCCACGAGGAGCACGTGGATCACTGATCTACGAAGGGCCACATGGAGGACGAAGACTCACTCCATCGGATAACCATTGGATCAAGGGAGGACAAGTGTCAAAGGATCCAACACTCTAGAAGGATTCACTTCGGAGGTTTGCGTTTGTTGAAATTTGAGAGCGCCGAAGGCCGAAGTCCCGGAAATGATAAGAGTTATCAATGTGAAGGAGGACACATGGTGCTAGGTATAGGACTTCAGAAGAAACCAGAGGAAGGACAGATCCTAAGACCTAGAGAATATCTAGGTCGCTGATCGAGGGAGGATTCATAGGACCATTGATCTAGTAGAGGAGGCCAAAGTCCTGAAGCAGGAGCAGAGTCATCGATTAGAAGGATGCGTGGCGAGATATCGAGCCATTTTGGAGAAATCTCTTTAGAAGAAAGGAAGGTTTGAAAATTGAAAGTGCCGAAGTCCGGATTTGCGGAGGAGATCATGGCCATATTTTTAGGGAGACAGGTGGAAATAGATCATTAACTCCACAAGGTTGGAGTACGGAGGAAAGTGAGGGCTTGAGATTTCAAAAACCCCAAAGTCTGGAATCGTGAATAGATCTCATCTGTTGATTCAGAGGAAGCAGATCTGATCCGTCAATTTGGAGAGGACAAATCCAAACCATCAATCCAGAGGTACCGTCAAGATCGAGAGATTGATGATCCCATAACATATCGAGGATTGACGGTGTGTGAGCCTTAATAAGTAATCATGGGGTCAAGAGAGAACATAGCCTGAGGACACATGCGGAGAAGGCACTTAGTAAAAGGAGCTTGCTGAGTGCAAGAAGTTGAGATTTTCGAAGGCTAGAAACCCGAACAGGATTAGGTCCATCAATCTAAGAAGGGGAATTGATGATAGGGAATCATATCGGGGAGCAGAGGAAGAATTAGTGAATGTACTAGTTCATAACCCAATGTGAGATGGAGTCTTTGAGCTCATCGAGACAAGAGATCAACGGGCACGATCAAAGGGAGATCAGGAGAGCACTTCCAGATATTGGGGATAAGACTCTTCCATAAAGGGTGAGCACGTTGGTGGCTCGATATTTTCATGAACCATCGATCGACGAGCATATTGATATCGGTCATATCATGACTGTAGAAACCAAGCGGGTCTGAAAGGACTTGCACATAGAAGGAAAAAGGGACATGTTTATAGCTAAATTGGGTTCAAAGAGGAAATCGAAGAGTCAATCTGACCCAAGACAAGGAAAGATCCAGAGACTAGGTGGTTGCAAAACCATAGGAGGGGGGATGCATCAGCTAGTTGTGAGTTGAACATTGCACAAATCGATCTCCTCCTTCTAAATTTTATGCCCAACAATGAACTCCCTTCTATGGGCTTGGTCTTATTAAAATCTTGTGCCAATTCTTCCTCTCAAATCATGGTCTCATGGATAATCATGAAGTTAAATCTCACCTTTCTAATTTGTATGGTCATGATTTTTATTTTCATCAGACTTGTTGACACCGAAAAGACTCACCTCATTGCAAATCCTGATCATTGTAAACATCCTTCTCTCGAGCCATGAACATAAGAGCAAGGACTCATGTTTTGTTTTTTTAAATTCAGTGACTCTCGGGTTATGCACACTCTATCCACCTGGAACTTTTATTCTTGAGAAGCGGTGAAGTCCCCATAAACATATTAACTCAACCATGCCACGATGAACAATACGAGAAAGGCACTATGATCAATACAAAGTGTAGTGACTCTGCATTGATCTCATTTCTGAATTGAGGAAATGCCTCCTGCAAAAAAAATGATATGAATACAAGAAGGGTGGATAGGAACTGTGCACTCACGCACTGCCCACAACCATGATATGTGAATTGGATCAATGAATTTCTAGCAAAAAATATCAAATGAGGAAAAACTTCATTCTAGGATATTGGCAACCGAAAATTGCAATCTCGACGCTATTTGAAATTTATGATCTATGAAATGAGAAACATGAATCTATCCAATACTCAAAGGTGAGATCTGGTAGAAAAATTATTTTTTTGCAAATCTATAAATTCTTATTTTCTATCATGATTTGGTGGCGCCTTCATATTTTACAGTCAAATTGTCGAGTTGCAAGTCTAAAATCCAAGTAGGGAATTTTGCAACGAGTACCTGTCTAGGTGGACTGTGTAGATCTAGGAACCAGTCTCAACTTTGAATTTATGGGAGTGCATAAAGAAGCCAACGAGTCATCATTCTCCATATTGTGTGCAGATTCAGATCTCCATGATAATACAAGAAACAATCCAAAAATCATCCAAACAAACTCAGAAAAGAAATTCATGAAGATTGTTGCATTCACTTAGGACACAACACATGGAGATTTTAATTCTCAACGGAATTTATCTCTACCTATTTAGGTATATTCTCTCCAAATTCAACGCTTATGTTTGTGATCTTTAGCCTCCAACAATTTGTATTCACCTCTAAATATCCATGACTTTCTCTTTTATTCAAAATCACTACAGGTTTGATTAATTCATATTTTAAGTGGCATATAAGGTAACTACATATTTCAAAGGTTTTGGAAGTTTTAGAAATAGGTGAAACTTTTTTATTAACTCACCTAGAATTGTAATGAGGTATGTTTTTAAAGGTGCACTTTAGATTACAAGTTATGTGATGTTGAATTATGAGATACACGAAAGACATTTTTTTGTTAAGAATTCTTTTTGCAATTATATAATCAACTTGGACTATGGTTGATCACATTGTAAGTGATGGGAAGTTTTATGAAAGGACTATGGTAAATATTTGAGTGTGTTTAGCTTGGTATATGTGTTTTTCAGAAGAAGGCTTGTAATGCATAGACCATCATGATCTCAAGAAAGCTTCAAAATGTACTCGGACTAAGTCATAGTAAGAGGGATAGTCATAATAGATAAAAAAAAATATTTTTTCTCTTCGTCCTAAACGTAGCCTGAAACTGAATAAGGGGTTTTATGAACAATTTTCTTTGTTTGCAATGGTGAATATTTTAATGGTTGGTTTATGATATTTATGTCTAGTTTTGACATAATCAATTGCAAATATGATTAAACGTGACACACACATACAAAAAAAGCAAGGAAATTCAAGCACAAATTCATGCCAATCAAGAAATTAATGAAAGGTGAAACTCATTTCCTTCATTCAACCTCAAAATCAAAATCAATTAGAAATTGACACATCAAAGGTGAACTAGAGTCTAAATCTGCAACAATGCATTCATATACAAAGATATTCAAAACAAACATTACTTGTAACTTACAAATAGTTAATTTTTGTAAGTGTTAAATCTAGTGAAGTTGAATTTGTAAAATTTGGGTGCATTATCGGTTGAGCTCGACACCCAAGAGTCATTGTAATTTTGAGTCGAAATTTGATAGGGTTGAGTAGTTTAACTCAAATCACTGTAATCACACTTTTGGGTGCACTTTCAGTTGTATCTGACACCCTTAACTTCCTGGAAACAAGCTCAATCTAGCGTGACAAGTTCAAGCGAATTTGAGCAAGAAAATTTCAAGCGAGGCAAGTTCAAATGAGCATGAATAGAATGTAAACAATAAGTGCAAGAGAGTGCATTCAAATGGCTTGAAGTCTCAAATTATTAGAGTTTCTAAAAAATCTAATAACCACCACTGAAGGAAACAAAATGATATTAAACAAAGAAACTCTTCAGTCAATTCTAAATTTTTTGCAAGTGACACAAGATAAAGTTAGACTTCTTAAATCTCAATCCCAACTATTGAATGATGATTTGACAGTTCTGAAAAATCAACAGTTAGTGAAGTGTTCTGAACTAGTTTTCGTTCAGAACAACTCTCTCTATGATGATGAAGATGATGATCAACAGTCAATAAAGGATAAACTCAACAAGACAACTCTAGATGTATATGAAGATGAAGTTGTTCAAGTTCATCATAATCAGGTTTAAAATACTCTTTCCAATCCCATCATCAAACCTTGGGAAGAAATCATCTACAACAATAATAGGACATGACTTGGATATGACAAGGAAGTTACCTTTCATATTCTTGATTATTCAAAACCAATCAAGTTCCAAAGTGCTATATTCCTTCAAGAAGTCTCAACTTCACTTGTTCTAGTTTAGCATCAGAATGCAAAATGTCAACATTTCAATTGAGTTGGTCACATGGAGAATAAATTTTTTGATCTCCATCCTTGCCATCATTGTGGAAAACACAACCATTCTTCAGACATATGTTCAACACTGAAGAAACCTGGAAGATTGAAGATTCACTATGAGTGGATCGAGCCTTGGTAGTGCTAATAAACAACCAAGATATTATATAAGTCTTACCATAGAATTCAATCTCGATTAAAGACCAATATTGTAGTACATATCCTTTTTGTACCTCACATAACTTGTCCCCTTATGGCATAGCTTTCAAGCATGTCCCTCACGAGATGAGATAACATGTGGTTGTTTCCACATGCCCACTTTTCATTGTGCACAAATGGAACATGTATGGTACTCTCTTGAGCCTAGAGGGGCGAGTACAATGATGTAACGTTTATGTACCTTAAGGGGGGGGAGTTCAAAAATAAAATGAATATGGTTTGAGAAACTGCTTGAAGTCTCTCCTTTCAATTGACAAAGGGGGGAATTGAGGATGGAAGTGTAGATGGTTGCTAGACTGAAAGTTTCAACAATAAATATGCCATATGGGCATCAAATTTTCCAAATGGGAAACTGCAATCTGTAGATGACAGACTTTGGAAGAATTATTTTTAAATGACATGCAATTGAATCATACACATTATATATTGGGGTGTTGTTGGACACCTAAAAGTGTCAAAATTGGTTAGTGGTAATCCAAAAACCATCAGATACATGGTATCAATTGGTCAGTGGTTATCCAAAACCACATATCCAGAGAGCACTTCAGTGATACACTGATAGTAGAGTGGTGATACTACATGTTCACTAATTAGTAGAAGACATCAGATTCTTCTAGCTCAAATACTTGGCAAAATGATCGAATTTCCAAGTGATCAGGGAATGTTCAGATATTGCAGTTGTTCACCTCCATATATCAGCTCTCTTCCAGTTCATTTTAGATGAACCATTCAACATCCAAATTGGTGGTTTTTTAGGAAGTTCTTCATTGAGGATCATCTCAAGAGCTTCAATATGAAGACTTGGAAATGATACTAGTTTATGATTTATTTTTGGTATTATTGATCATACTTGTGATCGAGGGAGGGAATGTTAGCCTATGGCTTACCTTAACCAATCACTAAATCTAATTGTCACCTATATTTGTATTATTCATTTAGGATATTAGTAATATATCCTCAAGTGATGAATAATGAGTTAATTAAGATTGCCTAGCCTAATCATAATGCATGATTTTAGGATCTAGAGAAAATCTCTCTATGCGGTGGAATCACCCATTATACTATAAATATGTACCATTGATGTGAATACAATGGAAGTTGGATAGTGAACCTTTTCCTTAATATTGTTGTTCTTGTGCATATTTTATCAACATGTTCACTCGATCCAACTGAAGGTTGGTTATAGTTCAAAAATTAAATATCGCATGGTTCATACTCAGTGGTCGAGGGACACCTACACATGCCAAGGATCTCATTACATTAATATAACGATATGGTGTGAGTGTGTAGAAAAAAAAACCATACTGCTTAAGTTTCCTACAATAGTAACCTATTTGTTAATTGGTATCATATGTTCCCATGTCTTGACATATACACCAGAGAATGACATGTCAAATGGTTGATTGGACATGATTCCAGAGGTTTCCAAAGGATGGCAACGATGATTCTCTAGCTTCTATTAGACAATGTGTGATTCTCTTAAACAATGTGGTGTATGAAGCTATGCATCACAAGGCATTAACATATCAAGCTCATTCCAAAATAACCAAACAACATGACTTTCGCAGACAATGTACATGGTTCGTGAGATGCCAAGTCCACCAAGGAAAAAGTAGTAATAGGTATGGTATACCATTATTAAAGGATACTATTTTCTTATTGATGTAGGTTTCCATGAGCTTATCAGGTTCAAACTTGAGCGGTGGGAAAATTTTAATAAGAGAGAAGATTATTTCCTTGATTATCCTACTCATGAATTTCAACCTAGATGTCTTCATATTACATAGTACAAAATGATCAAAATTAACCTATGTAAGGACGTGATTTTTTCTTAAGCCTTTGGAAATGGGAAATGAATCATCAATTGGTTCAAAGGAAACTATAGGAAGTGGCCAATGGAACTTCAATAGCATGCAAACAAAATAGAAAACCTTAATGCAATTTGAATATTCCATCCATCTATTCCAGGGGACTGTTATACTCTCCATAATTCATATCATATCACTTCTACTGTAAGTGTTGTTGCTAGATTTCTATTTTGGCTGAATAATATTTAAGGAAGATTTGTTGTGAGATAGGATGAAGAGGTGGGTTGTTAGGCCCACTTGCATTCTCTTCACATGAGAGAATTGTAGGGAATTTGAACCCAAGAGGTTCCGAGTTGCAGTTATAGAAATATGAATCTTCATGTTCGGCTTGTTTTTTAATACTGGAAGGGAACTAGGGTAGCCATAGGGACATACTTCCTGGGTGGGACAAGAATGTGGGGAAATTTGATACTTTAGACTCATTGTTGAACTTGGCACCTGAATTGGAAATATTGTTGCTGCTAAGAGACCTTACTTGGTAAGGATTTTCTTTCCCAAGTGGAGTTTAAGCCTCAGATCATGGGTTACCTCCTGTTAGTTTCTGGGAAATAGAGTCTAAGGTTGGGAGGAAATTCATAGGTATGCTTGCAATTGATGGTTCATTTATATCATATAAGTTTCCACTATGTTCTAGTTTAATTTACTGTTGAATGAGAATGTATGAAATCCTGTGTTGGGTGTTGCTATGCAATTATTATGATTTCTTGTCATGAATAATTGTTATTTTTAACTATCTTCAATAAAATATCTATTAGAGTCATTAAGGAGCTATAATAAAGTAATTCTACCTTGGGTTTATTTACAATTGTATTTATCCTGAGCATTTTGACAATTAGACTTGTCTAGCACTGTAGTGTTGTAGTTGTAATACCTATAAATTGTAAGTTACATGCTCTATACACATTCCAATTGTTTATATATGAACACACACACACAAACATAGACACACACATATCAAGTGAGGTAATTACCCACATATGTTCCTAAGCAATGTTACCTATTGGCAAACAGAAACTAAGTGGAATTTTAAAGTTGGGATGGAATCTCCCTTGTCCAAGATCGAATAGTGATGTCACTGGATGCATTTTTACCCTATGCAATGATAGAAAAGTATTATCCATATTGGATGAATTCCACCATCTAATAATGGCCTAAATAATATTTCAAAAAACTTAGAGAAAAAACTATATTCATCGCAGTCCCATTTCAGAGTGAATAAACTTTAAAAAAAAACATGGTTTTCCTTAGTAGAAATAGTAATCATGGATCTTGACACAAAAAGTAAATATTAGTAATTGATCATAGTCTGTTACACTCCATATCATTTCATTTCTCAATCTCCTTTCCAACTATTTGATTCCTTGAAGGTAGATTAAACGATCATGACCATTAATTGGGGTCCTCAAGTATGAGGATTTTTCGAGGATCGAGTTTGTTGTCAATGGTTGGATCCATCAGGAAGTGGTTGGGGGAGAAATATATGTATTTATATTTATTTAGAAAGGATATTTAGGGTCTAACATTTTCCATAGGGCATATTACCAAGACCCTAAGGGAATACCTTAAGAGAAAATATTGATCGTTCATCGGATGCAGGGTTGTCAAAGTAGCCTTGGTTAGGGTACTCCAATTGGGAGGTTCTGAGAAGTGCTTGTGGCCATATATCAACTAGGGATGACCATATCTCCACCATTAATATTGGTCAAGTGAGGTCAATTGGATCCTGGACCCTGGAAGGTTTCCTAACCTCAAAGCATTTGGCATGGGCCAATGGCCCGGTGCCTGGTGGGCAGGGTTCCCATACAGGGTTCCAAATCCCTTTATTATGTATAGGCATGAACATGAAGGTAACATCATGTGTGACATGGAAGCCACATAGGTGGACAATGCAATCGAGGATGTTATGCGGTGAAGGCTAATTTGACCATGAGTCTCGTGTGGGGTCGAGTCGGGTACAAAACCCTATGTTGGTGCCTTTAAGTGATGACCATTATATCTACCGGCCTAGAGATCTCAGCCATAGATATTGTGTGTAATATCACGATTTATTAATCCAAATATTAACTTAATAAAAAATCACGTAATCACTAGAACGATGAAGATCGAGAGTATTAAAAGTTACACCACGCTAGGAAAGTCCCAATATCTAGTGTCTGGGGATATGTGTCACAAAACACTTCATCCACATGGTGCCCAGTGAGTGGTCCATGTGTCATGATGAAGGAAGGACACTTTTAACCCCATGGTGGTGACATGTGTCACATGATTTTGGTCGAATTTGACAAGGAGCATTGGGAAAAAACAAGTACCATATGTCATTCCATACGTCATGTGACATGTCTCACCACGTGTCATACCACGTGGAAGTAGGGGATTCGTTGATGATTTATATGTGGGTGCGATGGAGGAAGGATACCCTTGGGGTAACTTTGTTTTATCCTGATTGTCTGATCTAAGGAGGAGAAACCTCCAGTATTGATCTGAGTCAATGGGAGTGAATAGGTCCCAAGACCACCAAAAAGTTTTCTTACCTAGATGTGCTAAGAAGTCTGATGCCCAGTTTCCTAGTGTCCACATGTCATGCCATGAATATAGATAGATGGCACGGTATGATAGGGCTATGTGCCAAAGGTGTTATCTCATACTGGATCAGGAATGAACCCATGTATGTGAAGATTGGGGAATTTACGCCCAATAGTTTAACAACCTGACATGATGTCAAATGATGTCATCTATCCAATTCCTGATGGAAATGTGGTGGTTTATGATGGGGCCCCATACTCAGGTTCCAATCTAAGGTAGGATTGAAACTTTGATGGATATGGAAAACAAATTTACTCATGGTTCTGGGACCTAATAAGTAGATGGTTCGATGGATGACGTGGAAAGTGCCAGGCCTAAAACCACGAATTCACTATGGGGAGATTTGTTTGAACACATCAATGCCACTTCATATGGGCATGATGACGTAGAGCTACATGGATGCCACATGGCAATACAAAGTATTTTGGCCATTAAAAAACCTAGAAACTTACAAGGGACATAATTTATGATCCAGATATATGTTTTGAGCATGGTGACAATCATTAGAAAGATCTATATTATAAGAACCAATTTACAAATTATAACTGAAGAAATTATTAGTTGGAAAAATAGAAAAAATTTGACACGCCATCCCTTAGAATATGCTTAATGTGTCGGGTATGTTACAAAGTGGTATCAGAGCCCTAGTTTAAACACTAGGCCTAGATGGGCTAGAGATAAGTTATAGGACATATGTATTAACATTAAGAAACGTTAGTAATTACAAAGTTTTTAAATGTTATTTTTGGTCTAAAAAATGTTGCTAATTGCACATTTTGCAGAATTTAGAATATATATAGATTGAAACAGATACCAACAGAATGGAATACAAGGAAGAAACACAAAGGATTTCTATCCATGAGGAAAAAATCAGGGGAAAGTGGATTTACATGAGAAATTAAAGAAAAAAATCCAATAGACATGATGAAGTTAAGGGGGAAAACATAAATTTTATGGAAACCATCAAGAATATGCAGAAAGATGTTCAAAGTTGTAAAGAAGATAATGAGAGGTTCAAGAGAGCCAAGGAACGCCAAGATCATTTCAACATCAAGTTGTTATGAAGATTGAATAGAACAAAGAGGAAAATGGATAAATATTCAGAGTCTAGAAAGGGAAGGGAACATAAGTCTCATGAAATAAGAAGTGAGACAAGGAGTGATGATAGACACCATCAAAACTCACCTAAACATTCAACTAGGAGGACATGCAATAGCTCAATCCCCTCTTCTATCAATATGCATAAGAGGAAAACTTGGGAAGATGAGATAAAGGGAGAAATGAATAAGATCAATCCTCCTAGTTTTGAAAGTGAGCACAAAAAGGATGAGGATATCGAGACCTAGCTATTGGGAATGAGTAAATAATTTCAACTACATAGTTATTCCTCTCAAGAAAAATGGAGAATAACAATTTATCATCTTAAAGGAAAAGTATCAATGTGGTGGGATCATTTTGTACAATTGAAAAAAAATTATGAGAATAATGTTACTTTGTAGTAGTTTAAGAGATATTTTGAAAATAAATATTTAACCAAATACTACTATGATAGGAAAATGAAAGAGTTCTTTTAACTCAATCTTGGGAGCATCACCATAGACGAGTATGTGAGAATATTTTTAGAGCTTCTGAAATATGTCCCTTTTATCAAGGATGAACGAGTGAAGATTCAAATATATTTAAGTGGGATTGCATCATTCATGAGTGACAAACTATAGTATGATGATCCCAAGATGTTGGAAGAATCCATAAGAAGAGCTAAATGTCTCTATGATTAACATAAGGGAAGAACAAACTTGCAAAAGGATTGGGAAGAAAAAAAGAAAAATGAAATAGAGAAGAGGAGGAAGTGAAAAAAACCCTAGTTTTTCATAAATAATACTCAAAGACATCCAATTTCCAAAGAGCCTAGGATGGTTGAAACCGTGGGACAAATACCAAGATAGTATTGGATTACTGAGAGGGGGGGTGAATCAGTAATAGCATAATTATAATTCTTTTTCTCCAAATAATCCAAGTGTTATATCAATGTAGAATTATTATCCAATAATGAGCAATAAGAAATGAAAAATCACAGACATACACAGTACACCAGTATTTTATGTGGAAACCCAAATTGGGAGAAAACCACATAATGATTTATCTTATATGTCTTGAAGAATTACATTCATTGGAAGCACCAACTTCCTATGTTTTCTAGCTGCACCTGGAAAGAGGCTCCAACCCCCTAGTTTCTTAGGCCACAACCTGAGGGAAGCTCCAACTCCCTAATTCTTTGGCTACAACTAAAAGGAGGCTACAACCCCTTATTTTCTACGACTACAATCGGAAGGTGGCTACAACCACCTGTCCTTGCCCTGTCCAACCACCTTGAAGTAGAAGTAGAATGATGGAACCACTGTCACACTATCACTATGAGATATACCATTGTAAACCTATACCAATAAACCTAAACCTTGAATCAACCATGCATCAACTTGTACCTCAACCTATAATCAACATGTACCATAAACAAGTGCATCAACCATGCACCAACCTGTACCATAAACAAGTGCATCAACCATGCACCAACCTGTACCAAACAATCCGTAATCAACCTATACCATAAAAAAGTGCAACCAACCATGTGCCAAGTATGTACCAATCATGCGTCAACTACTCATCAACTATGAATCATTGATATGTACCAACATCATCAACTATACACCTCATGTATGTGCCAACTCATCAACTATTTGTCTCAACCATGTACCCAAATTGTACCTCAAAAAAAATCCCTCATTAATTTCATCATCCAAATATGATTTATACATATGTAATAGACCTGGTGTATATGATCACATACCTGCAAACCTTCCTTAAATTTAGACAACAAGAGACTAGCATTTTCATCAAATGTTTCTTTAGTCTCACAAGACTAGTTTTGGATTAGTCAACAACCCTAACTTGAAATAATCATAACTTTGTACCTGTAATGAATAAAGATCTGAAACTAATAAACAATGTTATTCAGTGTATGTTATGCAATTCATCCAGGTGTCACTACTTGGAACCTCTTGTAAAAGGAGTTATGGCAAAAATGGCACACCTTGCTGAATTTTGGCTTATTCTAGAGAGAGACCTTGTAGAGCGTGCCCCGCACAGAATATTTGTTGAATTGATATAAAAATGTTAAAAAAAATACTACCAATGATAATATAACCAACACATTTGGTATTACTGAATTTTGATCTGTTATGAATAAGTTATGACGTTTTTACCCGAAACACTTGTTTTCGACTAATTTCAGGACTAGCCACAAACCCTATTTTCCACGGAGTGTAACTCCAAAAATACAATGACCCACCAGATGAATTGTTTACCAAATATACTTGGATATATTGCCTCAATGGAATAGAAATTTCACGGTCTGAATCATTCTAGAAAAAAAAATATTGTGAAAATGGTGAGATGACCTGAAAAACACATACATTAGAAAGCATCATCAAAATAATTTATCCTTCTTTGAATTTCGGCCTTATTTTCTTCACTTTCCTCAGAAATTAGAATTAGATATCCTTTGTTTACCTCATACACCTATAGGTATTCAATATTCTCAAGTGTTTCTTAAATGAGAGAGCCTTGCCTCTTATTTATACTCTCCAAGTAGCTTCCTTAAAAACATCTTCTAGGTCACTTTGCCCACTTTCCTTATTTTAGGGTTAACCCACTTCTAATTTCTCCATTAAATTTATTATTGAATTATTTTATTTTGTATTCACTTTGAATTATAGTACACTCATCACTTCACTTTATTATTTACCTTTTAAAATATCTTAAACCACTTTGACCTTTTGGGGCTTCTAGATGACATATGAGGGTCTTTCAACTTCGTAAGGCCATAACTCTCAAACCGTGAGGAGTTATGTGACGTTCCACATACCACCAGAAATGGAATGACATGTGCTATCCATATAGAATAGTATTAACTAAAAATATATCAAAACTCATACCGTTATCCATCAAAAAAACTTGGGTCCATTACCCAAACCTGAGTTCTCCAACTTCTCATGGCCATAACTCTCTAACTGTGAAGAGTTATGTAACGTTCCACATACCAACGAAAATGGCATGACAAGAAATATCCATATAGAATATCTTCACTGGAAAATTTACTGGCGTTCATCTCATTATTCCACAAATAATCATGGGTTCTCTAGCTATACTTCTAGGATAACTCAATCCACAAAGTGTCTTCTCGTGAGGGCTTTCACCATAAGGGGACCACTTTGGAGTTCATCCATTTCTAGTTATTATCAACCATGACAAGACAATAATGAGTCATATTTACATCAAACAATCTGGGTTCCATTACCCAACCTTTGTGCTACGGGGCTTTCTTCAAGGGTTGACATAAATGACAACCAACCTTAATCAACAATCTCCCCCTTTAGCATTGATGGAAACACTATGATGCAATACTTAAATCATATCACTCATTCTCCCCCTGGAACCATGCCTCTATCCTTTGTATATGATAATTATGCTCCCCCTGGAACCATGCCTCTATCCTCTACATCTAATAAATCTCTCCCCCTTTGTCATCAATGGAAAAGGTATATTTCCATCTGGGGTTGCTCCCCCTGAATGAACAATCCTCTTATGGTGCTTCCTCATGTAAATATAAGGAATATAAGATAATCATTCAAAAAACATTCATTTTGGAGTAGAAATAACTCCAAGTCTCTGGCGAATATATTCAAAGGATTCTCGTGGAAGTGGTTTTGTGAATATGTCTGCCACTTGTTCTTTTGTGCCCACATAGTCAACTCTGATGTTCTTTTCTGTAACTTTCTCCCGTAGAAAGTGATACTTTATTGGAATGTGCTTCGTCTTGGAGTGTATCACCGAGTTCTTTGAGATATTGATGTCACTTATATTATCACAATAGATTGGAATGGGATCATCATACTCAACCTGTATATCTATCAAAGTTTGTTTCATCCAAAGAACCTATGTACAACATGATGTTGCTCCAATATACTTTGCCTTGGCTATAGATAACGATATTGATGATTGTTTATTGCTTAGCCATGATACTAAACACTCACCCAAGTAGAACGATGCTCCACTGGTGCTTCGTCGGTCATCAATACAACCTGCCCAATCTGCATCTATGTAGGCAATAAGTGATAGATCATTTCCTTTTGGATACCATAATCCAAACTCTTATGTTCCTTTGAGATATCTGAAAATCCTCTTCACTGCTAACACATGTGACTCCTTTGATGCTTCTTGAAATTGTGCCACCTATCCAACTACCTACATTACATCTGGTCTGGATGCTATCACATATCGTAGGCTTCCAATCATTGACCTATATTGCCTCTGATCTATAGACTTCAAATCATCATTTTTTCTCAACTTCCAACTGGTTTGCATGGGAGTGATAACTGGTTTGCAATATTCCATTCTGAACCTCTTTATCATTTCTCTGATATACTTGGTTTGAGAAATAAAGATTCCTTGGTTGCTTTGGTGTATCTGAAGTCCCAAAAAGAAGGATAGTTCTCCAAGTAATGAGATTTCAAATTCATTTTGCATATATTTTGCAAATTTATGGCTTAACCTGTCATCATCACTACCAAAAATAATATCGTCAACATAAACTTCAATTAATAAAATATTACCTTCACTTACCTTGGTGTAGAGGTTGTTGTCTACACTTCCTTTTTTGAACCATTCCTATTACAGATACTTATCCAATCTAGAGTATCATGCTCTAGGAGCTTGTTTTACACCATACAAGGCCTTCTTTAATTTACACACATAATCTGAGTTCTCTGAAAACTGAAATCCTTCTGTTTGTTCAATGTAGACTTCTTCTTCAAGTTCCCCATTCAGATAAGCTGATTTTACATCCATCTGATATACTTTAACATTTTTGAAGCATGCACAGGCTAAAAACAACCAGATTGCTTCCATTCTGGCAACTGGGGAAAATGTCTCTTCAAAGTCGATTCCTCCAATCTGTGCATATCCTTTTTATACCAATCTAGCTTTGTTCCTTGTAACTTTTCCATCTTCATTTAATTTATTCCTGAAAACCCATTTTGTGTCGATCACATTCTTATTCTTTGTTCTTGGAACCAGTTCCCATGTGTCATTTTTCTCTATTTGATCCAATTCTTCATTCATGGTCTTATTCCAAAATTCATCCTTGTTGGATTGTTCAAAACAATTTGGTTCAATTGTAGATAAGAGTTCTAGGTGGGTTTGTTCTAGTGAACGGATTTTTCTTCTAGTCTCAACTTCTGCATCTTTGTTTCCAATAATTTGATCTGAAGGATGATTCTTCTATACTCATTTTCTAGGTGTCTTTGGAGATACTTGTTGAAATTGCTCTTATGTTTCTGTCAGATTCTCTTCATCTTCCTATTCTACTCCATCTTCTGCTTCTCCTTCTTCCAAAATTTGTTCCATTGATTTGTTTTCTTCTTCCTTTGATTCTTGTTTGCCTGTTTCATCAATTCTTACATTGATGCTTTCCACAACTTTGTTCAATATTAGATTGTAACACTTGTATGCTTTCCTTGTACTTGAGTAACCAACAAGTACTCATTTGTCCACATGAGAGTCAAACTTTCCCATTCTTCCATCTTCTCTTTTGATGTAGCATTTTCTTCCAAAAACTCTGAAGTGCTTCACATTTGCTGCTCTTCCTTTCCATAGCTCGTAGTGAGTTTTATCAGTGTTGTTTCTAAGCATTACTGTGTTTTGAATGTGAACTATTGTATGCACTGCCTGTGTACAAAATATATCTATCAATTTGGAATCCATTATCATTGTTCCATCCATTTCCTGTACTCTCATGTTCTTTCTTTCAACAACTCCATTATGTTGAGGTGTCCTACCTAGCAACAAAGAATTGCCTTTTTATTCCATGACTACTGTAGTAGTCCATAAATTCCTTTGAGGTGAACTCTCCTCCATTATCAGATCTCAAGCATTTGATTCTTGAATCCATATCATTTTCAACCATTTCCTTGTAGATCTTGAATTTTTCAAAATCTTCTGACTTGCTCTTGAGAAAGCAAACTGCAGTCATTGTTGTATAATCATCAACTAATAACATAAACTATCTCTCACCTTTTAATCCCTTTGTTGTAGTTGGTCCAACTAGATCAGTATGCACAATTTCCAGTGGTCTTGTTGTTGAATATTCCTTTGATATGAACCTAGTCTTTGCTTGCTTTCCTTGTTGACAATGCTTGCATAAAGTGTTGGTTGGTTTTGTGATCTGGAACATTTATCTGACTGCTTCTCTTTTGTTGACTTTGACAAGGTTATCAAAATGCATGTGACCCATTCTTATATGCCATAGCCAACTTTCATATTCATTTCCTAGAAAACACTTTTCATTTCCAATTTCACTTAACACATATATGTTGTTTGAAGTTCTTGCATCTTTATCGACCAATTTCCCTGAAACTTCTCTTTTTATCTCACACTTTTGTGAATCAAAAGTAACTTTATGACCTTGGTCACACATTTGACTCACACTTAGAAGATTATGTTTCATATCTTCTACCAGTAGAACATTTTGTGTCGTTTTATTCTTGTTCTCAATTAAGAATGTGCCTTCTCCAATTATTTTGGTTGAATTAGCATTTCTGAAGGAGACATATCCATTTATTTCCTTTCGCAATATAAAAATTTTGTCTCTATCATCTATCATGTGTTTTGAACACCCACTATCAACATACCAACCATGTTTCTTCTTCTTATATTGTAGAGAGACTGTACATTCTTCATTTCTATACTGGTCTTGCTTTCTTGTCCATGTCGTTTTCTGAGGTTCTTGTCTGTGATTGTTGTTATTCTATTGAGGTTCTTTAGGAGGGACTGTCATTCTACAATTTTTGGTTACGTGTCCAAAATTGTTACATTTGTAACATTCCACTTCAGTTCTCAAATATTCAAACCTATTGTAACTTCTTCTTTGTGTTTCACTAGGTCTTCTTGAGTAACCCCTTTGTGTATGACTCTCAAAGTTGGTATAGTTCTTGTTGTTAGCTCTGTAATTCATAGCTTTATGTCCAAAATTATTACATGCATAACATAAACCAAAAAATATATTTTGATACTTGGGATTTGAAGATATTATGAAAGAAGGTGCTCTTATGAATCCTTCTTCTTCTTGAGGCCTATCTGTCTATTGTTGATTCTGAAATTTGAATCTTCTTGGTGGAGTAGTGTCCCTGTAATCTTCCTTGTACATATTTCTATCCCCTTTGATTGTTTTTGCATAGCTTTTTGTATTTGTTTCTTGCTCTGTTGTTTTGGAGATTGATCCATTTTTTGTCTGATTGTATCCAAGTCTAGACTTGTCAAGATGATATTTTTTACTGTTGATAATGTCATCTAGAAATTTTGAGCTATTCTGCATATTTTTCTTTTGAATATCATTTCTTAGTGTGACAATCTTTGCTTCCAAGTTTCCAATGATATTGTCCTTTTCTTCTAGTTGTTTTTGAGTGCTTATTCAATTCTTTTATCTTCTTCTATTTGAACCTTCAATCTTGTGATCATTTGTTCTAGTTCTCGAGTGTCATTTTTCTTGTCTAGTTCTGCTTGTAGTTTCTTGTTTTTCTTCTTTTCTCTTCTGATAACTTCTATGGCACACATTAATTATTCCCGATAGTCAACTTCTGCCTCTTCAATTTCATCTTCGACTTATTCATATCCTTCTTTGGCTTCTTCATATTCTTCTTCAGAGTCTTCTTTGTCAGAATCTTTTACTGCCATGAATAGAACTCTTCATGTCTCACTGTCACTGATTTCATCTTCATCTGATGATGAGATGTCTTCTTTGATGCATAGGATTTTCTTGAAATCTTTCTTTGTGGTTATTTTTCCTTTATATGTCTGTTTGCCTTTTGAGTAACCTTCATCATTTCTCTTTTTCTTATGAGGACATATATTAGCAAAATGACCAATACCATCACAATTAAAACAAATTAAAGGAATCTTACCTCTATACCTACCATTGGTTCCCTTGTTCAGTCTTTTGACAAAGTTGGCCACTTCTTCATCATCTTTCGAGATGTCACTATTGTTGCTATATTCTTCTTGTTCCTTTTTCTTTTTCTTTGATCTTTTGGATGCTTTGAAGGTTGCTTCTTTTACATCTGGATTTTCCTGCTAGATCTCATTTCATATGTTGTGAAGATTCCATGCAGTTCGTTCATGCTTATTGAGTTCAGATCCGATCTTTCTTCTAGTGTTGATATCTTAGGGTTGAATCTCATAGGAAGAGATCTTAGTACCTTTTGAACAATTACAGATTCTTCAATTTCTTCTCCCAATCCTATGATTGCATTCACTGTTTTGTCAACTCTTAAGAAGTAGGCTGCAATATTCTCATCGTCCTTCATTTTTAGTTGTTTGAACTGTTGGGTATGTGTTATATTATTTTCATTTGTGTGGGTGGGTGCATCAAATTCGACAACTGCGTCTGACGATCCCTCTCGTAGTTCTCTTTGTGTCATGTCTGTCAAGCGCTTTCCTATGGGGGTCATAGGGGGGCGCAGGTATTCCCCCCCCTAGTTATGCGCAGTGTTCGACATCAGGTGATAGCCCATGCCTGACAAGGTTCGGGGCAATGCAACGAAAAAATGTTTTGGGTGGTTTTTTGCTATTTTTAGTGATTTACTAAATCAATCGCGGCTTAAGGGATTAGGGTTTTGGTATATATAGAATACCTAAAAACATTGTATATATTTTATGGTAAATGGTAAAATTCGAGACATGAATATAAGAAAGGTTTTCTCGGTTGAGGGTTTCCAATATAAAATATTTGTGTACTCTGTGTACGAGCCATTGATTAAATTTTGTTTTGCTTAAGAATTTATATGCATTTATTTACTTCACAGTTTTAAAACTTAGATGTGGTATCAAAGATTGTTTTTGGCTTAAGAGGGATGCCTTTGTTGCTGAGGGTTTGGCTCAGTCTTGATAGATCAAGTTGATCTTGGGTCTATGATAAACCTGGGTTTAGTGGGACCTTTTGCAGTGGTTATTTGAGTGTAGAAAAAAGAATGGCGAGCTCTTCTAGAATCGAGATAGAGAAGTTCAATGGTAAAAACTTTGATTTATGGAAGCTCAAGATGGAGGAAGTTATTGTAGACAAAGAACAATGGATAGTTTTGGATCCTAGTACACAGCCTACTGGTACACCGTCTACTAGCACACAGGCTAATGGTACACAACCTACTAGTACAAAAACTACTAGTACACCACATGCTGGTATGTCGAAGGAAGATTGGGAGAAGTTGGACATAAGAGAAAGGAGTACTATTCGACCCTGCCTGGTAGATTCAATGTTGTTGAATGTCTCAGGAGAATTTACAAAGAAGGAACTATGGGATAAGTTGGGGAATTTGTATCAATCAAATTCCCTGATAAACAAGTTGTTTCTTCAAAAGAAGTTGTATCATCTTAGGATGGACGATGGAGATTCTGTGACAAAACATATAAATGCCTTTAATACTCTGGTAAGTCAACTTGTCTCTGTTAATATTACGATTGCAGAAGAAGATAAGTGTATTACTTTGTTATGTTCTTTTCTAGACACTTGGGATAATCTGGGGTTAGAAATTGGTAGTACCACTTAATCTACATTGAAGTATGAGGATGTAGCTTCATCCTTGTTATCTGAAGAGATGAGGCGAAAAATCATGGATAGTCATAGCACAGATGCTTTATTTGTAAGAGGTCATACCCAATACAGGAATCCTGTTAAGCCTTCGGGTGGGAGACCTAAATCTACAGGTAGATCTAAGTCTCCATGAAAATATTTGAGGAAATTCTTGAAGTGTGGTAAAACATGGCATTATAAGAAAGATTGCAAGTCTAATAAGGTTGAAAAACCAAAGGGATCTGATAGTACCTCTTCCGCAGAGGAAAAAACCTCCACTGAAGAAGGAGGTGATGTTTACCTAGCATATACAAGTACACATGAAGACTGTGATGTATGGTTTATCAACTCAGGTACATCATACCACATGAATCCTCATAGGGAGTGGTTCTCTGAATATGAAAAATATGATGGTGGTGATGTATTCCTAGGAGACGAATCGATAGCCAAAATCATGGGACGTGGAAGGGTTAATTTGTTGCTAAAATATGGAAGGATTAGAACTCTCCACATTCCAAAACTTGCCAGGAGCCTAATATATGTAAGCAAGTTGGATGATGCAGGAGTGGATACTATATTTGGAAAGAACACTTGCAAGATGGTACGAGGAGTAATGGTGTTGATGAGGGGAGTTCGTTGTGGAAATTTGTAAAAGTTGTTGGGAAGAACTTATACTAATGGGTGTAATAGTCATGTTGTCCCTGAGCAGAGAAATTAAGGGGAAAAGACCAATACTATCCCAGAAAAGAAGACCATGCTATGGCATCAAAGACTAGGGCATATTGGAGAAAAGGGCCTTCGAACACTACATGGTAAATGTATGGTTGAAGGTATGTCTAATTGCACTCTGGATTTTGATTTATGTGAACATTTAATATATGGTAAACATAATCAAGTAAGATTCCCATCTGGTGCTACAAGAGCAAAGGGGACCTTAGAGTTGATACATAGTGATGTGTTTGGACCTGTTCCTGTTCCATCCCTAGGTAAATCTGTGTATTATGTTTCATTCATAGATGATTTTTCAAGGAACACATGGATTTATTTTCTTAGAAAGAAATATAAGGTATTTGATAAATTTAAAGAGTTTAAGGATATGGTAGAAAATTAGACAAAGAAGAAAATAAAGGTATTGAGAACAGATAATGGTGGAGAATTTTGCGGAAATGAATTCAAAAAATTCTATAAGAAGTGTGATATAGCAAGGAAGAAGACTACTCCATACACTCCTCAGTAGAATGGAGTTGCAGAAAGGATGAACATGACAATGATGGAGAAAGTAAGGATCATGCTCAGCGGTGTCGGGTTAGGACAAGAATTCTGGGCAGAGGCAGTGGGTAAAACATGTTACCTGGTCAATCGATCACCTTCATCAGTGTTGGATGATAAAACTCCACATGAGGTATGGTATGGAAAGAAGCCCTCTATTCAACATCTTATAGTGTTTGGTTGTGATGCTTATGTACAAGTTCCAAAGGAAAATAAGAGTAAGCTGGATAAAAAGGATGAAAAGTGTATCTTTATTGGTTATAAAGATGGTGTGAAAGTTTATATGCTTTGGAACCTGAAAACCAAGAAGACTGTTTACAGTCGAGATGTTGTTTTCAGAGAGGTAAAAGATGTGTCCAAAAAGAAATTCCTACCAACACAAGATGAAACTGAGAAAATAGATCTTGAGTTGGATGATGCAAAATATGAATCATCTAAAGAATAAGAAGAAGAAGAACCTCATACCCCCGTATTGAGGAGATCAATGAGAGATAAAAGGAAACTAGAAAGGTATATTCCATCTGATTTATGTTCCAATTTTTCTTTATCTATTACTGATGATGATCCCATAACTTTCAGGGAAGAAATGAATTCAGAGGATAGTAAACTCTGGAAGAAGTCCATGGTTGAAGAAATGGATGCCTTGGATAACAATGAGGCATGGGATATAGTTGAGTTGCCAGCTAGAAGAAAATTTGTTGGTAACAAATGGTTGTTTAATAAGAAGTTTAATGCACAAGGTAATGTGGAAAAATAGAAAGCTCGATTAGTAGAAAAAGGTTATTCCAAGTAGAGGGAATTGACTTTGGTGAGATTTGTTCTCCTGTTGCTAAGGTAACTTCTATTAGATTTATTTTATCTATTGTTGCTACTTTTGATCTTGAAGTGGAACAGATGGATGTGAATACAACATTCCTACATGGGGATCTGGAAGAATAAATCTACATGAAGCAACCAGAAGGATTTGTAGTGAAGGGGAAGAAAGAGTTGGTCTGTAAGCTAAAGAAGTAACTATATGGTTTGAAGCAATCACCTAGGATGTGGTACCAAAAGTTTGACACATACATCCTTGGATTGGGATTTGTAAGAAGCAGGTTTGATCACTGTGTATATTCCAAGCAGGTTGGTAATCACTTCATTTATGTAGTGTTTTATGTTGATGACATGTTGTTGGTAGGAAATTACATTGATGTTATCAAGGAGGTGAAATCACAGCTATCCTCCAAATTTGACATGAAGGATCTCGGTGTTGCTAACTTCATTATGGGAATGGAGATTAAAAGAGATCATGAAAATAGGAAACCCTGGTTGAATCAGAGAAAATATGTTGATACGATATTGCAGAGGTTTAATATGCATGGAAATAAACCAGTCAAGGTTCCTATTCCTATAGGTGTAAAGTTATCTGCAGATCAGTGTCCCAAGACACAGGAAGAAGAAGAGGACATGTCCCACATTATGTATGCCAGTACAGTTGGCAGTTTGATGTATGCAATGGTATGTACTAGACCAGACATTGCACATATAGTGGGAGTTTTGAGAAGGTATATGTCAAAACCAGTGAAGGATCATTGGACAACAATAAAGAGGGTCTTCAAGTATCTTCATGGCACTACCAGTTATGGATTGTGCTACCAAGGAAGACCAGGATTGGAAAGAGTGGTGGACATACATGGCTTTGTTGATATAGATTGGGCTAGAGATATGGATCGCAGAAGATCTACAAGTGGGTATGTGTTTAACCTATTTGGAGGAGAAATCAGTTGGATGAGCAAAAGACAGGTTGTAGTGGCACTCTCAATTACAGAAGCTGAATACATGGTAGCCACTCATGCAAGCAAGGAAACAGTATGGTTACAAAGATTGTGTTCAGGTATTGAGTTGGTACAACAAGCAGTGAGATTAGATTGTGATAGTCAAAGTGCAATATTCCTGGAAAAGAACCCAACTTATCATTCAAAGACAAAGCATATTGATGTTTAGTATCACTTTGTGAGAGACATGGTTGAAGAAAAGAAGGTGTTGTTGGAAAGGATTGACACTTTGAATAATGTTGTAGATTCATTGAAAAAGTTTGTGAGCACATAAAATTTCTCTTGGTGTAGAGTAACAATGAGCATTGCTTCCCTGGATTGTTGACTACATAATCCCTTGGACCCCTGGACCCCTGGATGAAAAGAAAAAAAAAAGTGGGAGAATGTTGGGTATGTGTTATATTCTTTGTATGTGTGTGTGTGGGCGCATCAGATTTGACAACTACGTCTGATGATCCCTCTAGTAGTGCTCATTGTGTCATGTGAATTGGGCGCTTTCCTAAGGGGGTGTCAGGGGGTAGGTATGCCCCCCCTGGTTACGCGCAGTGCCCCGAAATTTTGTTTTGGGTGGTTTTTTTGCTATTTTTAGTGGTTTACTAAATTAATCTCGGATTAAGGGATTAGGGTTTTGGTATCTACAAAATGCCTAAGAACATTGTATATATTGTATGGTGAATGGTGAAATTCGAGACATGAATATAAGAAAGGTTTTCCCGGTTGAGGGTTTCTGGTATAAAAGCTCTATGTACTCTGTGTATGAGCCATTGATTAAATTTTTGCTTAAGAATCTATATGCATTGCTTTACTTCATAGATTTAAAAATTACATGAATTGACCTCTGTAAGTTTGAAGTTTTTCTTCTTTGAGTTTTGTATCTCCTTCATAAATATTTCGAAGCTTGTCCCAAATCTCTATGGTGGATTTACAATGTGAAACTTTGGTGAATATTGTTTCACTGAGACCATTCAAAAGTGAAATTGTAGATTTAGAATTATTCTGACCAAGTTTCACTGCTTTTTCATTTGTAGGTGGAACTTCTGGTACTGTGTATCCATCTACAATTGATTGCCAAATTTAAAACCCATGTGCTTGTATATATGTCTTCATCCTTATGCTCCAAAAAACATACTTTTTTCCATCAAAGTGTGGTATTCCATTTTTGTATGAGTTGGTACTCTCCATGATCTACCCTTCAGTGGTTAAACTGATTTATGAAGGAACCTACTTGGATACCAATTGTTGAATTACTGAGAGGGGGGGTGAATCAGTAATAGCGTAATTATAATCATTTTTCTCCAAATAATCCAAGTATTATATCAATGTAGAATTATTATCCAATAATGAGAAATAAGAAATCAACAATCACACACATATAAAGTACACCAGTGTTTTACGTGGAAACCCAAATCGGGAGAAAACCACGGAATGCTTTATTTTATGTGTCTTGAAGAATTGCATTCATTGGAAGCACAAACTTCCTATGTTTTCCAGCTGCAACTGGAAAGAGGCTCCAACCCCCTAGTTTCTCAGGCTACAACCTGAGGGAAGCTCCAAATCCCCAATTCTATGGATACAACTAAAAGGATTCTACAACCCCCTATGTTCTCCGGCTACAACCAAAAGGTGGCTACAACCACCTGTCCTTGCCCCTTCCAACCGCCCTGAAGTAGAAGTAGAATGATGGAACCACTGTCACACTATCACTGTGAGATATATCGCTATAAACCTATACCAATAAACCTGAACCATGAATCAACCATACATCAACCTGTACCTCAACCTGTAATCAACATGTACCATAAACAAGTGCATCAACCATGCACCAACCTATACCATAAACAAGTGCATCAACCATGCACCAACTTGTACCGAACAATATGTAATCAACTTGTACCATAGAAAAGTACAACCAACCATGTACCAAGTATGTACCAATCATGTTTCAACTACTCATCAACTATGACTCATCAATATGTACCAACATCATCAACTATACACCTCATGTATGTGCCAACTCATCAACTACTTGTCTCAACCATGTACCCAACTTGTACCTCAACCTAAATCCCTCATTAATTTCATCATACAAATATGATTTATAACTTTATAATAGACTTTGTGTATATGATCACATACCTACAAACCTTCCTTAACTTTAAACAACAAGAGACTAGCATTTTCATCAAATGTTTCTTTAGTCTCACAACACTAGTTTTATATTAGTCAACAACCCTAACTTGAAATAATCATAACTTTATACCTGTGATGAATAAAGATATGAAACTGATACACAATGGTTTTCATTGTGTTTTATGAAATTCCTCCAGGTGTCACTACTTGGAACCACTAAAAAAAGCAGGTATGGCAAAAATGGCACACCTTTATGAATTCAGGCTTATTCTAGAGAGAGACCTTGTAGAGCATTCCTCACACAGAATATTTGTTGAATAGATATGAAACTATTACAAAACATACTACAAACTGTACTCTAACCAACACATTTGGTATTACTGAATTTGGATCTATTATGAATAAGTTATGACGTTTTTACCCGAAACACATGTTTTTGACTAGTTTCAGGACTAGCCACGAACCCTATTTTCCACAAAGTGTAACTCCAAAAATACAACGACCCACAAGCTAAATTTTTTACCACATATAATTGGATATGTTTCCTAAATTTCATAGAAATTTCACAGTATGAATCATTCTAGAAAAACATTTATTTTGAAAATGGTGAGATGACCTGAAAAAAACATACCTTAGAAAGCATCATCAAATTAATTTATCCTTCCTTGAATTCCGACCTTCTTTTCTTCACTTTCCGCCTAATTTCGGCTTATATATCCTTTTTTTACTTCATACACCTATAGGTATTCAATATTATCAACTGTGTCTTAAATGAGAGAGTCTTGACTCTTATTTATACTCTCCAAGTAGCTTCCTTAAAAACATCTTCTAGGTCACTTTGCCCACTTTCCTTATTTTAGAGTTAACCCACTTCTAATTTATCCATTAAATTTATTATTGAATTAATTTATTATGTATTCACTTTGAATTATAGTAAACTCATCACTTCACTTTATTATTTACCTTTTAAAACCTCTTAAACTACTTTGACTACTTTGACCTTTTGGGGCTTCTAGATGACATATAAGGGTCTTCCAACTTCATAAGGCCATAACTCTCAAACCATGAGGAGTTATGTGAAGTTACACATACCACCAAAAATGGAATGACATGTACTATCCATATAGAATAGTATTTCCTAAAAATATATCAAAACTCATACCATTATCCATCAAACAAACTTGGGTCCATTACCCAAACCTGGGTTCTCCAACTTCTCATGGCCATAACTCTCTAACCGTGAGGAGTTATGTGACGTTCAACATACCACCGGAAATGGAATTACAAGAAATATCCATATAGGATATTTTCAATGAAAAATTCATTGGCATTCATCTCATTCTTCCACAAATAAGAAAGGGTTCTCTAACCATATTTCTAGGATAACTCAATCTGCAAAGCGTCTTCCCCTGAGGAATTTCACCATAAGGGGACCACTTTGGAGTTCATCCATTTCTACTTATTATCAACCATGAAATTTCAATAACGATTCATATTTACATCAAACAATCTTGCGTCCATTACCCAACCTTTGTGCTATGGGGATTTCTTCAAGGGTTGACATCAATGACAACCAACCTTAATCAATAGATAGAAACCCATAAAGTGTTGGGGTTGTAATGGAGATCATATGTACCAAGAATGTCCTATCATAGATGAAAAATCAAAGGTTATTCACAATGTAAAACAAGATAAAACAGTTGAATTTATGGGAAAATATATACCAAGAATTATGCATCCCTGGACAATAAGCAGGATGAAATTCAGTCTCACATGATTGAAGTAAAAGGTTAGATAAACAACCAAACTATTACTATTTTAATTGATTCTGGATCTATTCATAGTTACCTAGATCCTAATATGGTATAATGTTTCATTTGCCAAAACGAAAACTTGGAAAACCTTGTTTGGTATAGCTCGATACACAGACTAAAAGGAAGATTAATGAAATGGTCTAGGCATGTCCAGTTGACATGAATGAGATATGTACCAAAGAAGATATGAATATAATACCTTTGGGATATTATGACTGTCTCATTGGTATGGAATGGATAGACAATAACCATGTTGTTTTGGACTATTACAACAAATACTTTACATCCTTAGATGATGAAGGGAACTTAATAAAAGTACAGGGGGTCCCAAGAGTTGTAACTATCAGAGAAGTTTTAGCCTTGCAGCTGAAGAAAAGTTTTAGAAAGGGATGTCAAATATATGCAAAACAGATGGAGGAAGATCCTAAGGACAAGGTACCCAATATTGAGGACTATGCATTTTTAAAATAAGTTGAAGATTTTTTTGGATAAATTCTCACATTACAACCCAAAAGGGATATTTATTTTTCAATTATTTTAATTCCTGGATCATCCCCTGTATCAAAGGATCCCAACTGAATGAGCATACCTTATTTGAAGGAGTTACAAATGCATCTTTAAGAAATCTTGAAGAAAGGATATATACACCCAAGTGTGTCACCTTGGGGTGCACCATTGTTATTTGTGAAAAATAAGGATGGCACCTTGAGACTTTGCATTGATTTTAGGAAGCTAAACAAGGTAACTATAAAGAACAAATATCATCTATCGAGGATAGATGACCTCTTTGATAAGTTTAGAGATGAAAAGGTATTTTCCAAGATTGATCCAAGATTCATATATCACCAATTGAGGATTAAAGAAGATGGAATTAGTAAGAATTATTTCATAACAAGGTATGGCCACTATGAGTTCATAGTGGTGCCATTTGGATTGTCAAATGAACCAACCATTTTCATCTATTTAATGAATGTTATTTTCAAAGAATACTTGGAAAAAAAAATTATTGTCTTTCTAAATGACATCCTTGTTTATTCCAAATATGAAGAAGAACATGAACATCACTTGAGGATGGTATTTCAAGTATTGAGAGAACATTAGTTATATGCTAAAGTGAGTAAATGGTCTTTCTAAAAAAATAAATGATGACCGTTAGATATACCAACATAGAGATCTCATTCATAGATTAATTTAATCAAAAATATCGTAATCACTGGAACGTCAAATATAGGGAGTATACAAAGTTTCATCACGTAAGGAAAGTCTCGATATCCAATGTTTGGGGCTATGTGTCATGAAACGCTTCATCCACGTGGTGCCCAATGGGTGGTCCACATGTCACGATGAAGGAATGACACATGTGACCCCATGGTGGTGCTACATGTCACATGTTTTTTGTTGAATTTGACAAGGATCAGTGGTAAAAATGAGTGACATGTGTCATGCCAGATGTCATGCCACATTTCTCACAATGTGGAAGTAGGGGATTCATTGATGAGCTAGATGTGGGTATGATGGAGGATGCATTCCCTTAGGGTAAATTTTTTTTATCATGATTGTATGATATAATGAGGATAAAACTCCAACATTGATCTCAGTCAATGGGAGTGAACAGATCCCCAGAACACCAATGATTTTTCTTACATGGATGTGATGAGAAGTTTGATGCCCGATGCCCTAGTGGCCACAAGTCATGCCATGAATAGAGATAGATGGCACAGTATGATAGGGATGTGTGCCAAAGGTGCCAACTCATACCATTTGGGAACGAGCCCATGTATGTGAAGACTGGGGAGTCGATGCACAATAGTATGAAAACTCGACATGACATCAAATGACATCATATAGCTAGTGCCCGATGAAAATGTGGTGCTTTATGATGGGGCCTCATACTTAGGTGAGAATCTCAGGTAGGATCAACCCTTTGATGGATATGAAAAAAAAAATTTCCCAATGTTCTGGGACCCGATAAGTCGAGGGTTCGATGGATGACATGGAAAGAGCCATGCCTACAACCATGACTGCACTATGGGGTGATGTTTTAAAATAGATCAGTGCCACTTCATATGGGTATGATGACACAGATCCATGTGGATTCCACATGGAAGTACAAAGCGTTTTGGCCATTAAAAAACCTAGAAACTTACAAGGGCCATAATTTATGATCCAGAGATTAGTTTCGAGTATGATGAAAGTCATTAGAAAGATTTGGATGAGAAAAAGAAATTTACAAAGTCTAATTGAAGAAATTATTAGTTGGAAAAATAGAAAAAAATTGATACCCCATCCCTTAGAATATACTTAAGGGCTCAGGTATGTTACAAAGTGGTATCAATGCCCAAATTTCAATACTAATCCTAGATTGGCCAGAGATAAGTTATAGGATGGATGCATTAACATTAAGAAGAGTTAGTAATTACAATTGTTACTAACTGCACATTTTGCAGAATTCAGAATATATATAGATTGAAACATAGACCAACAACATGGAAAACATCAAAGAAACACAAAGGATTTCTAGCCACGAGGAGGAAATCAAGGAATAGTGGATTGACATGAGAAATGAAAGAACATAATCTAATGGACATGAAGAAGTTAAGGGGGAAATCATATATTTGATGGAAACAATCAATAATATTCATAAATATGTTCAAAGTTATAAAGAAGAAATGAGAGGCTTAGAAGAGCCAAGGAACACCAAGATGATTTCAACATCAAGTTGTTATGAAGCTTGAATAGAATAGAAAGAAAAATGGATAAAGATTCACTGTCTATCAAGGGAAGGGAACATAAGTCTCATGAAAGAAGAAATGAGACAAGGAGTGATGATAGACACATTAAACACTCAACTAAACCTTAAACTAGGAGGCCACGCAATATCTCAAGACCATCCTTTGTCAAGAAACATAAGAGGAACATTGGGGCAGATGAGCTAAAGGGAGAAATGAATAATATCAATCCTCCTAATTTTGACAGTGAGAACAAAAAGGATGAGGATGTCGAGACCTATCTATTGGGAATGATAAAATACTTTAAGATATATATCTATTCCTCTCAGGAAAAAGGGAGAATACAAATTTATCATCTTAAAGGAAAAGCATCAATGTGGTGGGATCATTTTGTACAAGTGAAAAACATTGATGAGAATAATGTTACTTGGGAGAAGTTTAAGAGATATTTTGAAAAGAAGTATTTAACCAAATGCTACTATGATAGGAAAATGAAATATTTCTTTGAACACAAGCTTGGGAGCATGACCATAGATGAGTATGTGAGAATATTTTTAGAGCATCTGAAATATGTGACTTTTATCAAGGATTAACCAGTGAAGATTCAAATATATTTAAGTGGGCTTCCATCATTCATGAGTTAAAAAATATACTATGATGATCCCAAGATGTTGGAAGAAGCCATAATAATAGCTAAATGTCTCTATGATTATCATAAGGGAATAAAAACCTTCCAAAAGCATTGGAAAGAAAAAAAGAAAAATGAAACAGAGTATAGGAGGAAGGGAACCCCCCCCCTCCATTTTTCATAAGTAATACTCAAAGACATCTACTTTCCAAAGAGCCTATGATGGCTAAAACCATGGGATAAAGGACAAGACAAGAACCCATAAAGTGTTGGGGTTGTAATGGAGACCATATGTATTGATAATGTCCTCTTAGTGATGAAAAATAAAAGGTTATTCACAATATACAACAAGTTTAAACAGTTGAAGATATGGGAAAAGATATACCAAGAATTATGCATCCCTCAACAACAACCAAGCCGAAATTCAGTCTCACAGGATTGAAGTAAAAGGTTAGATAAACAACCAAATTATTTCTATTTTAATTGATTTGGGATCTAGGCATAGTTACCTAGATCCTAATATGGTAGAAAGGTTTGATTTGCCAAAAAGAAAAATTGGAAAACCTTGTTTGGTTCAGCTAGCTACCGGGACTAAAAGGAAGATTAATGAAATGGTTTAGTAATTCCCAATGGATATGAATGTGATAAGTACCAAACAAGATCTAAATTACATACCTTTGGGATATTATGACTGTCTCATTGGTATGTATTGGCTAGACAAGGACCATGTTGTTTTGGACTATTACAATAAATACTTTACTTTCTTAGATGATGAAGGGAACTTGAGAAAAGTATAGTGGGTACCCAGAGTTCTAACTATCAGAGAATTTGTATCCTTGCAGCTGACGAAAAGTGTTAGAAAGGGATGTCAACTATTTGCAACACAAATGGAGGAAGATTCTAAGGACAAGGTACCCAACAATGAGTACTATGCATTTGTAAAAGAACTTGAAGATCTGTTTGGAGAAATTCTAAGATTAACACCCAAAAGGGATATTTATGTTTCAATTAATTTAATTTCGAGAGAAGCCCCTGTATCCAAGGATCCCTACAGAATGAGCATACCTGAGTTGAAGGAATTACAAATGCATCTTGAAGAAATATTGAATAAAGGATATATACACCCAAGTGTGTCACCTTGGGGTGCACCATCGTTATTTGTGAAAAATAAGGATGGCACCTTGAGCCTTTGCATTGATTTTAGGAAGCTAAACAAGGTAACTATAAAGAAAAAATATCATCTACCGAGGATAGATGACCTCTTTGATAAGTTGAGATATGAAAAGGTATTTTCCAAGATTGATCTAAGATTCATATATCACCAAGTGAGGATTAAATAAAATGGAATTAGTAAGACTTATTTCATAAAAAGGTATGTCCACTACGAGTTCATAGTGGTGCCATTTGGATTGTCAAATGCACCAACTATTTTCATCTATTTAATGAATGTTATTTCCAAAGAATACTTGGAAAAAAAAATTATTCTCTTTCTAGATGACATCCTTGTTTATTCCAAATATAAATAAGAACATGAACTTCACTTGAGGATGGTATTTCAAGTATTGAGAGAACATTAGTTATATGCTAAATTGAGAAAATTCTCTTTCTAAAAAAATAAACAATGATCGTTAGATATACCAATCTAGAGATCTCATTCATAGATCTTGTGTTTAATCTTAGAAATTATTAATCCAAAGATTAATTTAATCAAAAATATCGTAATCATTGGAACATCAAATATCAAAAGTATAGAAAGTTACATAATGCCAGGAAAGTCCCGATATCCAGTGTTTGGGGCTATGTGTCACAAAACGCTTCATCCATGTGGCGCCCAATGAGTGGTCCACATGTCACGATGAAGGAATGACACCTGTGACCCCATGGTGGTGCTACATGTCACTTGTTTTTTTTTTTTAATTTGACAATGATTAGTGGGAAACATGAGTGACATGTGTCATGCTAGACGTCATGCCATTCATTGATGATATAGATGTGGGTACATTGGAGGATGCATACCCTTGGGCTAACTTTGTTTTATCCTGATTGTATGATATAACGAGGATAAAACTCCAACGTTGATCCCAGACAATGGGAGTGAATAGATCCCGAGACCACCAAGGAGTTTTGTTACATGGATGTGTTGAGAAGTTCGATGCCCGGTGCCTCAGTGGCCACAAGTTGTGCCATGAATAGAGATAGATGGAATAGTATGATAGGGATGTGTGCCAAAGGTGCAAGCTCATACCATTTGAGAACGAGCCCATGTATGTGAAGACTAGGGAGTTGACGCACAATAGTATGAAAACCCGACATGACGTCAAATGACATCATCTAGCTAGTGCCTGACGGAAATGTGGTGCTTTATGATGGGGCCTTATACTTAAGTGAGAATATAGGGTAGGATCAACCCTTTGATTGATATGGAAAACAAATTTACCCAAGGTTCCGGGACCCGATAAGTCGAGGGTTTGATGGATGACATGGAAAGCTCCATGCCTACAACCATGACTGCACTATGGGGTGATGTTTTCAAACACATCAGTGCCACTTCATTTGGGTATGATGACACAGATCCATGTGGATTCCACATGGAAGTACAAAGTTTTTTGGCCATTAAAAAACCTAGAAACTGACAAGGGCCATAATTTATGATCCAGAGATCAGTTTTGAGTATGATGACAGTCATTAGAAAGATCTGGATGAGAAAAACAATTTACAAAGTCTAATTGAAGAAATTATTGGTTGGAAAAATAGAAAAAAATTGACACCCCATCACTTTAGAAGATACTTAAGGGCTCGGGTATGTTACAAAGTGGCATCAGAGCCCCAATTTCAATACTAGGCCTAGATTGTCTAGAGATAAGTTATAGGATGGATGTATTAACATTAATAAGAGTTAGTAATTACAAATGTTACTAACTGCAAATTTTGCAGAATTCAAAATATATATAGATCGCAACATAGACCAACATCATGAAAAATAGGGAAGAAACATAAAGGATTTCTAGCCATGAGGAGGAAATCAGGGAATAGTGGATTGACATGAGAAATGAAAGAACATAATCTAATGGACATGAAGAAGTTAAGGGGGAAAGCATAAACTTGATGGAAACCATCAATAATATGCAGAAAGATGTTCAAAGTTGTAAAGAATATAATGAGAGGCTCAGAAGAGCCAAGGAACACCAAGATGATTTCAACATCAAGTTGTTATGAAGCCTGAATAGAATAGAAAGGAAAATGGATAAAGATTCAGGGTCTATCAAGGGAAGGGAACATAAGTCTCATGAAATAAGAAGTGAGACAAGGAGTGATGATAGACACAATAAACACTCACCTAAACCTTCAACTAGGAGGCGACGCAGTAGCTCAACACCCTCCTCTATCAAGAAACATAAGAGGAACATTGGGGCAGATGAGCTAAAGGGAGAAATCAATAATATCAATCCTCCTAATTTTGACAGCGAGAACAAAAAGGATGAGGATGTCGAGACCTATCTATTGGGAATGAGAAAATACTTTAAGATACATATCTATTCCTCTCAGGAAAACGGGAGAATACAAATTTATCATCTTAAAGGAAAATAATCAATGTAGTGGGATCATTTTGTATAGGTGAAAAACATTGATGGGAATAATATTACTTGGGAGGAGTTTAAGAGATATTTTGAAAATAAGTATTTAACCAAATGCTACTATGATAGGAAAATGAAATATTTATTTGAACTCAAGTTTGGGAGCATGACCATAGACAAGTATGTGAGAATATTTTTAGAGATGCTCAAATATGTGCCTTTTATCAAGGATTAACCAGTGAAGATTCAAATATATTTAAGTGGGCTTCCATCATTCATGAGTGAAGAAATATAGTATGATGATCCGAAGATGTTGGCAGAAGCCATAATAATATCTAAATGTCTCTATGATTATCATAAGGGAATAAAAACCTTCCAAAAGCATTGGGAAGACAAAAAGAAAAATGAAACGGAGTATAGGAGGAAGGGAACACCCCCCCCCCCACCCCCCACCCCCCCATTTTTCATAAATAATACTCAAAGACATCCAGTTTCCAAAGAGACTAGGATGGTTGAAACTGTGGGACAAAGGACAAGAAAATAACCCATAAAGTGTTGGGGTTGTAATGGAGACCATATGTATCAATAATGTCCTCTTAGAGATGAAAAATAAAAGGTTATGCATAATATACAACAAGTTTAAACATCTGAAGATATGGGAAAAGATATACCAAGAATTATGCATCCTTGGACAACAAGCAAGCCAAAATTCAGTCTCACATGATTGAAGTAAAAGGTTAGATAAACAACAAAATTATTTCTATTTTAATTAATTTGGGATCTAGTCATAGTTACCTATATCCTAATATGGTAGAAAGGTTTCATTTGCCAAAAAGAAAACTTGAAAACCTTTTTTGGTTCAGCTAGCTACCAAGACTAAAAGGAAGATTAATGAAATGGTTTAGGCATTCCCAATGGATATGAATGGGATAAGTACCAAAGAAGATCTAAATATCATACCTTTGGGATATTATGACTTGTCTCATTGGTATGTATTGGCTAGACAAGAACCATGTTGTTTTGGACTATTACAATAAACACTTTACTTTCTTAGATGATGAAGGGAACTTGAGAAAAGTACAGTGGATACCAAGAGTTGTAACTATCAGAGAATTTTTATCCTTCCAGCTGAAGAAAAGTGTTAGAAAGGGATGTCAACTATTTGAAATACAAATGGAGGAATATTCTAAGGAAAATGTACCCAACATTGAGGATTATGCATTTGTAAAATAAATTGAAGATCTGTTTGGAGAAATTCTAAGATTACCACCCAAAAGGGATATTTATGTTTCAATTAATTTAACTCTGGGAGAAGCCCCTGTATCCAAGGATCCCTAAAGAATCAACATAGCTGAGTTGAAGGAGTTACAAATGCAGCTTGAATAAATATTGAATAAAGGATATATACACCAAAGTGTGTCACCTTGGGGTGCACCATCATTATTTGTGACAAATAAGGATGGCACCTTGAGACTTTGAATTGATTTTAGGAAGCTAAACAAGGTAACTATAAAGAAAAAATATCATCTTCTGAGGATAGATGACCTCTTTGATAAGTTGAGATATGAAAAGGTATTTTCACAGATTTATCTAAGATTCATATATCACCAAGTGAGGATTAAAGAAGATGGAATTAGTAAGACTTATTTCATAACAAGGTATGGCCACTACGAGTTCATAGTGGTGCCATTTGGATTGTCAAATGCACCAACTATTTTCATCTATTTAATGAATGTTATTTTCAAAGAATACTTGGAAAATAAATTTACTATCTTTCTGGATGACATCCTTGTTTATTCCAAATATGAAGAAGAACATGAACATCACTTGAGGATGGTATTTCAAGTATTAAGAAAACATTAGTTATATGCTAAATTGAGTAAATCCTCTTTCTAAAAAAATAAACGATGATCATTAGATATGCCAACCTAGAGATCTCATTCATAGATCTTGTGTTTAAGCTTAGAATTTATTAATCCAAAGATTAAGTTAATCAAAAATATCGTAATCACTGGAACGTCAAATATCTGGAGTATACAAAGTTACATCATGCCAGGAAAGTCTTGATATCCAATGTTTCAGGCTATGCGTCAGGAAAATATTCATCCATGTGGCACCCAATGAGTGATCCACATGTCACGATGAAGGAATGACACATGTGACCCCATCGTGGTGATACATGTCACATGTTTTTTGCTGAATTTGACAAGGATCAGTGGAAAAAATGAGTGACATGTGTCATCCCATATGTCATGCCACATTTATCACAATGTGGCAGTAGGGTATTCATTGATGAGATAGATGTGGGTACGACGGAGGATGCATACCCTTGGGGTAAATTCATTTTATCCTGATTGTATGATATAATGAGGATAAAACTCCAGTGTTGATCTCAGTCAATGGGAGTCAACAGGTCCCTAGACCACCAAGGAGTTTTCTTACATGGATATGCTGAGAAGTTCGATGCCCAGTGCCCCAGTAGCCACAAGTCATGCCATGAATATAGATAGATGGAAAAATATGATAGGGATGTGTTCCAAAGGTCCCAGCTCATACCATTTGGGAAAGAGCCCATGTATGTGAAGACTGGGCAGTCGACGCACAATAGTATGAAAACCCAACATGACATCAAATGACATCATCTAGCTAGTGCCTGACAAAAATGTGGTGATTTATGATGGGGCCTCATACTTAGGTGAGAATATCAGGTAGGATCAACCCTGTGATGGATATGAGAAACAAATTTACCCAAGTTTCTGGGACCCGATAAGTCGAGGGTTCGATGGATGACGTGGAAAGCGCCATGCCTACAACCATGACTGCACTATGGGGTGATGTTTTCAAACACATCAGTGCCACTTCATATGGGTATGATGACATAGATCCATGTGTATTCCACATGGAAGTACAAAACGTTTTGGCCATTAAAAAACAGAAACTTACAAGGGCCATAATTTCTGATCCATAAATCAGTTTTGAGTATGATGACAGACATTAGAAAGATTTGGATGAGAAAACCCAATTTAGAAAGTCTAATTGAAGAAATTATTAGTTGGTAAAATATAAAAAAATTGACACCCCATCCCTTAGAATATAATTAAGGGGTCTGGTATGTTACAAAGTGGTATTAGAGCCCCAATTTCAATACTAAGCCTAGATTGGCCAGAGATAAGTTATAGGATGGATGTATTAACATTAAGAAGAGTTAGTAATTACAAATGTTACTAACTGCACATTTTGAAAAAATTAGAATATATATAGATCAAAACATAGACCAACATCATGGAAAACAGGGAAGAAACACAAAGGATTTCTATCCATGAGGAGGAAATCAGGGAATAGTGGATTGACATGAGCAATGAAAGAACATAATCTAATGGACATGAAGAATTTAAGGGGGAAAGCATAAATTTGATGGAAACCATCAATAATATGCAGAAAGATGTTCAAAGTTATAAAGAAGATAATGAGAGGATCAGAAGAGCCAAGGAACACAAGGATGATTTCAACATCAAGTTGTTATGAAGGCTGAATAGAATAGAAAGGAAAATGGATAAAGATTCAGGGTCTATCAAGGGAAGGGAACATAAGTCTCATGAAATAATAAGTGAGACAAGGAGTGATGATAGACACAATAAACACTCACCTAAACCTTCAACTCGTAGGCTATGCAGTAGCTCAAGACCCTCCTCTGTCAAGAAACATAAGAGGAACATTGGGGCAGATGAGCTAAAGGGATAAATGAATAATATCAATCCTCCTAATTTTGACGGTGAGAACAAAAAGGATGAGGATGTCAAGACCTATCTATTGGGAATGATAAAATACTTTAAGATACATATCTATTCCTCTCAGGAAAAAGGGAGAATACAAATTTATCATCTTAAAGGAAAAGCATCAATGTGGTGGGATCACTTTGTACAAGTGAAAAACATTGATGAGAATAATGTTACTTGGGAGGAGTTTAAGAGATATTTTGAAAAGAAGTATTTAACCAAATGCTACTATGATAGGAAAATGAAATATTTCTTTGAACTCAAGCTTGGGAGCATGACCATAGACGAGTATGTGAGAATATTTTTAGAGCTGCTGAAATATGTGCCTTTTATCAAGAATTAACCAGTGAAGTTTCAAATATATTTAAGTGGGCTTCCATCATTCATGAGTGAAACAATATAGTATGATGATCCCAAGATGTTGGAAGAAGCCATAATAATAGCTAAATGTATCTATGATTATCATAAGGGAATAAAAACCTTCCAAAAGAGTTGGGAAGACAAAAAGAAAAATGAAACTTCGTATAGGAGGAAGGGAACCCCCCCCTCCCCCCCATTTTTCATAAATAATACTCAAAGACATCCAATTTCCAAAGAGCCTAGGATGGCTTAAACTGTGGGACAAAGGACAAGACACGAACCCATAAAGTGTTGGGGTTGTAATGTAGACCATATGTATCAATAATGTCCTCTTATAGATGAAAAATAAAATGTTATTCACAATATACAACAAGTTTAAACAGTTGAAGATATGGGAAAAGATATGCCAAGAATTATGCATCCCTAGACAACAAGCAATCCGAAATTCAATCTCACATGATTGAAGTAAAAGGTTAGATAAACAACCAAATTATATATATTTTAATTGATTTGGGATCTAGTCATAGTTACCTAGATCCTAATATGGTAGAAAGGTTTCATTTTCCAAAAATAAAACTTGGAAAACCTTGTTTGGTTCAACTAGCTACCAGGACTAAAACGAATATTAATGAAGTGGTTTAGGAATTACCAATGGATATGAATGGGATAAGTACCAAAGAAGATATAAATATCATACCTTTGGGATATTATGACTGTCTCATTGGTATGTATTGGCTAGACAGGCCCCATGTTGTTTTGGACTATTAAAAAAAATACTTTACTTTCTTTGATGATGAAGGGAACTTGAGAAAAGTACAGTGGGTACCCAGAGTTCTAACTATCAGAGAATTTTTATCCTTGCAGCTGAAGAAAAGTGTTAGAAAGGAATGTCAACTATTTGCAACACAAATGGAGGAAGATTCTAAGGACAAGGTACCCATCATTGAGGACTATGCATTTGTAAAATAACTTGAAGATTTGTTTGGAGAAATTCTAAGATTACCACCCAAAATGGATATTTATGTTTCAATTAATTTAATTCCTAGAGAATCCTCTGTATCCAAGGATCCCTATAGAATGAGCATACCTAAGTTGAAGGAGTTACAAATTCATCTTGAAGAAATATTGAATAAAGGATATATACACCCAAGTGTGTCACCTTGGGGTGCACCATCGTTATTTGTGAAAAATAAGGATGGAACCTTGAGACTTTGCATTTATTTTAGGAATCTAAACAAGGTAATTGTAAAGAAAAAATATCCTATGCCAAGGATAGATGACCTCTTTGATCAGTTGAGAGATGAAAAAGTATTTTCCATTATTGATTTTAGATCCATGTATCACCAAGTGAGGATTAAAGAAAATGGCATTAGTAAGAATGCTTTCAGAACAATTTATGGCCACTAATAGTTCACAGTGGTTCCATTTGGATTTTCAAATGAACCAACTATTTTCATGTGTTTAATGAATGGTATTTTCAAAGAATACTTGGACAAGTTTATCATTTTCTTTATGGATGAAATCCTTGTTTATTCCAAATATGAATAAGAACATGAACATCACTTGAGGATGGTATTTCAAGTACTGATAGAACATTATTTATATGGTAAGTTGAGTAAATTCTCTTTCTACCAGAGGCAGATTCATTAGTTAGGCCATATCATATCAGAGGAAGGTATAGTTGTAGATCTTGAAAAGAAAAAATCCATTTCAGAATGGCCAACACCAAGAAATGTCTCTAAGGTGAGGTCCTTCATGGGACTTGTAGGTTATTATAGGAGGTTCATTGAATTATTTTATTAAATTTCACACCCAATCACATATTGATAGAAGGAAGGTGTGAAATTAGAGTGGGCACATGAATGTAGAAAATTGAGAAAATGCAACCAAAAATTGAGAATTATGAGTTGAGGGAAGAAGGAATCCTTATGTTCAAGGATAGATTATATGTGCTAAATAATCAAGAGTTGAAAAATATGTTCTTATAAGAAATTCACAAGGTGTTTTATGTTGGACACACAGGCTACCAAAAGACAATTGAAACTATCAAAATGTTATATTATTGG
>ML779294.1:153477-195268 GCA_009831015.1 Picea engelmannii
AAAGATAGATTGGTATGTAAAGGATATGCACAGATTGAAGGAATCGACTTTGAAGAGACATTTTCCCCAGTTGTCAGAATGGAAGCAATCTGTTTTCTTTTAGCTTATGCATGCTCCAAAAATGTTAAAGTATATCAGATGGACGTAATATCATCTTTTCTAAATGGGGAACTTGAAGAAGAGGTCTACATTGAACAACTAGAAGGATTTCAATTTTCAGAGAATACAGACTATATGTGTAAATTGAAGAAATCCTTGTATGGTCTAAAACAAGCTCCTAGAGCATGGTACTCTAGACTGGATAAGTATCTGCAGCAGGAAGGGTTTAGAAAAGGAAGTGCAGACAGTAACCTCTACATCAAGGTAAGTCAAGGTAATATTTTATTAAATGAAGTTTATGTTGATGATATTGTTTTTTGTAGTGATGATGACAAATTAAGCCAGAAATTTGCAAAAGACATGCAGAATGAATTTGAAATGTCATTACTTGGAGAACTATCCTTATTTATGGGACTTCAGATACGTCAAAGAAACCAAGGAATTTTTATTTCTCAAACCAATTATATCAGAGAAATGCTAAAGAGGTTCAGAATGGAAGATTGCAAACCAGTTATCACTCCCATGCAAACCAGTTGTAAGTTGAGCAAAGATGATGATTCAAAGTCTACATATTAGAGGGAATATAGGTCAATGATTGGCAGCCTACCATATGTGATAGCATCCAGACCAGATGTAATGCAGGCAGTTGGGCAGGTGGCACGATTTCAAGCAGCACCAAAGGAATCACATGTATTAGCAGTAAAGAGGATCTTCAGATATCTCAAAGGAACAGAAGAATTTGGATTATGGTATCTAAAAGGAAAATATATATCACTTATTGACTACACAGATGCAAATTGGGTAGGTTGTAAAATTTCTATTCAAGTGAGAAAACATATCCAAGTATCTGTGGTAAAAAATTCAGCTTGTGGGTCGTTGTATTTTGGGAGTTACACTCCAAGGAAAATAAGGTTTGTGGCCAGTCCTGAAACTAGTCAAAATCAAGTGTTTCGGGTAAAAACATCATAACTTCTTCATAACAGATCCAAATTAAGTGAGAACAAATGTGTTGGTTAGGTTACAATCGGTATCATTCTTTGTAATATTTTCATATCCATTCATCAAATATTTTGTTCGGGGCACTCTCTACAAGGTCACTCTCTAGAATAAGACATAATTCAGCAAGGTGTGATTTTTTTGCTATAACTCCTTTTTTGAGAGGTTCCAAGTAGTGACACTTGGAGGAATTGCATAAACCACATTGAAGAACATTGTATATCAGCTTCAGATATTTATACATTACAGGTTCAAAGTTATGATTACTTCAAGTTAGGGTTGTTGACTAATCCAAAACTAGGCATGTGAGACTAAAGAAAAGTTTGATGAAAATGCTAGTCTCTCCTTTTTAAAGTCAAGGAAGGTTTGTAGGAATGTGATCATATAAACTAGGTCTATTATAGAGCTACAAATCATATTTGGATGATGAAATTGATGAGGGATTTTGGTTGTGGTACATGTTGAGTACATGGTTGAGACAAGTAGTTGATGAGTTGGCACACATACATGAGGCGTATAGTTGATGATGTTGGTACATATTGATGAGTCACAATTGATGAGTAGTTGACACATGATTGGTACATACTTGGTACATGGTTGGATTCAATTTTTTATGGTACATGGTTGGATTCACTTTTTTATGGTATAGGTTGATTACAGGTTGGTGCATGGTTGATGCACTTGTTTATGGTACAGGTTGATTACAGGTTGGTGCATGGTTGATGCACTTGTTTATGGTAAAGGTTGATTACAGGTTGAGGTAGAGGTTGATGCATGGTTGATGCATGGTTCAGATTTATTGGTACAAGTTTACAACGGTATATATCACAGTGATAGTGTGACAGTGGTTCCATCATTCGAGTTCTACTTCAGGGTGGCAGGATGGGGCAATGATAGGTGGTTGTAGCCACCTTTCGGTTGTAGCTGGAGAACATTGAGGGTTGTATTTTTCTTCTGGTTGTAGCTAGAGAATTGTGGAGTTGGAGCTTCCCTCAGGTTGTAGCCTGAGAAACTAGGGGTTTGGAGCCTCCTTCTAGTTGCATCTGGAAAACAAAGGAAGTTGGTGCTTCCAATGAATGTAATTCTTCAAGACATATAAGAAAAATCATTTTTTGGTTTTCTCTCGATTTGGGTTTCCACATAAAACACTGGTGTAATGTGTATGTGTGTGATTGTTTATTTCTTACTGCTCATTATTGGATAATAATTCTACATTGATATAACATTTAAAGAAAAAGGATTATAATTACACTATTACTGATTCACCCCCCCTCCCAGTAATCCAACAGTTGTATGAAATTGCAATTGACAAACATATGCAAAACTGACTCTGATTCCCTTGAGCACAAATGGAAAATAATTGGACCTTCCCAACCTTTTAGTTGCAGATTATCCCATGTAAGGATTTTATTTTTAGCAGATAACTAAGTGAAAAGTCTAATTTTTAGAGAAATGTCCCAGGACCACATATATCTCCTCCATCCACCAATAAAATGTTTCCAAATTTTCTTTGTTACGGAACTATAAACATTTTTTACTGTTAGAATACTTGATTTATATCCTCCAATCCACATAAGATCATAATCTTTATCCTAAAGTTGAACCCCCAAGCCCGTTAAAGCCCTATAATAGATGTCCCATTCCTTTTCCAATTCACCTGTGAGTCTGAGCTCAACACTATGTCATGGAAAAACCTTTTAAGTGGGAGAATTATTTACACCTGGTTGAATTTTCTTATAACAATGGATGCTAGACATCTATAAAGATGAGTCCATTTGAGGCACTTTATGAAAGGAAATGTAATACACCAATAAGTTGGGACAATCCAGTTGATAGCACAAGTTGGAACAGATTTACTCAATGACGTGGAGGATAAAATCACAAAGATAAAACATAACTTGAATGTTTCCCAAGACAAGGAAAAAAGTTTTGTTCATAAGCATAGAACCCCTAGATAATTTTCAGTAGGTGACCATGTATTTTTGAAAGTGAAAGAAAGAAGAAGTTCCCTAAGGTTGGGAAGGTACTCAAAACTAGCAACACAATATTGTGGACCATTCAAAGTTTTCAAAAGGATTGGTCTTGTAGATTATATGCTTCCATTACCAACATACATGTGTATTCAAAATGTTGTTCATGTATCATTACTAAAAAATTATGTACCTAATACTAACCATGTCATTGATTTGAATGTGATTTAGGTACAGCCAGAGGGAAAATTACAGGTACAACTAGTATACATTTTGGATCGGAAAACCAAACAGCTATGGAATCAGGTCATAAATATGGTATAGGTCCAATGGAATTGGTATGGCCCTGAAGAAGAAACCTGGGAACATGAAGATGTTATGCAGGAAGAATACCTACATATTTTTGTAAATTTATGATTTTTTTATTTGTATATGTGTGTGTGTGTGTTGTATTGAGAACGATGCATAAATAAGGTGGAGGAGAATGTAATACCCCTAGGCCAAACCCCAATTGAAATCTAATTGCAGATACATGCATAGGGCGGTGAGCCATGAACTTATTTTGGCTAGTGATCATGTTTTGTATTATGTATTTTCACTTTGTATTTAATAGAAAAAAATAGTTTCATACAAACTATACTCACAATAAGAGTTTGGGGGGATAAAATACACTAGATGAGAAAGGGGGGCTAAGCCATGGGGCTTACAACAAGGAAATGTTAATAAAATATTTGCATCAAAGGAAAAACATTAAGGACGTGACTTTTTCAACATTCTTTGGAAAGGGGAAACAAAACACCAAGTGGTTTAAAGGAAAATTGAGGAAGTGACAAGCAACACTTCAATAACATGCAAACAAAATCACAAATGTTAGTGCATTTTGCAGATTCCATCCATCCATTCAAGGGGAATGTTATGCTCTCCATGATTCATACCATATCCCTATTGTTGTAAGTATTTCTACTAGATTTCAATTTTGGATGAAGAATTCTTAAGAAGGATTTGTTGGCAGATAAGATGAAGAGACAGGTTATCAGGCTTGTGTGCATTCTCTCCAAGTTAGAGAATTGCAGGTAATTTTATTCCTAGAAGTGTCAAGTTGTAGTTACAAAAATATGAATCTTCTTGTCTAGCTTATTTTTGAAGCCTAGAAGGGAAGTGGGTCAGCCATAAGGTCACATTTCCTGTGTGATACAAGCATGTAGGGAAATTAGAAACTGTAGACTGGTTGTTGAACTTGGCACCTGAATTGGAAATATTGTTGATGCTGAGAGACATTACTTGGATAGGATTTCCTTTCCCAAGGGGAGTTTAATCCCTAGCTTGAGGGTGACCTACTGTCAGTTTGGGAGAAGTAGAATCTAAGATTGGGAGGAAATTCAGAGGTATGCATGCACTTGGGCGTTCATTTATATCAAATAAGTTTCCATTATGTGCTCGTTTAATTGATTGTTGAATGAGAATACATGAAATCATGTGTTGGGTATTACTGTGCAATTATTATGAGTTATTGTCATGAATAATTGTTATTTTTAACTTGCTTCAGTAAACTATGTATCAGAATCATTCAGAAGATGTAATCAATTAATTATGCCATGGGTTTCTTTACAATTGTATTTATCCTAATAATTTTCACAATTAGATTTGTCTAGCACTATAGTGTTGTAGTTGTAATACCTAGAAACTATAAATTACATGCTCTGTATACATTCCAATTGTGTGTGTGTGTGTGTGTGTATATATATATATATATATATAATTGGGTAATTACCCATTTCTATTCACAAGAATAATTATCAAACTAAAATTGAGTGGAATTCAGTAGTTGGGATTGAATTTCTCTTATCCAATCTTGGACAGTGTGTTGGATGCATTTTTCTCCTACACGATGATGGAAAAAGTATTAGCTTGATTGGATGAATTCCACCAGATAAGGATGGCCTAAATAATATTTGAAAAACCATAGAGCAAAAACAAGATTCATTGAAGTCCATCTTCAGACTGAATAAACTTAAACACAAACCATGGTTTTCCTCAGTATAAATCGTAACCATGGATCTCGACACAATGCGTTAATCCTCGCCATCCATTGGAGTCCATTGCACTCCAAAGCATGCCATTTATTAGGGTCATTTCCAACCATTGGATTCCTTATAGGAATATTGAAAGATCCTGTTCACTAATCGAGGTCCTCAAGTACGAGGATTTGTCGAGGATCTAGGTTTCCGTCAACTGTTGGATCCAACGGGAAGTAGTTTGGGGAGAAATGCCTTCCATTAAAGTTATTTTGAAAATATATTTGGGGCCTAACATTCGGAGTAGGTCTTAGTACCGAGACCCAAAGGGAACACTCTGAGCATAAATCTTGATTGTTCATCAGAGGCAGGGTTGTCAGAGTAGCCCTAGTTAGGGTACTCCAATTGGGAGGTTCTGAGAAGTGATCATGGTAATATATCGACTAGGGATGACCAAATATCCACCACTGATATTGTTAAAGAAAGGTCAATCAGATCTCGTACCAAAGAAGTTTTCCCAACCTCAAAGTGTTTAGCACAAGCCAGTGGCCCGATGCCCAATGGGCAAGGTTCCCACGCGAGGTTCGAAATCCATTTATTATGTATAGGCATGAACAAGAAGGTGACATAATGGATGACGTGGAAGCAAAATAGGTAGACATAGCGGTTGAGGATGTCTTGTTGTGAAGGATAATTTGGCCAAGAGTCACATGTGGGGTCGAGTTAGGAAACCCTACATTACTGCCTTTAAACGATGACGGTTATATCTACCAGCCGAGAGATCTCAGCCATAGATCTTGTGTGTAACCTTGGGAGTTGTTAATCTCAATATTAACTTAATCAACCATGTTGTAACCACTGAGACACCGGATATCATGAGTATACAATTTACACCATGCCAAGAAAGTCCTGATATCGGATGTTTGGGGATACGTGTCATGAAGAAATTCATCCATGCGACACCCAGTTAGTGATCCACATGTCATGATGAAGGAAGGCCAAATGTCACCCCATGGTGGTGCCATGTTTCACATGGTTTTGGCTTAATTGGATAGGGATCAGTGGGAAAAATAAGTGCCACATGACATGCCACATATCATTCCACGTCTCTCACCATGTCTCATACCACATGGCAGTAGGGGATTCAATAATGATTCAGATTTGGGTCTAACGGAGGACGGATACCCTTGCGGTAATGTCATTTGATCTTAACCGTTGAATCTAAGGAGGATAAACCTCCATCATTGGTCTAAGACAATGGGAGGCAATCGGCCCCTAAACCACCAAGGAGTTTTGTTGCCTAGATGTTTTGGGAAGTCGAGTGCCTGGTGTCGTAGTGGCCACTTGTCGCACCATGAATAAAGAGAGATGGAACGATATGATAGGGTTGCATGCCAAAGGTACTCGCTCATACCAGATTGGGAACGAGCCCATGTATGTGAAGATTGGGGAGTCGATGCTCAATAATCCGACAACTGGATGTGACTTTGAATGACATCATCTAGCTAGTGCCTGATGGACATGTAGCATTTTATGATGGGGCCTCATACTAAAGTGCCAATATCATATCGGATCGACCTTTTGAGGGATATGCAAAATGAGTTTAACCGAGGTTCTGGGACTGGATAAGCCAAGGGATTGGTGGATGAGGTTGAAAGAGCCACGAATGTGCTATGGGGTGATGTTTTCAGAAACGTCAGTGACACTTCGTATGGGAATGATGACATGGAGCCACGTGGATGCAATGTGGCAGTAGGATTTTGACCATTAAAAGTTCTAGAAAATTCCAAGGGCCACAACGTTTGATCCAGAGCTCGGTTTTGAGCATGGTGACAGTCATTAGAAATTTATGGATGAGAATAACCAATTTATGAAGTATAATTGAAGAAATGATTTGTTTTGAAATGTCACATCAATTATATGACTATCACGTTCGCAAGGAGAATGTGTACCATCTAGTAAAATATGGAAATCGAGCAATAGAAATGCAAAGCCTGGACTCATGGAAGACTATGTGGATCTGTGCAACAATGGAGAGAATATTTAGGGTTTATGGACAAAAAATATGTTTAGTAAGAAGAGAGATAAATTCACAGATCTCGATCATCTTCATAAAGGAGGAAAACAATTGAAGAAAATTCAACCCTTTCATCTCCAAAATTTTGTGAAAAGATCAATTAACCTTCCAACAAAAAATTACTCATTATATTATATATAATTGTGTACACATGGAAAAATATCTTATCTACATATTAACATCCTCAACCGTACTTGGATATTTGAAAATTTTACTTGTGTCCAATTCAAATCGCATACTAAAGGGAGCGGAGGCATCCTTATTCAGAAAAAACTAATCATCAGTATTTCACTAAACAACTTTCAATATGTGAAGCCAAAAATATGTTGTCACCTTTCTCTAAGGTTTTGTAGACCACTATAATAAAAAATACATGCTAATATAGATTTAGAAAAAGAAAACGACCCTCATTTCCTTCTACCCAATGGTTGTAAGTGATTTTCCCTTCTTGCTTCTGGATAGACTTCTTGGAAAGTAAATCTTTCTCCTTGTTTTGTTACCGATAAATGGGAGAGTAACTGATATCCCTGAAAGATTTAGTGACCTCTCTAATTCTATCCTTCTAGCCCACTAGGCAGATTACCTACAGTTTCCCTCTAGTATTCAACTAGTCAATCACTATTTTATAATCTACAAAGACCTACAAAGCATCAATGTTCAATCTAGCTACAAAGTTGAGAGTAGCCCAAACACCTAGTAATTATGCCCTAGTGTTGGTACCTGGGCCACAATTGAAATTCCATTTGTAATTTTTTTTTTCATTTAACCTTAGCAATCCCCCTGCCCTTCTCTGAAATCCATTTGAGATAACTGCTCCATAAAACCAGCCAACCATAGACAATCCTTGGAGGGGTACCTAGAAAGTTCTGGAAATGGCCATTTTCTGAGGATCTTTAAAGTTATCGGCTTTCCCTAGTATTTTAAATACAACTGAACATATAGAAGGGTTTCCATTTTAAAATATTTTCTTATTATGTTCCATCCAAACAAACCAACAAACAAGGGGAGGAGGAGTAATGTATTTTCACTCCTTTTTTACCCAGTTATCATAGCAATCATTTAAAGATCTTTCTTCCAAATCATTTTTTATATTAGGCCCTCCTTTTATCCTATGCCGGACTTGTTGTATGAAATTGCACTTGACAAACATCTGCCAAACTGACTCTGATTCCCTTGAGCAGAAATGGAAAATAATTGGACATTCCCACCATTTTAGTTGCAGATTGTCCCATGTAAGGATTTTATTTTTAGAAGATAACTAAGTGAATATTCTAATTTTTATAGCAATGTCCTAGGACCACATATATCTCCTCCATCCACCAATAAAATGTTGCCAAATTTTATGTGTTATGGAACTATAAACAGTTTTTACTATTAGAATACTTGATTTATCTCCTCCAATCCGCTTAAGATCATCATATTTATTTTGAAGTTGAACCCTCAAGCCCTTTAAAGCTCTATAATAGACATCCCATTCCTTTTCCGGTTCACCGGTGAGTCTGAGCTCAACATTATTTTTCCAATTTGCAGTTATAATCCCTGGCCTGTTAATACCTCTAGAATGATAGAGGTAGCTTATGTTTTTGTTCTTTAAGACTGTTAATAGTTCTCGAGAGAGTGAAGAGGACTTCCCCAGTCCCAGAATCAAATATTTTCCTATAATAACCAAGTGTGTGGACACAAGAATCCAACTCAACCAATGAGTTGTTGGTAGATTGGTTGTTTTCATTGATGTCAACGCTGGTCAATAGTTTTGGACCACAATATTGATGAAGGTATTTGGACATGAAAGGAAATGCACATGTATATACAACACCCATGGATGGATAGTATACATCATGTTGTTTCCAGTGGTAGGTGGCACGTCACGTGGATCCTCATGGTTGAGGAGAAATGAATTTTTGAAGATGACAAAGTGAATTGAAGAAGGAAGTATAGGTCGGCCCTGAAGATAATTAAAGAAAAAAATTACAAAATAAGAAAGTGTCAACTCAGCCCTAATGTTAAAAGAAAGTGACATAAAGGGTATAAATACATCTCATTAAAAATTCATTTTTCAGCACACACAAGTTTGTAAATTTAAAAGGAGATATAATTCAAATTTCAGAGGAAATCTAAAGTAAATAATGTCGAATTTCAAGGGAGGATGAAGTCTTTTAGTGATGTGTTCTAAGGTATGTTATTTACAGGTCATCTTACCATTTGTTCTATAACCTTTTTTCTAGAAAGATTCAGATGGTGAAATTGGTATGTCATTGAAAAGACATATCTAGGTACATGTGGTAAAAAATTCATCTTTTTATTCGCTATAATTTTGGAGATACAATATGTGGAAGATAGGGTTTTTGACTAGTCCTGAAGCTAGTCATAAACAAGTGTTTCGGGTAAAACAATCATAATGTCTTCATAGAGAATCCAAATGAAGTGAGACCAATTGCATTGGAAAGAGTACGGGATTTAGTTTCCTGTGTAAAAATTTTAGAATATGATGTTAAAAATTGAGCGCGGGGCATGCTGTACAAGTTCACTCTCCTGAATAAACTAGAATTGAATAAGGTCTACCATTTTCTCTATAACGCCTTTTCTGGGAGGATTCAAGGAGTTAAACTTGGAGGAGTTTCAGAGAATACATTGAGTAATATTATAGATAAGATCACACTCTTCTTATACAATATGTGGAAGATAGGGTTTTTGACTAGTCCTGAAGCTAGTCATAAACAAGTGTTTTGGGTAAAACAATCATAACATCTTCATAGAGAATCCAAATGAAGTGAGACCAATTGCATTGGAAAGAGTACGGGATTTAGTTTCCTGTGTAAAAATTTCAGAATATGATGTTAAAAATTGAGTGCGGGGCATGCTATACAAGTTCACTCTCCTGAATAAACTAGAATTGAATAAGGTCTACCATTTTCTCTATAACGTCTTTTCTGGGAGGATTCAAGGAGTTAAACTTGGAGGAGTTTCAGAGAATACATTGAGTAATATTATAGACAAGATCACACTATTCCAAGAAGTGAAAAATTTTATAAGTTGAAAAAGTCTCAGGAAGCATTATCAGGTTCTATGTGATGGTTGGTTGATGGTGATAATTTAATGTCAAGTTTTATTATCTCTCATATATTCTTTGTTGGAAGGAAGGGGAAAGGATGGAGAGGTCAACCCTCTCTTGATATTGGACGATTGTATCTTCCTTGTGTAGGTTTATCCCTCCCTTTATATTTGTAAGCTGTAGCTACCTTTGGATGTCATTACTTCGTTTGAACAATAACTATTGATTAATTCTCATATATTGTGCATGGTGTATTGTGGTTTATTGGTGTAACTCTTATACTATTGTTCATTGCTCATTGGGTATAATTGAATGGTTTAAGTATAAGTTTAAAATTTTTATAAATTGTACTTGATACTAATTCACCCACCTCTCAGTATCAACATGAGTAATCAAATGTAAAGACTTTAATAGATTTTTCCAGGTCTGTGAGGTAGAGATCGATCTATTTGTAATTTTTCTGAACCAAGTAGAGATAGAGAAATCTGGAAGATGTTTTTCTTTGATTACCCTATGCCATATACCATCCTTCATCAACACTTGCCACATAGATTTAGATTTCAATGCTCTATTAAAAAGAAAACTATTTCTTAATCCCCAGCCACCCAAGAGCTTTGGTTTGGCAATAATTTCCCAACTACAAATATGTAAATGTCGTTTTTCACTATAGTCCGACCAAAGAAAGTTGAATACTATTTTTCTGATCTTATTGAGTACCGAGACTGGTATGGCATCCAGTTCCATTCAATACACAGGTTGAGTTTCAAGTACTTCTTTGATTAGAATGAAGTGACCTCTAAGAGATACCCATCTGTTGCACCAATGTCCTATCCTTTTTTCAAACTTCGCTATTAACCATTTTCATTCTACATCCTTTTATGTTTCATATTTTAGGAAGTATCTGAGATATCTGAAACCTTACGAGAGATCAACAAAGTTGTAAGGAAATACTTCTTTAAACTTTTCTAAAATCTCCCCTTGTATTCCTTCATAATGAAAGGTTGACTTTGTCGAGTTTATATTCATACCCGATGCACTACAAAAGATTATTAGAAGGTCATTTATCTCCTTCCATTCCTGTAAATAATCCTTTGTCATGATAAGGATATTTTCCAAAAAAAAAGATGGAGTATCTTAACAATACTGGAGACCTTCACCTCGACAACTTCCCTTCAATCTGTCATTTCTTTAGCAAAAAACTAAGTCCTTCCATAATTAAAATAAACAACAGTGGACATAATGGGTATCCTTTTCTCAGTCCTCTACCACTCTGAAAAAATGGAGAAGTCTCCCCATTTAATAGGACTGCAAAATTTTCACTGATCACACAACTCATTATCCAATTGATAGTTTGAATACTAAAACTTGTTTGAATATGTGTCAATCTTAAAAAGTACCAATTAATACAGTCATAGGATTTCTTTAGGTCCAACTTCAAGATTATAGCCTTCATTTTTTTCATCTTTATACTATGAAAACATTCCTAGGTTGTGCCAATGGCATCCAGAATCTATCTACCTTTTAAAAACCCCAATTGTTCTCCCGACAGAGTCCTTAAAAGAATAGGTTTTAACCTATTTTCTATAATGTTAGCTATAAGTTTATAACACAGATTACAAAGAGTGATAGGTCTATAGTCACTAAAACTATATGGCTTATTTACTTTTGGAATTAATGCCAAAAAAATCGATTTTAATGATCTTATCATCACTCCTCGCTTCCTAGAATCCTCCACCACCTCCAACAGTTCATCCCCTACCAAGTCAAAATAATGAGTGAAGAACTCGATCGTCCAACCATCAGGCCCCGAGATTTTGTATTTTGCAAATAACTTGAGGACTTCCCGTAATTCCTTCTTTGTATAGGGTTTATCAAGAAATAAAGAGTCCTCCTCCATGACTAAATGGGAAAAAAGTTTGGCTGTGAAGACTTAATCAACAATACTAGATTGTTTTGTTTCCTAAAAAAAAATTTTAAGTGTCTGGTTTCCTCTTTTTTAAGAGCATATTGTCCGAAATGGAATTTCCCATTCTCATCCATAACTTCCTAGATGTGTTTACTATTCCTTCTATAACTTGCAAAGTGATGAATTTTTTTTGTATTTTGATCTCCACTTTTTATTCAAATGGCTCTGCTCCACCGTCTCCATAATTCTTCTTGAGATAAGAGGATGTATTTCTCTCTTCCTCTAAATTATTTATGTGAATTTCCATTCCTCGGCTCCACAACTCCCTTGAAGCCTCTTGGAATGAGGCATGTAGTTCCTCCTCCAATTGTTCTAATCTTAAAATCTTTTTCTTTCTTTACTCTTTTGCCCAAGTTTGGATGCACTGTTTTAATGACTTTAATTTCCACACAAATATTTGTTGTACACCTTGTTCTAGAACAAATTGTGGATCATTCTAGACTTCCTTAACTATATAAGTAAACTCCTCTTCTATGAACCACCTCGAGTTTAATTTGAAAGGGTAGGATGTCGGAAAAATATTATTTTCAACTTGCAAAAAGACAGGTTCATGATCCGATAGGTATGGATAGTCCACCCATTACCTGAATCTGCCAACACAATTTATGAGATCTTCTGACATGAAAACATGATCCAATATTTTAGAGATACTCTCAGATCCAAATCTTTCATTCCACCAAGTTGGGACTAAAGCATCCAAAATTATATCCACAAGTCGATTTTCTTGAAAACACTCTTTGAAAAAACATGCTAATTGGTCCAGCTGTGTCGATGCTCCCCAAACCTCCCTAGAACTAATTGTGAATTTTAAATCTGTTGCTACAATCATATTTTTGTGAGTGAGCATACCCCTAAAATCCACCTTGTCCCAAAAAGTTTTTCTGTCAGAACAATGTCCATAAACATTTAAAAGAGAGAGCGACTTTTTGTTCTCCAAACAAGTACCTGTCAGGAAAATTCCACCACAACAAAGATAAGGATCTAGATCAAATTTCTTTGGATCCCAGGTCACTAAAAGTCCCCCAGAATTTCCAACCGATCTTACAACATAGGTTAACCAAGAGGGGCGAAAATTATTCATAAAAAGCCTGGCCTCTTTTTCATCCACTAGTGTTTCTTGAAGAAAAATGATATATAGAGAAGTCCTAAACAATAGTCTTCGCAAGGAGGCAGATTTCAGGATCCCCCCCACCCCTATAATATTTAGGGAGAAAAATATCATTATTTTGCCTTGTCTAGGGATTTCATGCCTCTAAGCGCCCCAATATCAATGAAATTGGAAAGATGCAAATCAAAATTTGAAGAAAGGGAACCTATTTTTTTATGCGCACTCCGAGTTTTTGTGGGAGATATCTCATAACCCAAACCCTTTGACCAAGTATAATCCTTCCCAGATCCCTCCCTTGTCTTTTCCAATAGGCCTAAATCCCCAACAGGCTCCATTCTTTGAAATTCATTCCTCCCCCGAAAGGTAGGAATAGGGACAGAAGAAAGTGCCTCTCCGTAAGAAGGAATCATAGAATCCAGAACAACTCCAATGGAGCTTTCTCTAATTTCTGATTCCCTAAATCCCGGAAGGATATTATAGTCCCCCTCTGCCTCACTAATCACACCACCTTCTCCCCTTGAGACCTCTGCGGCACAAGAAAAAGTTCCAACTGGAATGGAACAGTCCCCTCAGTGTCACTAGGAGATCCTCTTTCTCCCTGTGGTTCCAGATCAATTAAGCTGCCAATGTAGAACTATGCATATCACATGTTTCTATATCTTATTTTCCCTTTTCTCCATTTGCATATCTCCTTAGCATAGAGTTAATCCAAGTTAGATTGTCTCCATATTCTATACAAGTATGAAGGAAAAATGGAAAATGCATAACGAGTGCTCAACGTGGTAATCATGATTATTGTTATTTTTTAGTTACAATTTAAATAGGAGTCTCTCTCTCAAGAAACAATAAGGAGAAGGTATATTTAAAGGATACAATTCTATGGGCGATCATCCAAACCCTAATTCTTCAGAAATGTGTATGGTATTGTTGTTTACCTATCGATTTGATGCATTCTTATAATAATTACAACCCGACAAGTCTGTGTTAATCCAAGGTAATCACTTTTAAATCGGCATGCAAAATCTCGACTGTGTGACACATAGTATATTGGCAGATTTTTCAGATTTTACAACACAAGTGAACAACCTAGGACTGTCAGTTAATTCATATTTAATGTTTTGTCAAGATACTACGTATATCGTCTCTGTTTGGAAATGGCCATGAAGGCCACAAAATTTACACATGGAAATTAAAAGATCGAAAGGAATTATATAAATAGGAGAAGTTGATTTGGATATCATTTTATGCCCAAATATTTGGATTCCTTTTAATTTGATTAATTCCAATTACCTACATGTGTATTGTTAGGTGTAGTCATATTATAATGTATCTTATATGATATTAAAAATGTTTTTATAATAATGGAAGGGGGCATATTTATTTGGATTGTATTGATTTTAAAGAGTATCTTATTAGACTTTTAATTAAACATATTAAAATAAATTTAGATATTAATTTAATATTAATATTTGTAAGATGTTGTAAAAATTGATTGAAATTGTTAAAGGATTTCCATATATTTAGTGTGATTTTAAATTGTTTTAGATTATGAAGAGGTCTTGGTAGTGGATATTGATATACTTAATCTTTTTTTAATTTTATTCATGTATATTATGGGGTTTTTGGTAATTTAGACTTTTTTCATGATAGAAAGTTTTCAGAGGATTAATATAAGTGACAACCTAGCGATAATGACATAAATTAAAAATGGCAATTTAATGTAGATATGAATGATGGACACATACAAAATGGATTCAAGGTGATTATTGAGTTGTAGTAGCTTAAGTCATAATTAATGGTCATTAGGTTGTCTTGATTTGAGGGAGTCACCTCTAAAGGGGGAGAGAAAGATAACACAATGAAATGATCATCTTGAGATAATAGTAGTACAAGTACCATATAGTACGCATCGATGAATTCAAAACTAGAAGCAACATGCATGTAAATTAAAATATTATGTAATTATACCCAGAAGAATAGTTGATCTATTAATTGAATGAGGAGATGGAAAAATAAGTACAAAGAGATAAGGATTTTAGGTAATGCTAGCAATATTTATCTAATAAAGTGACTTTATGGAGGAGGGTTAAAGGATGAACACAAATTTTCTAACAATGATAACTTATTGTACCCCTCGTAAGAACAAGATAAGAATTGTTATAAGGTATAAATAAAGACTGATTGTCGGGAAGAAAATGTTGTCAATTAACCAAGTGAGTTAAATGATTGGGATAATGATGTAATAATTTTAAGGAATTTAGAAAGATATGATGTGGATGATTGAAAAAGATATAAAAGGGATTCGTGATTATTGTTGAAATTGTGAAAATTCCATGAGGGCAAAGGGAAAATTTTAAATTGTAATAAAACCTAAGACAAATTTATGTAATGATAGTGAAGGGGCCTCTCTCTTAGGTGGAAATATCTCTTAAGGATGTTTATGAATGGATTGAGCAACATGAATGATGACTAAGGGTCATATTGATGACCTATATAATTTTAAAATGTCAAGATAAAAATTTATGAAATTTAGAAAAACCATAGTTGATGAGGGATAACAAGTGATAGATTGGGAAAAGGTTTAAATATGCAAGGATAAAAATTATCTACTTTTGGAAAGGAAAATAGACCGTGTGAAAAAATTGAGTATTATATATTGATAAGAAAACCAAGCATAATGAGTAAGAAGCTAGTATGCTTGATGCAGGAGCATCGGTAAATATTAAGATTGACCTCATGGGTCGCAAACATTTACTAAGGGAGTTGGTTCCCTAATTTCTTTTATTACATTTTTAATAATTACGAAATCTCTCTAGAAGACATTTTTGTTGAGTTTGTTTGATTATATATCAAGTTGTTTGTCATAGGTGTTAAGTCTGTTGCTAAATATTCGGAGCAGATCTCTAGTTTAGGCATTTGTTAAGATAACTCGAGATTCATTTGTTTGTAAGTTATTCAAGGGCTCCAGGTATACTGAATTCTTTTTAAGAGGAAAATGGGAGTGAGTCTGTTAGATTGAATATGTAAAAATGTGGATTGCACAGGTCCAAAAAAGACCAAGAAGGAAATATATTTTCTATGTAAATTTTCTCCTTCATTGATAAAAAGAAAGAACAAAGTATGTGGTGATTTCACGCTGTGTGTTTTCATTTTTTCGTGCTATGTGTTTTAATTGTTAAAATCTATGTATAAGATCTCTTGGCAGAGTCACGAGTTTATGTGATTGTAGAAAAACCATGCGTAGTTAATTTCAACAAGTTCTAAAGTTTTGTTTAACATAATATTTCTTGAGTATGTGTCTTCACAAGAACAGACAATAACTATTTGGCATAGTGGAACACCCCATAAAGATATGTGACAAGTTAATGTTGTTGCAGGATCCACATGCAGAGTGACCTGAGACACACTCGCATTGTTTTTTGAATTTCACACAAAATTGTTTGTGATATATTTTGTCAACATTATTCTTTGATGCTTTTGTGCAGAGGTATATCTGTATAGTGGTAATTTCATGTAGAGTTATCTGTGATAGAGTCCAATTCATCATTGTAAAAAAAAGTAAATTTGAGTGCTTATTCGTGTTGATCCGAGGCCAGAAAAGCAGTATGAATATTGAGTGCGACAGAGTATTAAAAACTTTGTGGTTATGGGTTGAATATGGTGGTATTTTCCATCATTTTTTGTATCAGAGAGGAATTGTATCTAAGGAATCATGCCACCCAGGCAAGGAGGCATAGACAGGAATGTGGTAAATGATTAGTTATGCTACTAGATGAGGCACATCCAGGCAAGGATGGAGGCCATGGATACGACACAGAGGAGAGAACCTGACACGGGAAATGTCAATGAGAGTGAAGATACATGATCTGAAGAGGAAACAAAAGGAGATCCAAGAGGAGAAAAAATAGAGGAAGAACTAGTAAGAATGGTCACAAAAGTTTGATCTAGGCCTAAGATGGAAGTTCCCATGTATGCAGGTAATTTAAATGTTGATTAATTACTTGACTGGATAAATTCCATGGATAAATATTTTGATTATGAAGAGGTAGAAGAGGAGAAAAAGGCGAAACATGAAGTGACTAGTCTAAAAGGACATGAAACTCTATGGTGCTATGAGTTGTAGGTAGATAGAAGCCAAAAAGGGAAAGCTAAGATCAAGAGTTGGGACAAAATGGTGGCCAAATTTAAAGGTAAGTTCATGCCTAAGGATTATCAATTGAATTTATTTAGACAATTGCAAAACCTTAAATAGAAAACTATGACAAAAAAAGAATACACAAAAGAATTCTATAGGTTGAGAATTAGAGTTGGTCACATTGAGGAAGATGTTGAGAAGGTTGCTAGATACATAAATGGTTTGAGTTATGAAATTCAAGATGAAAACATCCTTTTTTCCTTGAGAACTTTTGAAGATGCATACCAAGTAACTTTGAAGAAACAAGAGAAGTTGGCCATAAATTAGAGCCATGTAAATAGAGGAAGGAGTCCAACAAGAGACAAAGGAAAATCTAACAGAGGAAGATTTCAACATTCAAAGGAAGAGGCAAGAAGTTCAAGCAACGATTCACCAAAAGGAGTAGAATAAATAAGCATAAGATTTTTCTCAAGAGGTCGAGGAAGAGGAAGAGAAATTAGATCTTACACATGTAGTATAATAGGACACATGTCATGGGATTATCTAGAAAACAAGGCAAGAGGTCAGAGAAATGCAAATATAGAAAAAGAAAAGGAAATAGATGTGAAGGTAGTCACACAAGAAGAAGTTATTGAGGTAGGGGAATCATAGTTGTTGAAAAGAGTTCTAATCAAATCAGAGAAGGAAGCTAAAGAACTAGCCCAGAGGAAAAGTCTATCTGGGACTGTATGCAAATCAGGAGGTAAGTGTTGCAAAGTTGTTATTGATAGTGGTAGCATAGATAATTTGGTTTCCATTGAAATAGTAGAGAAATTGGGATTGAAAAAGACATTGACTCCCACTCCCTATAAAGTGTCCTGGCTTCAAAAAGGATATTAGGTTTTGGTGAATGAATAATGTAAGGATAAAATTCAAATTGATAGCTACAAGGATAAGATATTATGTGACATAATGTCCATGGATTGTTTCCATATTTTTTTGGGAATACCATTGTAGTATGATAGAAAATCCATTCATGATGGTAGGAGGAACACTTATTCTCTAGGAAAATATGGGCACAAGCATGTGTTGTTGCCTTTGCAGGATGAAGGATCCAAAGAAGAAGCTAGTCCAAGTGTACTATTGATAAGTGGGAAGGAGCTATTGAAAGAAGTCAAGAAGAGAGAGGAGGTACATTTTTCTTTAATTGGTAAGCCAAAGGAAATACTCATTACTAAAAATATGGATGATTTATCTACATAAGTTAAAGCTATATTGGATGAATTTGTTGATGATTTGTCAAATGCATTAGCCTCAATAAGGAGAGTTGGCCATCATAATTGAATTAATTCCAAGAGAAAGTTTTCCTAATAAAGTTTCCTATAAAATGACCCCACAAGAGAGTGAATATATTAAAAGGCGGGTACAAGAGTTGTTAGATAAAGGATTGGGGAAGGAGACTTGAGTCCATGTGTTGTACCAATAGTTGTTGGCACAGGGGCAGACCCAGGGTTCAATGCTACAACAATGCACCAACAAAACCCTAACTACCAGCCCTTTCGGCAACACCTATGAAGCAGATGAAGTCTCACTCGAGGTAGAGGCAAGGGTGGTTGCAAGACTCAGGTGTCTGCAACCTTAGCTGGGACAAAGATCTATGACTATAACACCTAGAAATCACCTATCATAGATTATTCATCAATATTCAACCCTTATGATACTTCACAGATAGCACAGAGCATCGCAGTATGTACTTAGATCTAAGATAATTCAACACTTAGCCACAACAAGATAGATTAGATTCGGCAGATCAAGCACTAAGCATCTTACATACTAGATCTAACATTCATTCATATCTCAGAAGAACAAAGCATAAATAGATCTATCTAAACACATCAAAGCACTTAGCAAAGGAAGAGACAAACACATTAGGTCGAGGCACAGAGCACAAAACATAGATTTACCGTGGTTGACCCCCACCCTGGGGCTACTTCAACAAAGTATTCTTCTTTATTAGCTTCAGTTAATCAGGTTACAACACAGAGCCATTCGAATCCCTCTTCACATAGGACAGAAGATCTGCGTAGCTCACTAGATCCTTCTTCCTTGCACTAAAATCATAGAGCCTTCTACAATATCCTGCACTTAGTATCTTACAGTATGCACAAAGCATTTACAATCATTATCAACACTTAGCACAAATTGCAACTCTTTGATCACATAGATCGCACTCTACTACTCTTCTCCCCACCCTTTTTCACTTACTTCACCTATACATCTATTTATACATACAACAGTGGGCCTAAGCATGGGTAAACCCATGGGTCGACATCCCTTTCCCATTACATTATCCCCAAAAACCCAAAAAGGACCTAAAAAGGGGTCTAGCTTCCACGATTTCCACTTCGCGTTGCGCTCCATCTTTGACAAGTTGTCGAAGTCCCAAAAATGATCAAATATGACCAAGTGTTACTCAAAACCTGGTCAAGGCCAACAGGCCCCCAACACTCACCTGTGACTCGTCTTGAGTCACTCAGGTATGGGTAACTTTGCCTCAAAGGTCTCAATCTTGGCTCGCGCTGCTTCGACTTGTCTCTGTGCTACTGCTTCTTGCTCAAGGAGTTCCTGAACAACCGCTTCACTGATAGGTCCTTCCAGTTGTTGCTCGACTGTAAAAACTACTTGTTCTAGTAGTGTTCCTTGGCATTCAATTTCTTAAAATAGTAGGTAGGCTGCCTCCTCGCTCGACTGGAGTTTCTAGGTGGCTTCCATCACTCTATCCTACCAGCTTACATACCCCCTCTGAGTGGTTATATTAAGACAAGGAGGTCTGTCGACCATTCCTTGGTGATCTCTTCCAGGTCTTATTCTATAAACTTATAATAGGACTGAAGTTGTTCCTGGTGCTCATCAACGCATGGGGTTAGGTATATAAAGTGGTGGTCCGTGTTGAAATTTATCAGAGGTCAGAATATCTGTAAAGTGTTAGGGGTTATACGAGGTTCACTCCTTATGGCTGCTTTCAATTGGTTATAGTATGCATGGAAAATGGAATTTGATTTCCATTGCTTGCTCATGTCGTTCGAGTACCATAATGTACTGAACTTCACGGCTAATGGATCAAAGGGGTCAAGGTCCGGGAAGGTTGCGCCTTCTAGTAGCTCCCATGAAACAAAAGAGATCAGTATCAGAAGCCAGCTAAAATGGAATTCATTCCCCTGATCCTGGGCTTCTCTGCAGTCAATCTCCAGCTGATTCACCAGGTACTTCGCCCAGTTCATCTGTAATCCCTCTGCGCACTTTCTTGTGAGGTCAACTACAAAGCCATATACTTGTTTTGGTCGATTCTTGCATACCAACTTCCCTGTGATCAGTTGGCATGTGAGGCACACTGCGCCACTTTCAATAGAAGCTATCTTGTATCCTCTCGTGCCTTTCTCAACATCGCCATAGGCTTATTTTATCTTCTGCCCAAGAGCATGGTCTGCAGTCTTTCCAGGATAGTACTCATGAGGATTAGGGACCTGTATGCTAAGCCTGGTGATCCTATTGATCAGCATTGGATCAACAGTTATGCGATGTTCTAACCACCGATATCCTCCATGGTAACTTTCTAGTAGCAATTTTACACAAGCATTCACCACCTCGTGTCTGCCGAAGTGTGGTATTTTCATAATGTTGAGAAAAGTAGACTACACGAGGTTCATTGTCCATTACTGAGGGATGAGCTTCGAATTATTTCTCTTGGTTCTCTTCAAGTACTTATATAAGGTGAGCATGCTGTAAACTTTACGGTCCCCTAGGTTGAAGTAACAAAACTTCAACGTTGTAACCTGGTCTTGATCTGCGTGGTATGTGTGTACTCCTTTTGGTAGATATGCAGTGACTAGGGTGTATTAAAAGTCTCTAGGGACACTATCCCTGTTAATATAACCACTCAGAGGGGGTATGTAAGCTGGTAGGATGGATGGCACTAACTTCGCGTTGGCTATGTCATTTTTATGCTTAGTTCGTCTCTCTACACGAACTCGAGATGTTACTGCTCGAGCAGTCGATGGGGAGGCTTGCACTCCTCTAATCGATGATGCTTGGGCTCTGGTGGAAATTATTCTTTCCGACATGACTCTCTTAGTCATTAAATCGAGAAGGACCTATGTGACAGATTCCTCAAGTGCGGTGAGCTCGTCGGACATACGCACTTGGGAAAGATAATCAGGGTCACAATGATCTCAAAATACTGCCTAGGATGAACAATTTGCTTGCAATGATCACTGTAGACAATCACTAGTTCTGCGGGATTCGACTTTTTAGTTTGAAAAAGTGTTCTTTGGGCATGGCGCGATGAGCTAAATAGGAAATTCGTCAACGGTCTGCTTGCAAAAGGTATGAAGCTTCCATGAACGTTGATCCATCCATTATGTCATGGTCCAACGGTCTGGTGGTGATCATTTAATTCTTTTATGTCCATTTGGGGATGAATTCGAATGGGTATATTGGTCCAACGACTATATTGCTTCACTGTGACGAAGTGCCATATGTCATTGTTCTAATATCCCAGCGAAGCTTAATTCCTGTGATTTTTCCTTCTGCGAAGTTTCCTCTAGAATCTTCTATAACTTTTTGATATTGTATCTCTTCTTACTTAGCTTCCTAGCCTTCTTCCCAGTGAGCTTCATCTCGGTCATCATTTTTCCATTATGATTCTTATCTTTTCTTGACATAGTCACTTCGCAATGCTGAGATTCTTTCTTCAGATCCAAGGGTAACACTCCTTCATCTTATGGATTAGGTATTTCGGTCTTTTTTGGTTCCTCTAATGCTCTTATAGCTTCAACATCCAAGTCCCTGGTGTTCAATATCTTAGATTGGTTCTCTTTTTCTTCCATCATGTAGGCGATCCTTCTAGTCATAAATTCCATGAGTTCTTGCTTCTTCTATTCTAGGGCTTCCTTTTCTTCTTTTCTCCAGATCTGGTCTTTTTCAATCCAGATCTTGCCTAACAAAGATGGAAATGTGGCATGGTCCTCAACAAATTTAATAACTTCAAATTCTTCCTATGTCGAAGTTCCATGGGTACTCATAGCTATCTGGGTAATCCTGCCACATAAGGTTACCATTTCTCCTTTAAACAACCCTATTTTTCCTAGTGAAGGAACCATAGGAGGCCTTCCTAGGGTTTACAAAGTACTTTCTTTCATAATGTTCATCTGTGTTCCCTCATCCAAAGAACAATCAATGTCGAAGTCTCCTATTATTACTTCGATTTTCTCCTTTTCTTTGAAGATCTCTGACAAACTAGCATATTTATGTTCATCCAGGGTTTCTTTCATTTTCAGTAATATAATCTCTGATTCTTTCTGGGGTTGTTCTATAATCTTAGTCTCTTGATCTCCTTCAGAGTTTGCTTGTTCCATATTCAGATTTTCAAGTCTAGCAATCATTCTAGGGAAATCTAGTACTTCATGGTCCATAGCCTTACAACATAGGCAACTAAGGTTTCTACCAGGGCATTCCTTAGCAAGATGTCTTGGTCTTCTGCAACTGTAAAAAATAGTTAATCCTCTCTTTCTCTTCAATGATCACCAACTTTTATTGTACTGCTTTCTAGGGTCATAATGGCTAGCCTGCAAAAATTTCCTTCTAGGATCTTTTATCAGAGCATAAAGCTTACAGATATTACTTCTTTTCTTTAGTATCAACCTCTTTTCTTGCAGATCTGACTTATTTCCTTCAGATTTTTCCTTCCTTCTTCAGCACAAATATTTTTAGATCAAGTGGATCACTGTGCACTAGGGCATAGATCCATGCACAGAGCTTTCACAATTTCAGGATGAATCTTTGCACAAAGCTTCTTCTGCTCAGTTCCCAACAATCACAGTTTCAGGTCTTGGCAATGGAATCATTTGTTGGCACAGGGGCAGACCCAGGGTTCAATGCTACAATAGCACACCAACAAAACCCTAACTACCAACCCTTTCGACAACATTTGCGAAGCAGATGAAGTCTCACCCGAGGTAGAGGCAGGGGTGGTTGCAAGACTCAGGTGTTTTCAAACTTAGCTAGGACACATATCTGTGATTATAACACTTAGAAATCACCTAGCATAGATTATTCATCAATATTCAACCATTATTATACTTCGCAGATAGCACAGAGCATCGCAGTATGTACTTATATCTAAGATAATTCAACACTTAGCCACAAAAAGATAGATTAGATTCAGTAGATCAAGCATTAAGAATCTTACATACCAGATATAACATTCATTCATATCTCAGAAGAACAAATCATAAATATATCTATCTAAACACATCAAAACACTTATCAAAGGAAGAGACAAACACATCAGGTCAAGGCACAGAGCACAACACACAGATTTATCGTGGTTCACCCCCACCCTGGGGCTACGTCCACAAAGTCTTATTTATTAGCTTCAATTAATCAGGTTACAGCACAGAGCCATCCAAAACCCTCTTCGCATAGGACAGAAGATCTGCGCAGCTCGCTAGATCCTTCTTCCTTGCGCTAAAAGCATAGAGCCTTCTACAATATCCTGCACTTAGTCTCTTGCAGTATGCACACATCATTTATAATCATTACCAACACTTAGCACAACTCACAACTCTTCGATCACATAGATAGCACTCTACTACTCTTCTCCCCCCNCTTACTTCACCTATACATCTATTTATACATACAACAGTGGGACTAAGCGTGGGTAAACCCACGAGCCGACATCCCTTTCCCATTACATTATCCCCAAAAACCCAAAAAGGACCCAAAAAGGGGTCTAGCTTCCATAATTTCTGCTTCGAGTTGCGCTCCATCTTTGACAAGCTGTCGAAGTCCCAAAAAGGGTCAAATATGACCAAGTGTTCCTCAAAACTTGGTCAGGGCCAACAATAGTACTCAACCCAAAGAAGGATGGAATATGGCACATGTGCACTGAATCTAGAGAAATCAACAAAATCACCATAAGGTAAAGATTTACAGTTCCTCGCATAGATGATTTGATGGATTGTTTGATTGGTTCAAAATATTTTTCAATGATTGATTTAAAGAGTGGATATCACAAAATTGGAATTAGAGAAGGGGATGAATGAAAAACTGAGTTCTAGACTAATAATGGATTGTATGAATCGATGGTGATTCCTTTTGGGCTCAAAAATGATCCTAGTACATTTATGATATTAATTAATGAGATCTTAAAGGAGTTTATTGGAAAGTTTCTGACAATCTATCTAGATGACATCCTGATCTATAGTCAAACAAAAGAGGAACATTTAAGGCATGTCAAGATGGTTTTGAGTACCCTATAGAAGGAAAAAATACTGATAAATTTGAAGAAATGCAGTTTTATGAAGAGGGAGATGATATATTCGGGGTCTGTAGTATCTGGAAAAGGCTTGAAGATGGATCCAGAAAAGGTTAAAGCAATTGTTATATTTTCATTAGTTTCGTTAACATTAGATTTACCATAGAATTTTTATCTTATTTTAACATTCAATAATCATATACTGAAATATATAAGAAGAAAATAAACAAGCACAAGAAGACACAAATATTTATCCCGAGAAAACCACCAACTCAGGAAAAAACCCATCCAACTTTTCCTAGAGAGAACATTCCAATACAAACATGAACAAGATCTATTCACAAGAGAAAACCAACAATGTGGAAACCCCGATAACAAATAATTATCTTCTTCTTGTCAAACCCTACTGAGGGTAGAAAATTGAGCAACACCACAGAACTGGCACAAGATAGGCGCATCACTAGATCAATGTAGCGCACCACATAAATGACTCAATCGGAAACTGGTAACAACAACTTCAAATGGCACAAAGAAAATGGGAAAAACCACAAAAACTTAGTGCAACTCCTCCAGATGTAGTTCACAAGGGAAAACACCAAGAGCCACCAAGAATATCCTTCCCCAAGTGGGGCGCACTCTCCAAGAGAACCAGAGACCAGAAATAAAGAAACTACTGCAGTTGCAGCTGCAACTACCTAGTGTGCACTACATAAGGAGAAATGTGTGGTTGTACAAATGAACTGACCCATACTGGTATTTATACTAATATGTTCGATTGTATAAGGCCAAATTATTATTACGGGTCTTTAAATTTACTTTATTATTTCTATGGGTCGACTTTTCTTCTTGGAAATTATATTTCCACTTTATTATTTTTTCCTGTGGGATGACTTCTTTTATGTGGTCTTCTATTTAACTTTATTTTTTTCTGGGGCTTTATTCAACTTTTCAATGGTCTTCCTTTGACTTCTTGGAATCTTCTTCTTCTCTAAGAAAAGTTGTCCACGAGAAAAATACCTCTCGTAGCTACCAAAACATCAACACATTTGAGGTAAGAAGTTTCCATGGACTTGCAAGTTTTTATAGAAATATCAATAGAATATTTAGTCACATATGTGCACCTATTGTAGAAAATATAAAATAAAGTAAACAACCATTCAAGTGGATTGAAGCAACTGATAGAAAATTTAAACTATTGAATAAAAATATTACTAAAAATATTATGTTAGCTTTTCCAAGCTTCGATAAATTCTTTCAAGTTGAGATTGATGCTAGTGGGACCGCAATAGGTGTTGTCTTGAGTCAAGAGAAAAGACCAATTGCATATTTTAGTGAGAAATTAAATGAGGAAAAAAAATATTCCTCTTATGACAAGGAATTTTATGCAATTTTTAAAACTCTTAAGAAGTGGAGGCCTTACCTCATGTCCAAGGAATTTGTTTTGTATAGTGGCAATTATGCATTACAATTTATAAGTAGTTAGCAAAAATTGAATTAAAGATATGCCAAGTGGGTTGAGTTTCTACATAATTTTACCTTTGTGATTAAACACAAAAGTGGTAAGACTAATAAGTTTGTCGATGCTTTCAGTGGAATTAATTTAATTTTTCAATAATTTCAAGTTAAAACTTTAGGCTTTGACGGTTTAAAATAAATGTATCGAGATGATGCAGATTTCAAGGATGGTTATGCAACTTGTGAAAATATCGTTGATGGTAACATAAGTCAATGTCTAGACTATATGATACATGAAGGATTGTTCAAGCATATTAAATTGTGCATACCAAAGTGTTAAATGAAGGAGAATCTGATCAAAGAAAAACACAATGGAGGATGTTCAGGACATTTTGGACAAGATAAAACTTTTGCTCATGTAAATGCTTTCTATTATTGTCCATGTATGTAGAATCAAGTGAAAAAAAAATTCAATAAGTGCAGGATTTGTCAGTGTGCTAAAGGGAGAAATCAGAATAAAGGATTGTATCAACCACTACCAATTCCAAGCAAGCCATGGGATGTAGTGAGTATGGATTTTGTGTTGGGATTGACAAGAACACAGAGAGATAATGATTCAATCTATGTTGTTGATCCGAATTATTTTTGGCATGAAATAAGAGTGAAGATATAATAAATAAATGTACAGATATATCTCACATATCCAGTAATATAACATAAATGTATCATAGATGCAACAATAAACAAAGAGATACAATAATACACAATTTTCTATGAATGAGTGAAAATGTACAAAGACTATAAAAATACAGAGTGAATGACTCGCTAGAATGGTGGCAGCTTATCTCTGAGAAGAGATGTGTCCACTACTCACATTCGCAAGAAGAAGATCTTAAAATGAGGCTCCAAAGGCCTTTTTTATCATAAAGAAAATACAAAACCCTAACCCCGGAAGATGAAAATCGAACAGTTTTGTGGACCCCATTTTGGGTAGTTTCGTGTATCAACTTCATGGGGGCGTAACGTTTGCATACGATCTATGTTTGGTGCGCATGATAGCTCGTTGGAAAGGTATCATCGAGGAGATTAATTTAGGGGGGGGAAATAAAAGACTTTTTTTATCATTGAGAAGATCAATCATTAAAAACCTTCATTTAGGCCCTCAAAATGGCCTCAGAAGTTTAAAACTGCTAAAAATAGTAGATTACCAAAATTGTCATAAATCTGTTTTGAGCCAGTTGGAAAAGGTGGGTGGCCACCGATATCCACCTAGATCGGTTGTGGTAGATATATTTTCAAAAATGGCTCATTTCATTGCTTTTGATAATACCACTGATGCAACAAATGTTGTAAATTTATTCTTTAAAGAGGTTGTAAGGTTGCATGGTTTACCAAAAAGTATAGTTTCTGACAGAGACACTAGATTTGTGGGACACTTTTGGAGAAACTTATGGAAAAATATTGGTACTAATCTCAATTTTAGCTCAGCCTATCATCCACAGACTGATGGAAAAACATAGGTAGTAAATATAAGTCTGGGAAATATTTTGAGAAGCAGATTGTGAATGAGAACCCTAGGCAGTGGGATCAGGTGCTTGCTTAAGTCGAGTTTGCATATAATGACTCACCAAATAGAAGAATGGGGATGAGTCCATTCTTAATGGTATATGTAATGCATCCTAGGGGAGTGTATGAGTTAATTAATTTGGGAAAGCAAGAATTAAGAAGTGTTGATGGTCAGGATTTTGTAGTGACTATACAAGAGTTGCAAGAAAGGGTCAAGAAGAAATTGCAAGAGAGAAGCCACAAGTATAAGCAATGAGCATAAATGAAGAGAATATCAGTGAAATTTGAGGTTGGTGATTTGTTCATGGTGTATTTGTGGAAAGAGAGGTTTCATGTCGGGACTTACAACAAACTAAATCTTAAAATGATTGGACCATGTAAAATTTTAAGGAAATTTTCTTCTAATGCATATGAAATAGAACTTCCAAATGGTGTTGGAATTTATCCAATATTTAATTTTTCAAATTTGTATCCCTTCAAGGAGACATGGTATATTTCAATAGATGAACCTATAAGTGGTGAATATCATACTATAGAATGGAAAGAACAACTACCCATGGCATTGCAAAAGGAAATTAATGCAGTATTGGATAAGAAGGTGTTAAGGAAAACCATAGACAAAGAATATTTCCAATACTTGGTCAAATGGAAAGGTCGACCAATAGAGGATTCTACTTGGACGAAAACAACTAAAAATTCCAAGTATGGTGCAAACCTTGAAGACCTGATGAATAGTTATTTTCTTCATTGGGAGTCTGATGCAGGAGCATCTGGAAGTAAATCTTAAGATTGACCTCATGGGTCACAAACATTTACCAAGGGAGTTGGTTCCCTAATTTATTTTATTATATTTGTAATAATTACGAGGGGTATCTAGAAGACATTTAATTCAATTTATTTCATTAGATATCTAGTTGTTTGTCATAGGTGTTAATTTTGTTGATAAATATTAGGAGCATATCTCTAGTTTATAAATTTGCTAATACAACTCATGATTTATTTGTTTGTAATCTATTCAAGGGCTCAAGACATATTGAATTATTTGTAAGAGAAAGGGGAGAGAGAGTGTGTGAGATTGAATATTTAAAAGTGTGGATTGCACAGGTCCAAAAAATTCCAAGAAGGAAAGATCTTTCGTGTGTAAATTTGATCCTTCATTGATTAAAAGAAAGAACAAAGCATGTGGTTTTGTTGCGTTGTTTTTTTTCATTTTTTCTTGTTGTGTGTTTGAATTGTTAAACTCTATGCATACGCTATCTTGGAAAAGTGACGAGTTTATGTTATTGTGGGAAAACCGTTCACAGTTAATTTCAGCAAGTTCTAAAATTATGTTTAACAGAATACTTCCTGAGTATTTGTCTTCACAGGAACATACAATCATGATTTGGCACAGTGGAACACCATGTAAATATTTGCAACAAGTTAGGAATTCTGTATTATCCATGTGCAGAGTGACCTGTGACACACCCACATTGTTTGTTCAATTTCGAGCAGAATTGTATGCGACATATTTCGTCAATATTGTTTGTTGATTCTTCCACGCAGAGGTATATCTGCATAGTGGTAGTTCTGCACAAAGTTATCTATGACAGAGTGCAATTCAAAACTGTAGAAAAAGGTGAATTTGAGTGATTGTTCATGTTTATCTGAGGCCATACAAGTAGTCTAAATATTGATTGTGATAGAGTGTTGAATTTTTTTTTATTATGGGTTGAATTTGGTGGTATTTTTTATAAATTCCTATGATGAGTTATGTATTTGGATTAGAAAATCCAATGTTTCCAAAAAGTTAAAAATATTAAATTAAATAATGATAACCTAGTATTTACATGCTACTGGGTATAAGAGTCATTGAGTTAATAAGAAAAGGATGTAAGTGACATAAGAACATTAGATAATGACACAAATTGAGAATTTAAATATCAATTATTAAAGGCATGTTAGTAAGGCATGTAATATCTTAGTATTCAAAATCACTAATTTTCATTATGGGAAAAGAATACATACCTACAGAAGGTGACTCTAGATGATAGGGGCAATACATATGGGGGCTTACCTCAAGATTGCTAGTATATTCAATATGCGGGAATAGTTAGCATAGTGATAAGGTGACTATACATATCTAATAAATTTTCAACTTCTTGTTGAAAGAAGAGGAACTAATTATTAAAAAAAAATAGTTTCTCGATGAGAAACTATCACTCATAGTATTAATGATCCAATGATCCATGCGATAGATGGATGTTTTGATGATAATTCATACTTTAGAGGTAAAATCTAGTATTCAGTATGTATTATGCAGGTTAGTAAATTGGATTGTGCCAATAAATCATCATAAGAGATATTTCCATGATGTTATGCTATGATGTTATGATAACATGTGGTTCCATCTATTATGTTGATACAATGTTATATCTTTGATAAAGATATGTTGAGGTTATATTTATCATCAATTTATTCCTGATATTGCAAGCTAGGGGCTTGATTTTGATAATGAATCATGCTAAGGATGCCCACGATGTATTATTGCTTTATGTGCTCATGATGTTATGTTATCCTAATAGCCTATGGTATTTACATATGATATTATGTGATTCCATTTAACTATGTTGATTAAAGGATAAGATGTATTATATTCTTATGATAGTATCTCATGATGTGATGACATCATGTAATTCTGTGAAAATATTTATGTTAAGATGTTTCATGATGACAAGTGGGAGCATGTGGTGATGACAATGATGTTGTATTCTCATGATGACATGTGAGATTTAGCATGTGGATTCTTTCTTGATGTTGATATTATGACTAATACATTGATTGGAGGTTGTGAGATGGTGATTGTCAGGTTATCCACCAATGGGCCTAGAGGGTTGGTTTATTTGATGATCTCATGGGATCCCATAGCCACAAAGGAGAATATTATGAAGTAACATCTTATGGGATGGGGAAAAATCAATATAATACTTGTGCTAGTAATTCTTATGCCTTATGTTGGAACTGTGATGTCGAAGTCCCAAAGAATGGATAGATTGTTGCTCACTTTTAGTGTTGTGGGATTGGAATTAGATTTGTGGGGATGTACCTGGTTGTTGTGGAGGGATTTTAGGACAACCTTTCACGATTTTTGTTGTATGTGAGTACCAATCGAGATGCCTTCTTGGGAATATGAGGTCTTGCACCTTGGGGCTCTAGATAGACCGATAAGCTTTAAGCCTACTTTTGAAAGTAGGGAAGGATGGATAGAGAGCACTCGCACTTCCTCAATGTTGTGGTATAGACTTTCGATGCATGTTGTAGTCACTTGGGTGTCTCTATACTAGTCTATCAAATGGTGTTGTGGAAGGTATAGAAGCTAACACATGGTGTTGTGGAGTATATGGTAAGCTAATTAAAAACCTATAAGTAACAAAATAAAAACTAAGTTCAGGATGAATTTCTTTGAAGGAGGGGTGTATGTCATGCCCCATATTATTATAAGAGTTATAAATAAGTAATACTAATAGAAGAAATATAACAATTCTTCTAAAATGGTCATAATAAGTACTTATATGAATAAATAATAATAGAGAAGTATATAATAATTATCCTAAACTGGGTCAAAATAAATACTTATTATGAATATGTGGGTAATTAAAGAAAATGGTAAAACAAGTAACGATAATTATGGATAAACCCTAAAATATAATAAAGAATTAAATAAAGGATAAGAGGGGATCCAATTATTTATCGTGGATGGAATCTATATAAAGAGGGAAAAGGAGGGGAAAATGGATATCTCTTGTAGCATCCCCAACATCCAACCGGGCTATGCCACATAAAAATTTTGAACTGTATACAAAATTAAAACATACAGAAACTCTACAAATGCACAGATTCATACAGAATAATAATAAAAATGTGCATGCAACACACACAGGAAAAACCCATAAAAATAAATGCATAAATAATAATGCAACATGTAATTTAACACTCAATTGACACTTATCTTGGTAAAACTATCACCAACTGTGTGTAGACATTCCACGTTCTTCCCATCCTTATACCACACAACTCAAAAATCTCAGCAGTGGGTCACCCCTGAGTTGGGACTAAACTCCACCCAGGTAAAGGAATTCCTAACTAGGCTGATGTATCTCAGACAACCGGAAAAAAATATTCATAGGTGCCAGCTTGAACTAACAACCTATAGTCCCTCATTTCGCACATGTCTGTCCTACCCCAAGAAATATTCTCTTCTCTGATCCACAGTCCCTCGACTACCTCACTTACTTTTCGGAGCTTCAACAACACACTGGAAAGGAAGTCTCAGAGCCTTGTAGTTGCAGTTTGGCACCTTCAAGAAATCAAGTCCCAACAATTCTCTCACATACAAGGAATTTTTCATGGGCTTGACAACCCGCCTCTTCAATATCCCATGGGCCTGACAACCCGCTTCTTTAGTCCAACTCCTAAGCTAACGAGATACAGGTACAGGTACGATTACGAATATGGATATAGTGACATGAAGGTACAGAGGATAGCTGAATGAGTGAGTGAATGATGATGGAATGATGGAAAAATGAATTAAGTCCAAACTATATGTATGCATGTTCCCAACTTGATGCTTGTCATGTTGAGAACTACTTTGGCCCACTTCTCCCCATCCTTAGAACTTAGGATAAAATAATTATCCATACTCTATACTTTAAGGAATATTAATATAATATTTGTTTTTGTCTTAAGCTCGCTATCTTATCTCCTTATCCTTAACTTTTAGGGCCCTTTCCCTAACTAGTGGAGTTTAGTCCCCTATACTCTTTTATATGGTTGTTCTGCTACAGTGATGTGTTTTTCATTAATATTTGTGTGTGATTACATTTACATTTATATTATAGATATATTGTTCTTTCTACATCCCATCTCCCCAGCCTCGAAACACAACATATACACAAAGTCTCTCTGGCCTCAAAATCATGTAAACTTAAGTTTGTTGTGCACGGTATCCTAGAATGTGCACACTTCATGATTTTAGTGTGCAATACATATGCACACTATACCATGGAAGGTGCATGCAAAAAGATATCGAACAACTCATCATCTTAAGTACATTTATATTTACATTTACAGTTGGGGTTCTAACTAGGGGTATTAAATTCCCCTCCCCATTATTTATGCATTGTCCTTAGTGCAATATATACACATACACAACCAAAATTTCAAAAATCCTCAAAAATATGCGGGTATTCTACCAGCATAGCATCCTCATGCTCCCAAGTTGCATATCCAAGACCATACCAGGTCCATTGGACCTTTACTAACTCTATGGCTCGATTTTGGAGTTGATTGATCTTTCGGTCCATTATGCACACTGGATTCACTTGAAAGGCACCTTCTTGCTCCACCTAAATCACATTCCAATGAATGGCATGATTAGAATCAGGTATATACTTTTTGAGCAATGATACATGGAATACATTATGAATATACATTGATGCAGTAAAGGAAATCATGTATGCTACAAGCCTAATCCTCTCTAGGATTTCAAATGGCCCACAATAACGAACTTCCAACTTTGAACAACTTCCCAACTTTAGGGAACTTCTATTGGCCTTTACTTTCAAGAATACATGGTCACCCAATTTGAATTCCCTGTGAGTTCTACCCTTATCAGCATAGCTTTTATGTCGGTCTTGAGCAACCTTTAAATTTTGTTTTATTTTCAACATTTATTCTTCTGTTTCCCTGAGTAATTATGGCCTAACCACTGATCTGTTTGTTGGGTTGTCCCAGCTTACTGGTGTGTTGCACCTTATGCCATAAAGTGCCTCAAATGGGATCGTCTTTAGAGATGCTTGGTACCCATCGTTATAATAAACCCCTACTAAGTGTAGGTAGTCTTCTCATTTTTATGGTTTATCCATCACATACATCCTCAACATATCCTCAATCACTTGATTCACCCTCTTTGTTTGTCCATCTGATTTTGGATGATAAGTTGTGCTAAAATTCAAATTTGTTCCAAATCACTTAAATCATCCTTTCCAAAAATTTGATGTAAATTTTGGATCTTTGTCAGACACAATTGTCTTGGTTATACCATGTAGTCAAGCAATTTCTCTCATATAAATATCAACAATGTTGGTTTCCTTGAGAGTAAGCTTTACTGGAAAAACATTGGTGGCTTTAGTAAGCTTATCCACCACTACCATGATAGAATCATGTTGCTTGTTTTTTTGGGGCAGTTTGGTGATGAAATCCATTGTTACAAATCCCCATTTACAATCAGGAATGGGTAATGGTTGTAGTAAACTAGTTGGCTTTCTATGCTCATCCTTGACCTTTTGACACTCCAAACATTTAACAATAAAATCAACAACTTATTTCTTCATGACTAGACAATAATATTGGATCTTGACAACTGCAATACTTTTTTGATAACCTGGGTGCCCAACATAAGGTACATTATGCATTTCTCTCAATATCATATTTTTCATTCCTGGGAATTTGGTACATAAATTATTCCCCTATACATGAGAATTTCATCATTTTCTAGCTTATAGTCTTCAATTTTCTGCTACAAAATACCTTGTTGTAATTTTTTTATTATTTCCATGTATTGAAAATCTAATTTTGTAGCCTCTAAGATTCTGTCTTTCAAATCTGATTGGTACATGCTAATGGTTGTAGCATGCAATTCATACACCCTTCTGCTAAGTTCATCAACTACCTTGTTCTATTTCCCTTTGATATTCTTTAAATCAAAGTCATATTCACTAAGAAATTATAACCACCTACTTTTCCTGGAATTTAGAGTTGGTTGTCCAAATAAATATTTCATACCACTATGGTCTATCCTCAAGTCGAACCTTTACCCTTTACTTTTCCTAGAATTTAGAGTTGGTTGTCCAAATAAATATTTCATACCACTATGGTCTGTCCTCAAGTCGAACCTTTACCCTAAGAGGTAGTGCCTCCACATATTCAAGGCACGCACTATGGCTTCCAACTCCAAATCATGAGTAGCATGGTGCCTTTCATGCTCCTTCAACTTCCTCGATTGATAGCATACAACATACCCATTTTAACTGAGGACTCCAGCAAGCCATTATTTACATGCATCAATGCATACAATGAAGTCTTCCTTTGGATCAACAATCCTTAGTATTGGAAAACTTGTTAATAAATGCTTCAAGTGTTGGAAACTATTTTCACCATCCAATGTCCAATGAAACTTCACAACCTTCTTTTGCAAGGAAGTGATTGGGTGTGCAATATTCGAAAATCCTTCAATAAATCTCTTATAGTAGACTGCAAGGCCCATGAATGATATGACCTCTGTCACATTCTTTGGCACCATCCATCCTCTAATGTATTCTATCATCTCAAGATCCACTACTATCCCTTCCTATGAAATTATATGTCCCAAATAATGAATTTTCTTCTAAGAAAATGAGCACTCGCTCAATTTGGCATACAATTGATGCTCCCTTAATACCTGTAATACCATCCTCAAGTGTTGTTCATTGTCTTCCTCTAACTTAGAATATATAATAATGTCATCTAAAAATACAATGATAAACTTATCTAAGTATTCTCTAAAAATACCATTCATTAAACACATGAAGACAACTAGTGTATTTGATAACCCAAATGGAACTCTTGTGAACTCATAATGACCATACCTTGTTCTGAAAGAAGTGTTGTTTATGTCTTCTTCTTTAATCTTTACCTGATGATAACCTAACCTGAGATCAATCTTGGAGAATATTTTTTCATCTTTCAACTGATTAAATAGGTCATTGATCCTTGGCAAAGGATACTTATTCTTCATAGTTACCATGTTCAACTTCCTGAAGTCAATGAAAAGTCTCAATGTTTCATCCTTTTTCTTCACAAATAATATTGGGGCACCCCAAGGTGACACACTTGGGCGTATATACCCCTTATTCAGAATCTCTTCTAGTTGCAGTTGCAATTCCTTCAATTATGGTGTACTCATCCTGTAAGGGGTCTTGGATAGTTGGGTTGCTCCGGGCATCATATTGATGGACAAATCATTGTCTCTTTTAGCGGGTAATCCAAGTATTTCTTTAAATGCATATTCAAACTCTTTTAGGACTACATAATATTTGATATTTGACACCTTATCTTTAGGTGTCTCTTCCATATGTGCTGCAAATATTTGACACCCTTTTCTATAACTTTTATTCAGCTGCAATGCTGAAATTTCTTTGATGGTTACTGCACTGGTAATTCCATGTAATATCCTTAGGTTCCCTTCCTCATACAAGAAACTAAATGCCTTATTATAATAGCCTAGGATAGCATGGTATTGGTCCAACCAATCCATACCAATTAGGAATTCATAGGAACCTAAAGGTATGATGTTCAAATATGTCCTGGTGCTCAATCCATTCATGTCTATTGGACATGCCTTAACCATCAATTTAATTTTTATTTTAGCTCCAGTAGCCAGCTGCACCAACCAAAATTTTCCAATCTTGCTTCTTGGCAAATGCAATATTTCCACCATCTTAGGATCTATATAACTATGACTAGCTCTTGAATCAATTAAAATAACAATGGTTTGGTTGTTTATCTTACCTTCCACTTCAATCATATGTGACTGAAACTCATCTTTCTTTTTTTCCATGGCTACATAGATCCTAGGTACATTTCTACCCATATCCTCCATTGTATCATGTTGTTGTACATTATGAACAATCCTCACTTTTTCACCTCTATGAGGAAAATATTTATACATATGATCTCCCCCACAACCGTAACATTGAATTGGTGGTTGCCTTGGTATTTTCCCCACTATATCAGTCATTATAGGTTCTTTAGAAGTTGGATGTCCCTGAAGATTATTTCTGAAGAATGGTGGCTTAGTCCCCTTCTTCCTATGTTCCATCTTGTTTTTATTCTTGTTTTCCTAAGATTTTTGGAAAGCTGTCCTTGCTTTATGTTGATCATAAAGGCATTATCCTCACCTTACGGTATCCTTCAATGTTTTTGGATCATCATATTGTATCTTGTCACTGATAAATGATGGTAGCCCACTCAAATACCTCTGAAGCTTAACTGGCTCTTCCTTGATGAAAGAAACATACTTCAGTAGTTCTAAAACCTTATTTCATATTCATCTATGGTCATACTCCCAATATTAAGTTCAAAGAACTCCTTTATTTTCTTGTCATAATATCTCTTATTCAAGTATTTCTTTTGAAAATACCTCTTCAATTCCCTCCAAGTAACATTTTTCTCCTCAATGTGTTGCACCTGCATAAATTGGTCCCACAACATGGATTTATTTTCCTTGAGCTTATAGATGGAAATTCTTCCTTTTGTGTGTGAATTGTAATTATGCAACTTAAAATACTTTCCCATGCCTAGAAGCCATGTCTCTGCATCCTCATCCTTCTTGTTCTCACCATCAAATGTAGGAGGTTTGATTTTGTTCATTTCTCCTTGTAACTCATCCACCCCATACCTCCTCTTATGTTTCCTAATAGAGGATAGACTTGAACTACTATGTGCTCTCCTAGTGGAATTCCTTGGGGAGTTCTGGTGATGTCTGCCAACACTTCTTGTTCTTCTCCTCTCATCATGAGACCTGGGACTTCCTGATTTTCTTGAGTCATTCTCCTTATCCATCTTCTTTTCTATTTTGTCCAAGCTCTACATTAACTTTATGTTGAATCCCTCCTACAGCTCCTTGGATTCCATAATCCTCTCATTATCATATTTATAACTTTGGACATCCTTTTTCAAACTTTTAATGGTCTCTACCAAGTTCATTCTTTCCTCCTTTCCTTCTCCATGTCCATTTGAATTTGTCCCTTCATTATCCATATTGACATACATCCCTCTAATATCATCTTCATGGTTGTAATCCCTCTGTGTATCTTCCATGATTATGAACTATGTGTTGATCATGTGCTGATCTAATTGTTGCTAACTATGAAAAATGTGCACCTAACAAAACTTGTTAGGATAAATAATTTAACAATTCATGAAATTATGTACAATTATGGTTCAATAATGCATCAGAATTATTTCTTCTGATTTCCTGAAAAATTGACTACCCATATCAATTTTCTAGGTGAATAGTTATATTCTATTGTCCAAGATCTTTCCAACGCCTTATTCCATTCTCAATTTTGAGTCTTGACCAGAAAGTTATGGATATTTGAAAATTGTCCATTAATTCTTCTATTCACACTTCAACTTGGTGCAAATCTACATTGTAATTATGCATTTTTGCACCTACTCCATTGGATTTTTGGTAAGAGGTCAATTGGGTTTCTTCATATTCATATTTTGGAAAGTATGTCCACGTTTCACCTCTTTTTGGGTTATGGGCTACTAGTTACAGCTTGCTGAAATTCTAGGCCAATTAGTGTTTTTAGTTTGGAATGCTACATGTACCTTTTGTGCCATCTTAAATTTTTTTATCATGGACATAATTTTAATTCAGATCCATGAATGTATTCTATGATTCAATACCTTTCCATAGGTTACTCATGTTCCTCTATCTGATTCTAGAGAAGAAAGTTATGGCCCTTCGAAGTTAGTTGGGTCTTAAAATTTACCCTCAATTGTTTGTCCTATAACTTCCTCATAAAAGATACGTTTGAAAAATGGTTTACACCATTAGAAATATATCTTTGGGATATTTTATTTGAGTTGTAGATACATAATGTACCTTGGTACACTCTTTTCTCATGGTTCTTGAGTAGTTAAAAGCATTGTTTAGGGTCTCAAAAATGCGATGCAAAAAGATGACCTTCAAACAGTATAAAATGTCGTAGAAATTCACTAGTTTTATGCTGTTGTAGACCATCCAAACGACTTCACACCCCCAAATTTGAAAATTTACACCCATATTCATCATGCATGGCATAACCATAAGGTAGTGCATTCTTCGTACAACTATAACCAATGTTGACCACTTCTCTGTCTCGGCAATATCTGGTGCACTCTACTTTTGTGTCGCGCACCAATATCTACCACACACAATTTTGGTTCATGCACTAATACATGTTGTGCACAATTTTTGTGTCACATGCTAATATTCCATGTGCATTGCACTCTATGTGTCACACCATGCCAAAGTTCAATACACTCTCACCATGCACTAGTACTTTGTGTGCATGCATGCATTACATACCAACATTGCACGTGCACCCACAAAATTCCTTTGTGCTCTGCCAATACTTAGTTCCCACACTAAGCACACCAATATTAGCATGTGCACACCATGTGCTCAAATATTATGCATGTGCCACCCAGTCTGCACCATAGAGTGCTAAATTTAGTGCGCACATCTACACACTATTATTTTGACGTTCTTCACTAGCTCTCCTCCGCGCAACACCAAATTTAAGTGTGCACCATTATTTTTCATGCATTACCAATTCTACACCATGCAGTGAAAAATTTAAGTGTGTACACTGACACACCGTTAATTTTCACGCATTACCAATTATGTACCGTCCAACGCCAAATTTAAGTGTGCACACCCATGTACCTTTATTTTTCGGGCATTACCAATTATGCACCGTGCAACGCCAAACTTAAGTGCACACACCCACTCACCATTATTTTTCATGCATTACCAACAGGCATCGTGCATCGCCAAATTTAAGTGCACACAACTGCGCACCATTATTTTTCGTGTATTACCAACTCTGCATCGCACATCATCAAATTTAAGTGCGCACACTCGTGCAGCCATATTTTTCCACGCATCTCAACTTGTACTTCGTAGCACCAAATTTTAGCGCGCACAACCACACACCCATATTTTCCACACATCACAAGATTTTCATTGTGCATCACACATTTTTAGTGTGCACACCTACGCGCCTTCATTTTTGTGCGCATCAATTCCTCTTGAATTTCACTGCAGAAATTTGGGCTTTTGCCAAACATTTCCCAATTTTCACCATGGACATTCTGCAACTATGAAATTTGTTTAATTTCACTCTGATAACACTAATTCAGCCTCTACAACAAAAAATAGTTGTTGGTTGACATTTCTGGAACAAATGTTTCCAAAACTCAATTCACGAATTGAGAATTTTAATCAACTAATATCACTCCATCTATCATGGCTTCCCTGTAACTTTGAATTCAACCAATTCCAGGTCTAAATTTGTAGAACATATATTAAATTAAGAATATCTCACCACTTGGCCAAATTTCTCAAATTTCCCATGAATATAACAACAAAAATTGGGGATTTTTCCCAATTCCACACAATTGCTTCTGATTTTTACCATGGACACACTATAACTTGAAATTTGGCCACTTCAAAATCAATTCTCTATGAAATTTTGCTTGAATTCAACTTGCTCAACCCATCTAGGATCAATGTTGAAAAATGGAGCTCTGATACCATATTGTAGCATCCCCAACATCCAACTAGACTATGCCACATTAAATTTTTGAATTGTATACAAAATTAAAACATATAGAAACTATGCAAATGCACATATTCATACAAAATAATAATAAAAATACACATGCAACACACAGAAAAAACACATAAAAATAAACGCATAAATAATAATGCAACATGTAATTTAACACCCAATTGACACTTATCTTGGTAAAAATATCACCAACTGCGTGAAAACCTTCCACGTTCCTCCCAACCTTAGACCACACTGCTCAAAACTCTTGGTTATGGGTCACCCCCGAGTTGGGACTAAACTCCACCTGGGTAAAGGAATTTCTAGCCAGGCTGATGTATCTCAGACTACAAGAAAAACTCTGTCACATGTGCCAACTCAAACTAAAAGCCTATAGTCCCTCATTCCCCACATGCCTATCCCACCCCATAAAATGTGCCCTTATTTTCTCAACAGTCTTTCGACTACCCCACTTCCTTTCCAAGGCTTCGACAATAGGGCAGACAGGAAGTCTTAGAGCCATGTAGTTGTTGGAAGATTGATTGTTGTCATTGATGTCAACCCTAGTCATGGGTTTTGGACCGCAAGATTGATAAAGGTATTTGGACATAAAGGAAAATGCACATGAATATATAACACCCATGAATGGATAGTATACATCATGCTATTTCCGGTGGTATGTGGCATGTCACATGGATCCTCATGGTTGAGAAGAAATGATTTTTTGAAGATGACAAAGTGAATTGAAAAAGGAAGTACATGTAGGCCCTGAAAATAATTAAAGAAAATAATTACAAAATAAGAAAGTGTCAGGTCGGCCCTAATGTTAAAAGGAAGTGACATAAATGGTATAAATAAATATCATTATACATTCATTTGATACAAGTCGAATTTCAGGGGGAAGAAGAAGTAAAAGAAGGCCGGATTTCAAGGGAGGATGAAGTATTTTGGTGATGTGTTCTAAGGTATGTTATTTTCAGGTCATCTTACCATTTTTGCCATAACTATTTTTCTATAATGATTCATATGGTTAAATCGCTATGGTATTGATAAGACATATCAAGGTACCTCTGGTAAAATTTTCAGCTCTTGATTCCCTATAATTATGGAGATACACTCTGTGGAATATAGGGTTTGTGACCAGTCCTGAAACTAGTCAATAAACAGGTGTTCTGGTTAAAACAATCATAACTTTTTCATACCGAATCAAACTGTAGTGGGACCACTTCCATTGGAAAGAGTACGGACTTTAGTTTCTTGTGTGAAAGTTTCAGAATCAGATGTTAAATATTGAGCGCGGGGCATGTTGTACAAGTTGGGTCTTCTGAACAGACCAAAATTGAATAAAGTCTACCATTCTTTCTATAACGTCTTTTTGGGAAGGATTCAAGGAGTGAAAATTGGAGGAGTTTTAGAGAATACATTGAGTAATAGTATCTACAGGATCAGAGTACTCTAAGAATTGAATAATTGTAGAAATTGAAGAAGTCTCAGAAAGCATTATCAGGTTCTATGTGATGATTTAATGTAAAGTTTTATTATCTCTCATATATTCTTGGGTGGAAGGAAGGGGCAAGGATAGAGAGTTCAAATATCTCATGATATTGGAGGATTGTATCTTCCTCTTGGAGGTTTATCCCTCCCTTTACATTTGGAA
>ML779294.1:217371-228110 GCA_009831015.1 Picea engelmannii
TTTTCTCTAGCACCCACTAGAAGGAAGCACCAACTCCCTGGTTTCTCTAGCACCAACTAGAAGGAAGCACCAACTCCCTGGTTTCTCTAGCACCAACTAGAAGGAAGCACCAACTCCCTGGTTTCTCTAGAACCAACTAGAAGAAAGCACCAACTCCCTGTGTTTAAGCACCCACTTGAACCTTTGAGGACACTAGTCCTCCCTAGCTCCTCCCAACCACCCTGAAATATAAATCTTTGCTACTAAAACTTATTACAGTGATATGATGTTCAACAATGGCTTACCAGACTCATCATTGTTCTGCTGCATTTCATTTCTCTGTCTGCCTCATTGCCTTTCTGCCCACATCACTTGCGTTGTCTGTTCTTCTGCTTTTTATGCTCTGTGCGCCATGTCCATTCACTGCACAGTTCCTCTTCTGTGCTATTCAGTTGCTTCCCTCTCCTCCTTCTTCACACATGAATCACCTTCACCAACAACAACCACAACAAACTCCAATAGCGACCACAACCCCATCTCTTCTCTGTACCGTGTATTTATATCTTTTTTGCACCTTGTGCATGCAATGTTCGCAATGCCTCTGCATGTTGACTCTGTGTCATTATCCTCCACCTCTCGAGTGCTCTGCGTGATCATCATCGTAACTCTTCAGCTTCTCTGGCCATTTTCCCATGCATTCAACATCACTGGATGTTATGTTGAGATTCCTCAGCCTCTCTAGCAGTTGAGACTCTTCTTCTTCTCTGTGACATTTGAGCTCACCTTCTCTGTTTTAGTTACAGGCTTCCACGCTCATCCATCTGTCAATCCCTTCTAAGAATAGTCTTCCTTCACTTGGAAGAAGCTTGGAGACTCTTCATCTCCTCTGGCGATCACACAGGGGTCTCCTCGAATTCTCTGGCAGACGCCATCAATGGTTTCTGGCAGCTTCACTATGTCATGCATCAATAGCCCTCTGATCTCCTTGAATTTCATTCATATCCAGAACAACCAACAACACACAGCCTGTCTTATTTTCTTTTATACACACCTCCACGGCGGTTCCACCTCGCATTTCCTTAGGCAAAAAAAAGACGACTGTCCCAACAACTGAAACGCCAACAGATTGGCGATCATGAGTCTGTTTCACTAACAAACTTGTGGTTGAAGAGTTAACTGTGAGAGAGTACAGTAACCCTTCGATCATATTTGATCTGATGGTTCAGATTACATCGCGATTTCACATATCATGATATCGGGATTCCTGATGTCAATAATCTTTGACATGTCCAACTCTCGATCCCCGAAACTCCGACAAGGACTAGAATCAATGGTCCAGATTCAACCTTAATGTGACGGTTCATATTACATCGCGATTTCACATATCGTGATATCGGGATTCCTGATGTCAATAATCTTTGACATGTCCAAATCTCGATCCCCGAAACTCCGACAAGGACTGGAATCAATGGTTCAGATTCAACCTTAATCTGACGGCTCAAATTACATCGCGATTTCACATATCGCCATATCAGGATTCCTGTGGTGAATGTTCTTTGACAACTTCAACACTCGATCCTTGAAACTCCGACATGGACTGGAATCAATGGTCCATATTTGATCTTGATTCAATGACTGCAATTTAAGTCGTGATTTTTCATATCGCGAAATTGGGATTCCTATTGCATTATTTCTTTGACATTTCCAACATGCGATCCTCGAAACTCCGACATGGTGTAAGTATGTTGACGTCACATGTGTTAAATAACTGCCACATGTCACCCTGATTCATGACTTACATGTGCTTGGCATGTTGAATCAGTTTGACACTTGTCATTACCTGGTTGTGCCACGTGTTCCTAGCTGACGTGGTTTGCTAACGTGAGTTAGATCGACGGTCCAGATGTGATCTTGATTTGACAGCTCAGATTACGTCGTGATTTTTCATATCGCGAAATCAAGATTTTTGTGGATGATATTACTTGTCATCTCCAACTCTCAATCCCCGAAACTCCGACAGGGAGTCGGATCAACAGTCCACATAACCCCCTGAGATGGACGATCCTCCTACTTTCGGAATTTGTGAGCCCTCTACTCCTTGCACTTTTAAAGATCGTGCAGGTTTTCCTCAATCCAATGGTGGTTGGACCCTGCGCTCAGATCTGATGCCTGAGATCTATCCTCCTCTTCAACGCGCTCTTCTTGTCTTTATTCAGATCTAACGGCCCTCATGCTATCGGGAATTTTGTATGGGATCCAACGATCAGAAATGCTTCTCGGGACGTCGATCATTTTGTCAAAGTTACATTGCCTTCGATCATTTGATCTTCCTGGACTTATCTTCTCTTTTCCTATTGATCATCGCTATTGTACTCAAGCCATCATCATTGTTGTACTTTCCAGCGTTGCCTTCGATCATTCGATCTTCCTGGACTTATCTTCTATTTGCCTGTTGATCATCGTTGTTGTACTCAAGCCATCATCACTGTTGTACTTGCCAGCGTTGCCTTCGATCATTCGATCTTCCTAGACTTATCTTCTATTTTCCTATTGATCATCGGTGTTGTACTCAAGCCATCATTACTGCTATACTTTCCATCAATGACAAGCTTACGCTGCCTGTAAAACATACCAAACATCCTCTGCACTATCTCTTCTGATCTTATCAAGGTTTCTCTACATCTTCTTCCCAAAATTCTTCTGGTGCCCATCTGCTACATTCTTCCTATATTCATGCCATCTTCATTTCTGTACTTGCCATCAATGACAAGTATATGCTACATGTTAAACATTTCCAACAATGTCCACTCTTTTCGATGTCATGCATTTCCCAAATCAAGGAAAAGTAGTTACCGTAGACCAATTGGCCTTCTTTCACTCTGATGCACGTACCGACAACGTACCTTTCATTGCAAAACCCCCCCTGGATATGAGAACGTCGGTGTGGGTCTTCTTAAAGATTCCTCTTTGATGGGTACTTTCCCCATTCCACCACCCAATGTTCTACATCCATTTCTTGCCTTGATCAACATGATCTCCACCTCTGTTCACGGAACCCTAGCATCTTACGATCCGTGGATACTACCCAACCACGACGATCATCTTCATTATGGCGACGAAATGCCTTTGAGTCCGATCGAATCCGCTTATCAATCCATTCAATCGGCAACCCCCTCTCTTGGTGATTTATCTCCGGATCCATTCCATGTCATTTTTCCTACAGATGACATGATTATGTCTGTTATGTCTGTGGAAGATACCCCTTGGGACAATGGACATCATCATTCCATCCTCTTCCTGGAACAACACACCATCTAGGGTTACCAATGACTCCTGACCCCGTCGACTATCATTATCATTTATACCATTCCCGAGTCTACACGCGACATGTTCTACGAAGGGAACTTAAGTAATATCTCACCCACCATCCCCCTCAACATATCCATCAAACCTGGAGTTGTCAAAAATGTGCATATCGGAGCTTCGTGTTCCCATGACGAAGTTGCCACCTGCAAGTCTCTTTTCCAAGAATTTTGTGACGTCTTCGCATGGAGCTATGAAGAAATGTCGGGGATTGACATCAACATTGTGGTACATGAGATTAAGACATACCCGGGCACTAAACCCATCCGGCAACGAATTCGTCCAGTCCACCCACGTAAAACAGCCACTATCAAGCTTGAAGTTGAGAAACTTCTCAAAGATGGCTTTATTTACCCTGTGGCTCTAATTGACTGGGTTTACAATCTTGTTCCGATTGACAAGAAACAAGGCACAATCCGCGTGTGTGTTAATTATAGGGACATTAACAAAGCTTGTCCTAAAGACAACTTTCCTACCCCCTTCATTGACCAGATCATCGACGATTGTGCCAGAAGTGAAATATTCTCTCTGATGGATGGTTTCTCTGAATATAATCAAATCAATATCATTCGTGCATACCAACACAAGACTGCTTTTATTTGTCCTTGGGGAACTTTCTCCTACTGGAAACTTCCATTCGGTTTAAAGAATGATGGTGCAACTTTTCAACGTGCTATGTCTTACGCCTTTCATGATATAAAGCACATTGTGCATCCCTATCGTGATGACTTACCCGTTCATTCCATGCACTGTTTAGATCATCCAATACACCTCCGTGCCATTTTCCTTCGATGTCGGTTTTACCACATACCCTTGAATCCCCACAAATGTGTTTTTTGCGTAGAATACGGACGACTTCTGGGCTTTATTGTTTCATATCAAGGGATCAGGGTAGATCCTTTGAAGGTTGAGGCGATTCTCAATCTTTCTCCTCCTTCCTCACTTCGCTAGTTACAAAGTTTGCAAGGGAAGGCAAACATTCTCTGTCGTTTCATCCCGAACTATGCTGAGCTAACTCTTGGATTTACACGACTACTCAAGAAAGGTTCTGAGTTCGTATGGGATACCACTGCCAACAAAGCTTTCAAATATTTGAAACTGTCTTTGACACGTACCCCACTACTCTTCCCACCAGATTACAGTCAGGATTATTTCCTCTACCTCACAACCTCGGACTATACCATCGTTATGGTTCTCATCCAGGAGGATGATTATCATGATGAACATGTCATCTATTACTTGAGTCGGAGTCTCACGACTATCGAAACCAAGTATTTACATGTTGAAAAATTGGCCTTGGTAGTCGTCCAAGTTGTTCAACATTTCCGGCACTATATCCTTTCTCGCAAGACTATGATAATTTCTAACTGCAACCCTATGCAACACATTCTTACACGCCAATTGCTAGGGGGGAAATACTCCAAATGGATTGTAATACTCCAGGAGTTTGACTTAGAATTCGAACATGCTAAGTCCAAGAAATCCTTGGTGTTTTCCGAGTTGATATGTGACCTTCCTTGCTCTGAGACAAAAAATGTAGCAGCAGATTCATTACCCGATGAATCCCTTTTCTTGATTAGTTCTGATGACCTTTGGTACGGAGATATCATCATATATCTCCAAACCCAGACTTTTCGACCCAATTTGTCTAACACCGATCACCATCGAATATGCTACCAATCCCTTCAATATATTATCCTCGGTGATACTCTTTATCGTTGTGGGATTGATTCCATTTTTCGACGCTGCCTCACATTTGACGAAGCCGAGAAAGCCATAAATGACTGCCATTCTGGAGCCTATGGTGGTCACATGTCTGGGTATGCTACTGCCTAGAAGATCTTACGAGCAAGGTATTTTTGGCCTTCTTTATTCAATGATTGTATAATTTCCATCCAAAAATGCCACGCTTGCCAAACCTACAACAATAAAATACGATCACACCCTGTGGTCTCCGTTGGTCCTTTTACGAAATGGGGTATCGATTTCATGACATGTCACCCTCACTCGGCCGGGAGGCATGGATACGTTATTGTAGCCATAGATTATTTTACAAAATGGGCTAAGGCGATGCCAACATTCGACAATAATGAAAGGACTGTAGCATTATTTATATTCAATCACATCACTTCTCGGTTTGGTGCTCCTCAAGCTATCGTTACTGACCATGATAGCCACTTTAGAAACTTCATGATGTCTAAACTGACTGAAAAGTTGGGTCCTCTCCATGACAACTCAACACCCTATTACCCACAGGTCAACGACCAAGTTGAAGCAATAAACAAAATCCTCATTACCATGCTTCAACGAATGATAGGGATTCAGAAAACGAGTTGGCACACATTGTTGTTTTCAGCATTGTGGGCTTACCGGACATCCGTTAAGTCTTCTACCGGGTTTACACCATTCCAGTTAGTCTATGGTCTAGTAGCCATCTTACCAATTGAATGTGAGATACCCTCCCTAAAACTAGCCATCAAACTTCTCCTAAACACTTCTGCCGAAGAAGAACGTCTGTTGTATCTCATGCAACTAGACGAAACTCGTCACGATGCCACCCTAGTTATAAAACCACAATACGACAAACATGTCAAGCCACGCGTTTTCTCCGAAGGCGATATGGTTCTCCTTTACGAACAAGATTGGGATATGCTAGGAGCCAGAAAATTTGAAGCTATGTGGCGAGGTCGTTATATCGTATGATGAGTTTTGCAGAAAGGAGCTTATGAGTTAGTGGACTACGACAGTATCCCTTTGAGTGAACCCAGAAATGGGTTGTACTTAAAGAAGTACTATGCTTAAGATCACCTATGCATGAGTGCTTGTATTTTATTGTATCATACTTTTTGTTACATTAGTATGCTTTTTCATTATTTGGTCTCTGCCCTCGACCACTTATCTTGCATTGTGCTTGGTTTCCAGATGTCGGAGTCTTCGCCACCCCACATCAACTTCGTCGATGGCACTAGCTGTAGTACTCAGAAACTTGCTTCTGCTACATGGTCAATTTACGCCCCTACAAACAAACTTATCAGTCTATGAGGTGTGTGCCTCGGTCGTGCAACCAATAATAATGCAGAATATAGCATCGTCATCAAATTATTGATTGATGCTATTTCACTTGATATCTGCCACCAGGTTATACGGATCGATTCACAGCTAGTAGTACTATGGTTAAGTAATTTCTATGCTATCTGAAGTCCTACTTTATTACGCATATATTTACGAATTCGCCTCTTGGAACGTTATTTTGATTATATCGAATATCATCACATTCCTAGATGTCTAAATACATTGACTAATGCATTAGCTAACTATGTGTTAGACAGACATTTGGGGCATTTATAAACCAATCACACATCACATGTATAACACAACACAAAATAAACCAGTAGAAGTCGTATATATGTATATAACGATCAAAAGTTTTTACAAAAAGTTTTTGGCCAAGGATCAAAATCTCGAAACACGAAGCCCATATCTTCTACAAAGTATCATCACGGATGATGCTCATGATAACACACAACTACTCAGGATACCCTATGGAGCAGTCGACTGAGAGACTCAGACACGCCTACAGTATGGTACTGGTAACATCTTGGGATCTCCCTGATAGCAATATCTGAGACGTCCGCGGTCAACCCCTCCAAGTTTTGTTCCACTACCTCGTAGTCTTCGGCATCCCATTTTTCCACTGGAGCCGCTTCTCCTCGCTGTTGAATGGGAGATGTTCCTGAAGGTCAATATGGTCCCACATCTGTGTCATCAAAAATAAAGTTTTTGATTAGTTCTTGGATAAACATAAAAACATTTCATATGATAAAATTTTCAAAAACATTTAAAAATAACAAAATGTGTACTTCTTACCTAATTCACCCCACTAAGCATCCTCAGGAAGGGCTAAATCCAAATCCCCTTGGAAATCCAAACCAACATATGTGTAGTCGTCGATCATCAGCATCTGGGGCCTCAGCCAGTCAAAAAAAGAATCATTATATTTCATTATAGGCCCTGCTACATGTCGAGCCATGAGGTTGCACCACATTAGCATCCTCGGATCCTGTGGGGTCGGTAAACCCCAATCAACCTGTAGTCGCAACAGTTGGACCCTCTCGAGAAAGAATGACACCAAAAGTGATACGTACCCAAACTTCTTCAAGTCACCCTTTCTACACTTCGCCAATTGTCTCTTCATACTGCGGAGAAATACATCCGACCAGTTGAAGACCCGAGGCTCTGTGCACTCTATGGCATATTGGAAATAGCTCTCGAGATCCATGTATGGAGCCGCGCTCCCATCCATGTGTGCAATAGTAAACAAGATGGTCCATAGGGTTATATATTGTACCCCCCAAATGGAAACCTTACCCTTGCTTTCTCTTCCTCGGGAACACAATACTGGCAACAATACTCGCTCATAGGGAGTCCGCCACCTCTACCTCCAGTCAAAGTAGCATGGTATCCATGCCATGACAACCCCATTACAAAATAGATATTCTTGATATCTAGTGTCAGCGTATGGACTCCCATATGAAATAATTGTTGATCCACATCCCACATGTGGACCAAGTATTCCAACAACCTGAGTTGGGCTCTCATGCTCGGAATCCTGAAAATTTTCAAGAGCCCACAGTATTGGAGGGCAACGACTGTACCCGGGTCATTCCCAACAATGGCATCATCCTCCTCATGTTCTCTTTCTCTTCATTCCAACATTGTGATGGTCAAACAACTACAAAAGAGCCATGAGAGGGAAGTCAACAACTTGTTTTAAACTCTTGCATAATTTTTATTGAGAAAAACCTTACTTTAAAATCCATTTTTCGAGCCCCGTGGGTGAGCCTTTTTCACAGTGCGAGATTCTCCCAAGTTCCCTGAAAGCCACCTGCAAAAATCTTAGATTCTCGTAGGTCCCACATGGACCACCTGCGAGAATGCTTGGGCGCATGTTCTGACCCTAAAATGGACTCAAAACCCAAAAAATTGCCAATAAAAACCAAAAATAAACCACGGAAAAGTTAGAGAATCAAGAGATTACCTTGTTGGCTGAAATGGTTCACCAAATGATCGCTTGTGCCTCCCGCAATCGAGAAAATAAATTTGGGGGAAAATGAGGTATGTTGGACAAGTTTTTGGCAAAATCACAATGAAATGGTAAAAATCCATTTTTACCCATATTTATTCACTTTTTACTATTTTTTTTTTTTTATATTTTTTTTATTACTTTGTCTATAAAACCTAATAGCCTTGTGAGTGTGGTTTTTCACAAATATCGCAACTTCGAAGTCCAAACGAGGGGGTACGGGTGTTTTTTCTTTTGTCGCATGTACGACTACTTTTTTAGGGTTTTTTAGAAAAAACATCGAGCTCAGTCTTCGTTTGTTCTCGCGCTCGAAAATATATGAGAACGTAACCACGTATAATTTTTCTCATCTTTTCGTACTCTTCATGGTAACACAAAAACGACGAACGTAAAGGAGTATCCTTTAAGCTCTTTTCACGCTCCATAAAAATGAAAAGATTGCCGAGCGATCTTGTTCTTTTAATGCTCGTTAAATTATTTGAAGAAAACATTCGATGGGCGATAGTTTATCATTTTTTTGGTCTTGTCGAACTCTTTTACAAAAAAGGAACTGAGAGAGTTCTCTTTGAGTGTTTTTCAGACTCTCAAAACATGAAAAACCCCCGAGTTTTCTATCCTTGGACTCGTTAAACAAACATCGAAAGACCCGCAATGGGACCGAACCACTCCTTCCTAGGGTTTGTTAAATATACTCCGAGGGACTCATCCCAAGGATGATCTTACATCAACAAGAATATGTTATCCTCCTCAAGCTTGTGTAAAAATAAATAGGTACTCTCTAGAAATGGTGGGGGGAATTTTTGGAAAGGGATGTGTTTTCATATTCATATTAATGGCAGTAAGTGTCGCTCTTGAACATGACACCCCCTATTCATCATTTGAATCCGGGTTGGGAAATCCATTTGTCTCTCGTTTGACTTGCTACAAGGTCATATCTTGGGTCGTCTTTGATTCAGTGCTTCCAAGTCCTTGGCCGTGTCGTTCATATGTTCAAGAGAAGTTCACATGAGCCCTCTATTGAGTTGGCCATCTGCAGTTGTCCATTCTTACTATGTCGGCCTTCCCTGCATTTGTTTCAACCCGTATTCATACTTTGTTTCATCCTCAAAATCTATTACTTATTTTGTGTCATTGATGGGGGATACATCAAGGCCCTCCTGTGACGAGTCTTGTTTTGTTGACTCCAACTCATTATCCAAAAATGGGACTAAGAAATCATTTATTACCTCAGAACCTGCATGCCTTAATGGAAGGTCTCTTCTCTTTTGACAGGGGTTTCACATCATTGATTCCTGATTGAGAGATTTCGCCACGTGCTTGACTTCATCTCATTCATTCACATTCGTTCGGATTGTACTTCAATACCTTGGGAGTCATTGACATCAATGGTGATCTCCCTCGCACTTGTTAACGATTTTCATCAGTGACCGGTAATCAAGTGGTTTCTACCATTTTTTACTTCAGCACATGTAATCACATGGTTAGATTCGTACTTTCATGTGACGATATTGAAGACCCTGGGTCTCATCTTTTTTATCCAGGATGTGATGGAGTATGTATGATTTTTATCGGCACATAGATCCACTTTGTATGTCATGTGGCTATGTCGTCTTAATTCAAGTCTTCTCACCTAGATCCACAGTGTATTCCTAGTGGCTATGTAGCATTTTGATGGCATGGATCCACGGTGTATGATTGGTGGCCATGACCTACATTTATGATTCCATTCATTTGTGATCTGAGCATGGGAATGCCTACCTTAGACCTTGTATTATATTCTACAGATGCTTGGTTCTTTACAGGTTTCCGATTATGTGTGCTCCTTGTTTCTGACACACACACGCATTTTACAAAGTATTTCGGTTGTCACAAGTTCCCGCCTCATACTTTGGGGGGAATTCTATTACACATGATTTTGTTCACTCTAATGATGTCTCTACAAGTGATGTATTTAGGCTCCCACAAGGACTTTTTGCCTGAGAAAAGTGACTGTTGTCTTCTTCCAAAAAACACATTTTTAAGATGAGTTTGTAGGATGCCTATATTACAGGGTGCAAAAATCCTTCATTCTCGTAGACAACCCAAACTTAGGGTGTGAACTGTTCACATTCTGCTCTATAGGTAGGGTGCGAACCTGTTTCAAAGCTTGGAAAAGCGAAGAGGTCACGAAAGTTCTATAAGGGAATCTTCTAGAAAATGAGTTGGCATTCGCATGGTTGGCATCCTACTGACTTCTCAGATTTAGTGGGATCATCCTCATCCATTTAACCATCTCTCCTTCTCCTATATATTGAAAGGTTTCTCATGGAAAAGG
>ML779294.1:228160-242107 GCA_009831015.1 Picea engelmannii
CATAAAATCACTCTTATTTTATTGCATAACTCCTTGATCATATGCATAGGTTGACATTGAATATACTTTGCTATCTTCACTTTGGTTGGTTTGTGTTGTCTTGGACCTGATTTCACAAGAGCACCGGAGCGAAGCAGGAACAAAAAAGACCTAAGGAAGCAATATAAAGGTATGTCACTCATTCCTCCTTAATAGTAGATTCAATGACTGCAACTTAGAGAAAGAATCATGTCCTGTCCTATTTTGTTCTAGATCCAAGTGGATCTAGGGATATCTATTAGTATTCGCACCTACTGATTTATTCGATAACAGTCAATAGAGAGGAAAACGTTTAATATTGTTGGCTCGATAGTGTATTGAGGGCTTACGGGTGTGTTGGTGCAGGATATTTTGGGAGCTAAGTTCAAGGAATAAGGAAGAGCATAATAAATGAGGCAGATAGCTAAAGAATGGACCAAAGAAGCAGAGTGTGTCAAGAATCAAGGAAAAACAATGCGAGGAAAAGAAGAGTCAAAGGAGGAAATGGTTGGATCAAATATCAACCATGTGAAGGAAGTTATTATGTGGACAAGACTTGTCCACTAGAGTTAGGGTTTTGGGTTATGATGTAATGGTTTTTACCCACTTTTGGTATTATAAATAGGCATTATAAAATATGAGAAGATCATCATTGAGAGTATTTTGGTAGTAAGTTTTTGGATAGAGAGTTTTAGATCTAAGTACTGAGTTAGTTTTGGAGATGATTTTGTTTTTGGATTGTAATTGAGGTTCAGGTCAAAACATGTGGATCTTGGTGCAACACTGGTCTACCTCACCTATATGTGTTTATTCCAAATGCATTTTTTATGTAATGCATGCAACATAGAACTTTTATGAAGAATAATAAAGAAGCATAGAATGCCAAATATTTATGGACGTATCCCATGGGGGTGAACCATGGTAAAATATTGTGTTATTGTGTGGAATGGTTCCTTTTTTGTGTTGCTTTGATCTGATTTATGATGAATGAATAAGTAAATGAATGAATCTGTTAAGGTTAATTTACAGTGTGCACTAGATTAGACATGTTACTTTCTAAAGAATGAATGTTAAAGGTTAAATCAATGGTAGATATGAGTGATGGTATGGTAGGCTGAATGTTGAAATAGAAGAGTAGTATTCCTAACATCCCCATGAGCAAAATCCCTTCCATGACTGTAGACATTTGGGTCTCGCAGTCACCCATAATCCATCTCAGGTGATACTACGATGTGCTCTTTGTGGGTAGTGTTTCCTTCTAGTCTCCAAAAGAGATGATGGTTTCTAGAGTTTTGTTGGAGAACTAAGGTAGAACCCGGGTCAGCCCATACATCCAAAAAATGATTCTATTTCCGGTTGGAACTCAGAAGAACATCCTGGAAGGGATTTGATGAGAAGGATAGTGAAAATAATGCAATGGTAGAAAAGGTTGTTTAGACAATGGAATCCTACTAAGAAAGAGATTGAAAGATGGTTGGAGACAAAGAATCTTAAGTTTGCGCAGAAAGATGAGAGAAGTTCCAGGTATACACTGTTACGGTATTTACAAAGGTATGCTTTTACTAATTTGCATGAGGCATTTTTCTGTTATTTCCCAGATTTGTTGCAAGAGTGGATATTGAGGTTGAAGTATACTCATCCCACTAATGGGATTAGATCAGTAGAGTGGACTAATGATAATGTTGCATGGTTGGAAAGAGTTAATAATAAATTCACGCGTGCAGTGGATTTCTGGTTAGACAATATTATTGCAGGGTTTATTACTGAGTTTACAGTCGATACTGTGAAGTCATATACTATTGCAGAGAATGATTTATTGAAGGGACCTAGAGGGAGATACATCATGTAACTTTACACGTCGATCAAGATCTCATTACATGATAAAGGTATGATGATTATGGAATCAAGCAACTAAATAAATCTGCGCACATGGGGAGACTGGGGGAATCACTAAGGAAGATGTGAGATATGGAAAGGGATCTGGAGAGAGGAAAGAATAAGAAAGAAATTGACCCCATCATTATGTATGAGGAGCAAAATAGGTAGATATTGAGCAAATTAGGAGTGACACGTAGTGGATGAACCTACCAATATAAGATCAATAGTAAGAAGAGGGTAGTAGCCGAGCGAGAGGGCTTAGAAATTGATGAGGAAGAAGTACAGGATCTTCATGCTATGGGGAAGATTGAGGATATCCTGTGCACCAGATAGGGTGCAGGATGAATCAATAACAACACAATCTGCACAATAGTTTGGAGCACCACCTCAATACAATAACACAAACCAATTTGAACCACTATCACAGTATAATAATGCGCACCCATAGTATAATCAAGCACCATAGTATAATACAATGTGTGGAGATAATCAAGGAAACAAAGGAGGCTACAGAGAAGGAGGCCACGGAGGAAGAGAACCAATAGTTTTTCATAACTTTCAAAATCCTAGACATTATGTAAGCAATTATCCATTGCCACCTGTGACATGTATGTATTGTCACGTAGCAGACCATAATGCAGAAGATTGTTCAACACTTTTGGTAAAGATATAGGAAAAGAGGAACTAGAATAATGAGAATGTGCCATGGATTATTGTGGAAACTAGAGAATATGATGGGAAGAGGATCAATATAGTTACTAAAGGTGGAGCCAGGATAGGAAATGATGCAGCAAAGAAGAATCAAGATCTACACCAGTGGGTAAGGAGGAATGCAGCACCGGAACATAATTTTGATTCACAAAATGAAAAGGAGACCTTCAAGAAGGCTAGACAGGATATTTTGAAGGAGAATATTGTGTCCACTTCAAGAACCACTTCAGTAACAAAGATAGTAGATAATGTATGAGTGTATGACATGCCTCAGTTATTTGATCAGACCAACAACGAGTAGACTTCATAGCAAGTAAGTAACCTTATAAACATTATGGGGTCATGTTTGAAGTTGTTGAATGATAATACCTCTTTACAAGTGTTACAAAGTATGTTAGAAAAGTGAAATTTTGGAGAAGAGATGAAAATAGAACAAAAGAGATTCAATCAAGATCGTAAGAAGATAAGGACAAGTAGGGAATTTAGGTTGAATGAAAACATTGGATATTTCAATATGCGAGATATCATACTAGATTTTGGGTCTAAATTTAATGTTCTTCCTAAGAAGACATGGGAAGATATTAGGGAACCTCCACTAGGATATTCACCTATTCAGTTGAAGCTAGAAAATCAGCATAGAGTGGTGCCCATTGGTAGATTAAAGGTGATACCATTAGATCTATACGGTGTGTGTGCCATGGAATACTTGGAAGTGATTGACATAGTAGATAACACTCAACCTTATCCAACATTGTTGGGACTAGATTGGGTGTTTTATAATCAGGATATTATTAATATGGATACCATGAAGATGATCTTTGAGTTAGGAGAATACATAGTTATTTCACCCTTGGATCCCTCATAAGGTGGGAGATACATTGAACCTGCGATGGAAAATTTTATTTCAGACAAGGTCAAACAGTTTTACAGAACTACCGCACAAGCATAAGATTATATTAACCCTACTGCAGATGGAATGTTGAGCTGGAGTAGCATTAGTTCATGTGCATCAAAATCTGACACGGGACTTGATAACTGTAAGAAATGTTTACATGAACTATCAACCATAATATGTGCCAGGATGACATGTGCAATGTGATGGATTGGATCAGAGGTAAGAGAACCTCATATTTTTCATGGTCAGAATAATATGGAAGAAATTTTAAGAAACTTTGAGCTAGATGTTATGGAGAATTAGATATTGTTAGTATTATATATCACAATGAAATCAACATTTTCACGTTGGTGGGGTGCACATAAAGAGAAGATTCATAACTGGTATCAATGCAAGAGGTTACTACACATTAGATTTGATGCAGAGAAGAAAAATAGATACTTGGAGAAGTATGATGGAATTGGACAACCTAGAGAACATATAGACAAGTGCATCGTTCAATGGGGATTGGTACCACCAGAAGAATGGCCACATCATTTTGTTCACTCACTATAAGGGATCTCGAAGAGCTGGTACACAGAGCTAGAACTGCGGAGAGGAACTTCCAATTGGGAGGAAATGCAACAAAATTTCTTCATTACATTTTCATTTGTGCATGAGAACCCCATGGTGGATACATGATTGAAAGTGGTAAGAGACGAGATATTTGAAGAGCCATAATTTGAAATTGTCACAACATATCAGAATCATAATAGACAGACTGTCAGACAATTGTTGCATTGTTATCACATCACAGAAGAATATCAATAAGAAGATAACCCGAGTGATATCAACATCATAGAAATAGAAGGAGAAAGAGAAGTAGAGGGACCTCAGCTAGAGTCAGAAGATTATGCTCCACCATTGAATATCAATAAGGTTAACATTGGAACATAAGGGAGTTTGAAGATTGCAAGCATTGGTGATTATTGGGACAACCAGAAAGTTGAAATCCTAACAGAGTTACTACGTGAGTATAGTGACTTATTTCCAACAACATTTTCAGAGATGAAAGAGGTGGAGAACTTGGAGAGATGAATATTCATTTAAGACTAGATTCTAGACCAATCAAACAGAGACCTTACAGGATGAATCCACTATATAAATAGAAAGTGAAGGCATACATTAACAAGATGTTAGAGGCTGGTGTCATAGAACCTGTTGAAGAATCAAAATGGATTAACCCTATGGTAGTGTAGGAGAAGAAGCAAGAGGAAATCAAGATCTTTGTTGACTTGAGAAAGATGAATAATGCATGTTTACATGATCCTTTCCCTACTCCATTTACAGATGAAGTGTTGGATAATGTAGAAGGTCAAGAAGATATTCATTTACTGATGGGTTTTCAGGGTATCACTAGATAAAGATTGCACCATAAGATAGACATAAGACTACATTTTCTATAGAATGGGGATCATATCAGTGCAAAATGATGCCTTTTCGATTAAAGAATGCACCAACAATTTTTTCAAGACTAGTAGTAGTTTCCTTTAAGGATTTCATTCATAAGTTTTTGGAAGTTTACTTGGATGATTGGATAGTATTTAGTTTATTGAAGGATCATATTGAAGTGCTGCGATTGATGTTAGACAGGTGTAGACAATGTCAAATCTCATTGAGCATTAAGAAATGTATTTTCGGCACACCTTTTAGGATTTTGTTAGGGCATGTGGTGTGTAAATAGGGTATGTTAGTTGATCCTACGAAGATTGTTGTCATAGTGAATTTACCACCACCTAAGTCAGTGCACTAGTTAAAATCTACATTTGGTCATACAAGTTACTATAGGAATTTTATAAGGTGATATGGACATATTACTATGTCGATGGAGAAATAGTTGAAGAAGGACATCAAGTATGAGTGGAACGATGAATGTCAGCAGAGTTTGGACATCCTGAAGGAGAATATGGTGACAACAATGATTTTAGTGTTTCCAAATTGGTATAAAGTGTTTCATGTGCATGCGGATGCATATTCAATAGCACTTGGAGTAGTATTGACACAACCAGGATAAGGTGATATAGATCACCCTATAGCATTTGAAATCAAGATGCAATTAGATTCAGAGAAGAATTACAACACTACAGAAACATAAGGTTTAGATATGGTGTATGCATTGCAAAATTTCAGACATTACTTGTTAGGACAACATTTTAAGATGTTTACAAAACACTTTTCTCTTAGATATTTGGTCAATAAGCCAGTGTTGGGGGGGAGAATATGCGTATGGTTGTTGTTATTTCAGGAGTTTTATTTTGAAGTTGTTGAGAAACCTGGAATATTAAATACAGGGCTGGATCATCTATCAAGGATAACTAATGGAGAGGAACCTAATAGTTCGGAAGAAAACTTTCCTGATGCTCAACTCTTTTCAATACAATTTGTTGACGACTATTTTGCTAACATTATTGTGTTTTTGAGTATAGGATTAGCCCCAAAGGAACTTAATATTGTGCAGAAGAATAATTTGGTGGTCAAAGTTGCAAACTACCAACTGATTGCAGGTAATTTGTATAAACTTGGTGCAGATAATATTTTGAGGAGATGTGTAATGGAGCATCAACAACCTATTATTTTAGCAGAATCACATGAGGGAATATTTGGAGGACATTATGCAAGGAAATCTACTACGCCGAAGATATTGCATGCAGGATTATGGCGGCCAACAATTCATAAATATGCAAAGGAGTATGCCTAGAATTTTGATATCTGTCATAGGGTCGAAAAACCATCCATGATGAATGAGATGCCACTGATACCTCAGGTAACTTTGAAAGTGTTTGAAAAGTGGGTAGTAGACTTTGTAGGTCCTATTAATCCACCAACAAGAATATCAGGAGCCAGGTATATAATTACATCAAAAAAATATTTAACCATATGGGATGAGGCAACAACAATGAAATATTGTAGTGCAGACTGCAGAGATTGTAACAAACTTCTTGTTTGAACAAGTAGTTACAATATTTGGATGCGATAGAATTTTGATGAGTGATTAGGGGAATCATTTTATTAATAGTACTATCCAAGAAATGAATGAATAATTTTAGATACATCATTAGAAGAGTATTCCTTACCATCCTCGGTCTAATGAAACAGTGGAATCATTTAACAATATATTGGAGAATGCCTTGACGAAGATTTGTAATGTGAAGAGGGATGACTGGGACTTGAATATACCAACACTGTTATGAGATTATAGAACTACATGCAAGAATTGTATAGGGAAGACACCTTTCAGATTAATGTATGGACAAGAAGCACTAGTTCCCTTGGAGTATTTGATACCTAGTCTGCACATTGTAGCTATTACAGAAATGACAAAAAAATATGCAATACAGGAGAGATTGGCTCAACTTATGGAATTGGAGGAAGACGCGATTACAGTTAAGTTTCATCGGGAAGTACAGAAAGCAAAGAAAAATTCATGGCATGATAGAAATATTAAGAAAAAAAAATTTAAGGAAGGATATTTGTTTCTCCTCTATGACAGTAAATATTTACAACACACAGGGAAGTTTAAGATGCATTGGCTAGGAACTTTTGAGATCAAGTCTATCACAGATGGAGGTGTTGTGCAACTACAGGATTTACCAGGAAACGATATTCAAGGTTTGGTGAATGGTAGTCAACTGAAACTATATAGGGAAATTTGACCTACCAATCCTCAGTAACTACGATGAAAAATTTGGACTTGTACATATTGTATATAGTAGGAGTTAAAAGAAGAAAAAGGAAGAAAAAAAGTAGAAAAATGAGAAAAAGACAAAAAGAATTAGGTAGATGGATAAGTGGTAGATAGATAGTTGAAGGATACAACATGAAGAAGAAGCTAGAAATAGGTATGACTGAACTTGAAGACAACATGCAACGGAAAAAGTGAACACGGTGTGCCAGGACGAAAAATGATCGGAAAAGAGAAAACTGGTGAATGGAAAAAAGAGGGTGCATCAGAGAATTTGTGAATAATTTTATAAAAGGGGAAAAGCACAAAAAAGGAAAACGCTTATGTGATTTTGACAAAACAGGAGAAAGGGAGTGAAAGAGAGAACATGGTGTGATTGTGTGCAAATATTGTGAAGAATACAATCAATTTGCAGTGAATTTTTTCCCAAGCTAGAACAATGACACAACCAAAGTTTGGAGCACCCAACTAGTTCATATAAAGGACCAGAAGCACTAAAAAACTAACAGAGCAGGTGGAGGGGCTGGTCAATATGGATGATATTTCATCGATGGAAAGTGAATCAATTAGCACAACGTCGGTCGAGGAACAAAAACCAAAGGAAGAAGCAGTAGAAGTAAACGAGGTGGGAGAAGGCTGAAACCCTAGTGTGGAAGCACACCCTAATGTAGAAAAACCAGGATGATGCGCACATAGGGAAAAAAAAAATGAAGAAGACAATGAGAAGACCGAAATAGATGAACCTAAGACAGTGAAAACCATAGAGAAGAAGAAACCCCAGAGGACAAGGATGACAACGATCCATAGCAGGACACAAAGGAAGAAGTGCAGATCGATACAACATGTCAATCAAAGAGGAAATTGAGGCCAATCATAATAGTAGCTTGCACACAAACGTAGATTTTTCTACCATTTCCCCACATTCCAGAATTGGTCATAGTGGTAGAAAACATGTTGGGGTTTGTTCCCAAGCTGATATACGTAAATCACAACATGATAGAGGTAGCTAAATTTCCAGAGCTTGCACAAGATATTTACATGGAGAAAAAAGGAAAGGGTCCATTAGGAGACCTCATGTTTTAGACAAAACAGTGGATATCAAGGTTGTATAACTCTGGCATCATGAATTTGTTAGAAGTACCTCACTTTGGCATGGGGAAGGATGTTAATGCTTGTGTGAAGAAACTTTTGGAGAGGGTCCATCAAGGATTTTTATGGATGGACGGACCTATCATGATCTATGTATACTTAATTGTGAATATTACAGGGTTTCCAACAGATGGGGTGAAACATGAGCAATATTTAGATGATAAGATGAAGGAGAATGCCATTGCAGAAGAAGTAAATGCTCAATTTGGCATTGACATGGGAAACAAATGTATGATAATCAAGAATATAAATGACCCAGACACTAGATTCATGAAGAAATTGATGGCGTGTAAATTATTGAGGAAGTGTCAAAAGGAAGAGGCACCAACAAAAGTCATAGCAGTAGTCGTGAAGTGCACGAAGGGGAAAATACTGAGTTGGGAACCATACTTGCTCAACCTCTTTTTCAAAGATTACAGAGATGTGTAGGATTATAGAACAAAGTTCCATTATTCTTGGTTATTGATCTTGATCACTTTAGTAGCATGGGAAGAACCTAAATACTCATCCTTTTTTGATAGAAGAGGAAATTTCCACACAACAATATACGAAACTATGTGACACAATGCAGTTCCTAAGTAGAGGAAAGCCAATTATATCATTTTTGGCATGTATCTTGGGGAGATACGGGAGAAAATAGAAGACACATGGAGGATCTCACCAAAAATAGTGAAGGAGAATGAAGGGATATAAACCTTGAAGACATATAGGAACAACATATCGATACAAGTAAGGAGAGATCCCAAGAAGACATGGTTAAATATGCAGTATTGCATCACAACATAAGAGTTCCAATGGGTAATAGAAGAATGGTCATATGAGTGGAAGGTATTAGTATCTTTCAATAAAGCCACAAAAGGAAAAGAATAAGAAAAAGTTTGCACGTCACATAAATGAAGTAGTACAACAACAAATACCAGGAAAGCATCATAGTGCACGTAGTCAACAGAAAGTGAGATGACAATCAAGAACACGAGGAAGAAGGAAATGTTACCAAGGGCCTTAGTACTAGGAATTGAGTGCGTAGAAGGAACAAATGGGGAAGCACGGAAGAGGGATAACATCCCTATCCATGAGAAACCCGTGCAAATAGAAACACCACCAGAGAGAAAATAAAAAATCTAGATAGGAGAACATAGAAAGAAGATGAAGGAGCAAAAGAAGGCCCCTCAAATCACAATAACTAATGACAATGCAAAATTGGTGGCAGATAAAGTACATGATCAAGGATAATAAGTCGTATATGTCACAGAGTCACAAAGAGAAGTATTGATGAAAAATATGATGGAGGTGAAAGAAGTTATGGAGAGATTACATATTAATGTAGCACAACAGAAAGGTACCATGCATCAGGAGAAAACTCACAAAGAAAAGGAGACAGTGCAAACAAAAATAATGGGGAGTGAGACTTTCCACATCAACCAAGGAATTCTACAAGTAGATGAGGACACAACTCAAAATCCTTTGAAGGACATAGTGCATTTTTACATGGTGTTGTCCACGATTCCAACCAAGGTGTTATGCAAGATGAATATTAGTGTTGCACATGAAGTTCAATCAAGGGCTAGGACAGAGGCGATGACCTTGGAGATAGAGAAGGAGGAGAAGGAGGTACTAGAGATATCCCTCAAATAAGTGAAACTCGAGAGAGATGAAGAAAAAAAGTGCATAGAGAAATTAGAACAAAGGCTTGAGGAAGTCTTTCAAACTATCCCAGATAGTGCAATAGTAGGGGAGTTTAGTGCAGAAGAGAAGATCTGAAAGATAACACATGCTATGGAAAGGTACAAACAAAAAATAATAGACCTATCAGAGAAGGTGATCCCTAGGACTCCACCAGATATAAAATAATAAAGGGAACAATAGGTTGTAGAATAAACAAAGAATATTAAAGAGATATTACCAGAATGACATAATTGTATAATAGTATAGTTCATATGTGGAATAAACTACAGGAAGATGTGAAGATTAAAGAATTAGACCAGAAAGAGGGAAATATAAACACTGCAGTCCAAGACCTAAAGCAGAGACAAAAGAACATGGTTATCTTAGATAGAATGAAGAGAACACAAGAGATGAAAAACCTGTAGGTAGAACTGAAGAAAGCTCAGATGGAGAAGCAGTTGAGGCAGGCTTAGTTGGAGAGATTATAGGAAGGGGTTGAGACAATGATCACAGAGTTGGAATAATCAATGGGAAGAATGGAGAAGCTACACTTGGAAAGTGTAGAAGTGTTTAAGGAGTACTTTACAGTGTAGTTAATGGAAAAAATTGCAGAAAGGAGTGCACAAGAAAAAACACAAGTACAGGAGCTGACAGGAAAATTTGAGGCGCTGAAAAATTCACTGCAAGAGGAAAACACTACCTAAGTGGCTCGAGACGAGCCAATGGTAAGTGTTGGGGGGCTGTTGGTGCGGGCTATTTTAGGAGATAAGTTCGAGGAATAAGGAAGAGCATAGAAAATGAGGCATACAACTAAATAATTAACCAAAGACGTAGCATGCATTGGGAATCAAGGAAAAACAATGCAAGGAAAAGAAGAGTCAAAATAGGAAATGGTTAGATCGAAGATCAACCGTGTGAAGGAATTTATTATGTGTGAAAGCCTAATATACTACGGTTAGGGTTTTGGTTTATCATGTAATGGTTTTCAACCACTTTTGGCAGTATAAATAGGTATTATAAGATCTGAGGAGGTCATCATTGAGAGTCTTTTGGTAGCAAGTTTTTGGACAGAGAGATTTGGAGCTAAGTACTGAGTCATTTTTGGAGATGAGTATGTTTTTGGATTGTAACTGAGGGTCGAGTCACAAGCTTTGGAGATTGGTTCGACACTGTTCAACCTCACTTATACTTGTGCATTCCAAATTCACTTTTGATGTAACACACACAATGCAAAAATTTGATGAAGAATAATAAAGAAGCATAAAATGACAAATATTTGTGGACATAGCCCGGGGGGAGAACCACAGTAAAATACTATGTTATTGTGTGGAATGGTTCCTTTTCTGTGTTTCTTTGATATGATTTATGTTGAATGAATAAGTAAATGAATGAATATGTTAAGGTTAATTTATAGTGCACACTAAATTAGACATGTTACTTTATGAAGAATGAATGTTAAAGGTTAAATGAATGGTAGATATGAATGATAGTATGGAAAGATGAATGTTGACATAGAAGAGTAGTATTCCTAACATCCCCATGAGAAAAATCCCTTCCATGATTACAGACATTTGGGTCCTGCAGTCACCCATAGGCCATCTCGAGTGAGACTACGATGTGCATAGTGTTTCCTTATAGTCTCCATAAGGGACAATGGTTTATAGGGTTTTGTTGGAGAGCTAATGTAAAACTCGGGTCAACCCATACATCTAAAAAGGTGACTTGATATTGAAGATTAAAGTAGCAAGGTCTACGACTGGGTGGAGCATAATCCCTCATTTTGTTGTTGTGTCTTTCAGATCAAGATAAAGTTATCATTTCAAGATCCAGTCCCCATACTATAGGTACATTGGTTTCTTCAAATCATGTGACTTACTCATCACTCAGTGTTCTTAAATTTATTATAGGTTATCTAGTAATTTATGTAATTATTATTTTTAGATCGGGGCATTAAAAAGACGATATAATCATATTCCATATAATGATGGAGATTATAATAAAATATGGTAGATTCTATCAATAAAGACTCACAAGTACCAGGGCATGAGGACCCACAAATAGTGAAACTAGACTCAAGAGAAAAATATGAGTTGGTCGGGCCAATAGGAGAAATCAAGGGCTCTGATTCCCCCATTGGATGAATCACTCGATCAATTGTTGGGAAGATGTCCCAAGAAGGAAAATATCAGTGTAAATACTTCCTTTTAGAAGAAATTGAACACTAAGGATATGATGCCACATAATTCACCTATGGCAGGGTAGACTCCACTTGAATACTAGGAACATACAGTGGGGTATCATTGTTAAAAGTTGAATAAGAACGGTGATTATTAGATGTCATCAATAAGCTGATCAATAGTGACAATGTTTCCATTATGAGGAAAATGGATCCCCTGAAAGTGAATATACACAACATTAATAACATATATATAATCATGCCCATGGATCATATTGAAGTCTAATGGGCCATCCACCACTATGGATATTATTCCCACCTACCATGATCGGCCACTGAGGAACAATCCCCAAAGATTCACTAGGTATTTTATAAAAATTTAGTAGTTGATAGAGAGCTGAAAAAATATTGGGAGAACCCATTGACCCAAATATTGCCAAGCTAAGGAGAATACAATACTTGAGAATACTCCTTCATCTACTATACATCAGTAAATGGTTGTTGAATGAAATTCAACCTTTATTTGGAAGGGTGTAGAAGAATGAAGGAGAGGCTCAACAAGATTATTCCAGACAAAGGAAAGAATTCCATAACTTTGAAGGATCATGTTTGAAGTGAGTGGAAATCCCCCTTGTTCATATGGTTATGAACTATTAGTGAAGAAAACATGACCAGTAGACACATAACTCCTCAAAAGAAGAGTGGGATGGGATGAATATTTAATCGGCTCGACCACTTAAGTAGAATCATCACTCTACAAAAGAATAGTGGGATTGACCAAAGATTGCATAATCTCAACCACATCATTAACCAATGATTGAATAGGTTGTTGGGAAAACAAAGGTGGTTTAGGCATAGAATAGCTTTGATATGGGGACCACACTCTACGTACCTCTAGAATGGCATGGAACATATGAGTAAGGTGAAATCCCTTGGAAATTTTACAAGGGAACTTATGTTTGCAACCTATGCATTTATATTTTTCAACAATATCAATTCCCCTAGCATGAATTGCATTGATTGGTGATTTTCCCCCAATACGACTTGCATTTGTTAGTGGCTTGCACCCAACATGACTCATAGTGTTGGTTTCTTATTGCCAGTATGGATTGCAGTGACTAGTTGCCATCTCAAAAATGAATTGAGATGATTGGATTCTTGCTCCTAGCATGTGTTTTATTGTTTGGTTGATTTCCCCTAGCATGACTCATAGTGGTTGGTTTCCTATCTCTATTATGACTTGCAGTGACTGGATTCTTTCTCCCACCATGATTTGCAATGGTTGGTTTCTTGTTTAGAGCATGAATTTCAATGGTTGGTGACTTTTCCCTTTGTCTTCATTTATTTTTCTTATTCTTCCTCTTTATATTTATTTTATACTTCTGGGTACTAGGATCTACACTTTCATCAAATGAGGCAGAAGGAGGACGAACCAATTTCACTAGCAAATAATGTAAATGGTGGAGGTCAATTAAATTGTTTTGACATAAGGTGATAATTTCATAATCATCATGGGAATTCAGAACTTTTAGAGTGGAACACAACCAAATCGGTAACCCAACAATCATTCCAGGAATATTCAAAGTGGTCATGAAGGAGGCACCAACATTTACAAATAAAGGAAAAGAACAAGAATCCCCTTGGGATGTTGGGTATGTGTTATATTCTTTGCATGTGTGTGTGTGTGGGTGCGTCAGATACGACAACTGCGTCTGACGATCCCTTCACCTAGAG
>ML779294.1:244362-301638 GCA_009831015.1 Picea engelmannii
ATATGAGGTATTTGATAAATTTAAAGAGTTTAAGGCTCTGGTAGAAAATCAGACAGAGAGGAAAATAAAGGTATTGAGAACAGATAATGGTGGAGAATTCTGTGGAAATGAATTCGAAGAATTCTGTAAGAAGTGTGGTATAGAAAGGAAGAAGACTACTCCATACACTCCTCAACAGAATGGAGTTACAGAAAGGATGAACCAGACACTGATGGAAAAATCAAGGAGCATGCTCAGCTGTGCCGGGTTAGAACAAGAATTCTGGGCAGAGGCAGTGAGTACAACATGTTACCTGGTCAATCGATCACCTTAATCAACATTGGATGATACAACTCCACATGAGGTATGGTCTGGAAAGAAACCCTCTCTTCAACATATTAGAGTGTTTGGTTGTGATTCTTATGTACATGTTCCAAAGGAAAACAGGAGTAAGCTGGATAATAAAGCTGAAAAGTGTATCTTTGTTGGTTATAAAGATGGTGTGAAAGGTTATAAGCTTTGGAACCCAGAAACCAAGAAAATTGTTTATAGTCGAGATGTTGTTTTCAGAGAGGTAAAAAATGTGTCCAAACAGGAATTCCCACCAACGCAAGACGAACCTGAGAAAATAGAGCTTGAGTTGGATGATGCAAAATATGAATCATCTGAAGAAGAGGAAGCAGAGGAAGAAGGAGCAGAAGAAGAAGAACCTCATACCCCAGAATTGAGGAGATCAGTGAGAGATAGAAGGCAGCCAGAAAGTTATAGTCCACCTGATTTCCATTCCAATTTTTCTTTATCTATTACTAATGATGATCCCAGAACTATCAGGGAAGCAGTGAATTCAGAGGATAGTAAACTCTGGAAGAAGGCCATGGTTGAAGAAATGGATGTCTTGGATAAGAATGAGGCATGGGATATAGTTGAGCTTCCAGCTGGAAGAAAATCAGTTGGTAGCAAATGGTTGTTCAAGAAGAAGTTTAACGCAGAAGGTAAAGTGGAGAAATACAAATCTCGGTTAGTAGAAAAAGGTTATTCCCAGGTAGAGGGAATTGACTTTGGTGAGATTTTTTCTCTTGTTGCTAAGTTAACTTCTATTATATTTCTTTTATCTATTGTTGTTGATTTTGATCTTGAAGTGGAACAAATGGATGTGAAGACAACATTCCTACATGGGGATCTAGAAGAAGAAATCTACATGAAGCAGCCAGAAGGCTTTGTAGTGAAGGGAAAGAAAGAGCTAGTCTGTAAGCTAAATAAGTCACTATACTGTCTGAAGAAATCACCTAGGATATGGTACCAAAAGTTTGACACATACATCCTTGGATTGGGATTTGTAAGAAGTAGGGATGATCACTGTGTATATTCTAAGCAGGTTGGTAATCACTTCATTTATGTAGTGTTGTATGTTGATGACATGTTGTTGGTAGGAAATAACATGGATGTTATAAAGGAGGTGAAATCGCAGCTATCCTTCAAATTTGACATGAAGGATCTCGGTGCTGCTAAATTCATTCTGGGAATGGAGATTAAAAGAGATCGTGCAAACAAGAAACTCTGGTTGAATCAAAGAAAATATGTTGAAACAATATTGCATAGGTTTAATATGCATGGAAGTAAACCAGTCAAGGTTCCTATTCCTATAGGTGTAAAGTTATTTGCAGATCAGTGTCCCAAGACACAGGAAGAAGAAGAGGACATGTCCCATGTTCCATATGCCAGTGTAGTTGGAAGTTCGATGTATGCAATGGTTTGTACTAGACCAGAAATTACACATGCAGTGGGAGTTTTGAGTAGGTATATTTCAAAACGAGGGAAGGAGCATTGGACAACATTAAAGAGGGTCTTCAAGTATCTTCGTGGCACCACTAGTTATGGATTGCGCTACCAAGGAAGACCGGGATTGGACAGAGTGGTGGACATACATGGCTTTGTTGATGCAGACTGGGTTGTAGATTTGGATCGCAGAAGATCTACAAGTGGGTATGTGTTTAACCTATTTGGAGGAGCAATCAGTTGGATGAGCAAAAGACAAGTTGTAGTGGAACTCTCAACTACAGAAGCTGAATACATGGAAGCCACTCATGCAAGCAAGGAAGCAGTATGGTTACAAAGATTGTGTTCAGGTATTGGGTTGGTACAACAAGCAGTGATATTAGACTGTGACAGTCAGAGTGCAATATTCCTGGAAAAGAACCCATATTATCATTGGAAGACAAAGCATATTGATGTTCAATATCACTTTGTGAGAGACATGGTTGCGGAAAAGAAGGTGTTGCTGGAAAAGGTTGACACTTTGAAGAATGTTGCAGATTCATTGACAAAGTCTGTGAGCACAGAAAATTTCTCTTGGTGTAGAGTAACAATGGGCATTGCTGCCCTGGATTGTTGACTATATAATCCCCTCGACCCTTGGATGCAAATAAAACAACAAGTGGGAGAATGTTGGGTATGTGTTATATTCTTTGCATGTGTGTGTGTGTGGGTGCGTCAGATACGACAACTGCGTCTGATGATCCCTTCACCCAGAGCTTTACCGTGTGCGCTGGGTGATTTCCTAGGGGGGTCCCAGGGGAGGGTAGGTATACCCCCCCTGGTTATGCACAACGTTCAGGGCAGCGCCCCGAAATTATTTTTTGGGCGGTTTTTGCTATTTTTAGTGGATTTTGCTATTTTTAGCTAATTTGTAAATTAATCCCGAATTAAGGGATTAGGGTTTTGGTATCTACAGAATACCTAAAAACATTGTATATATTGTATGGCGAATGGTGAAATTCTATATAATGAAAATAAGAAAGGTTTTCCCGGTTGAGGGTTTCCGGTAAAAATCTCTGTGTACTCTGTGTATGATCCATTGATTAATTTATGTATTGCTTAAGAATCTATATGCATTGCTTTACTTCAAAGGTTTAAAACTTACATGGGAAAGGGTCCCTTGGTTGGTATCCTTGAGAAAATTATCCATAAAAATATTATTGCATAGGATATTCCTTTCTAGGACTGTTCAATGCAACTTTGGTATCTTTGAATGGCTCTCACAGAGGATATTCAGTATGATCAAGGCTTCAAATTTCAGGAGGTGGCTCCACACTTTCAGGTGAAAAAAAACAAGTTCTTCTAGAATACTGGAGAAGTTGATCAACCACTTTTAATAAAATAATCAAAAGTAATAAGACACCAACAACCTAGGTCCAACTAAATAAACAAACAAATAGTACTCGACTAAAGGGTCCTAATAGTGAACAACAGACAAACTACTCTCCCAAATCTCAACCAAAGTTGATTAGGTCATCGGTCCAAGATAGTAAAGAGTTGATCAAGTTGGACTTCCAGACACTAAGATTTGATCAAAACATTTATTTCAAATGAACCTATATGCACCTAGTAAATCACAAAAAAAAAACCTTACTTATTGTATTTCCTAACCCTTCAAAACAATAAAAATCTGCATTGATAGATGAGAAAATAAGGAAAAATTGTGAAAAACTCTACTATAGAAGGTACACGCATTTTTTAAGATAATCATGACTGTAGATGCACTTTTTTGAAGGAAAAATGAATGTACATGCTCCTTTTGTGAAGGAATTGTGTGTACAGGTCTTGTATTAGGCATAAAGCTCACAAAAATGCCCAAAGACCCCATGAAAACTATCACACACACCATTTCTAAAGGAAACCTACGTGCACACACACTTTTCATGAAGGAAACACATATGCACACACACTCTTTTATGATAATGATGAGCATGTAAACTCCTTATTTTTGAAGAAAAACTCTATAAAGACTCATATTTTTCCCAAAAACTTCACAAAAACATGACACATTCACCTAGAAATTGACCTACAGATAGGAAAGAAAGGTATATATAATAGGAGCTATCCAACAACCCTAAGGAAATTCAAAACAATAGAGACACCATGATAAGTAGAATTCATGGATTCCTCCCTAGTGGAGTCACCAGTTATGTATCTAATTAAATCTATCGTATGACTAGGGCGGACCATTAGCACAGTGGAATTCAAAGAACAATACAACTATTTCTCTAAAGTAGCCTGCAATGATTTCTATGAACTACCAGTTAGTTATGAGGAAATTCACTTCATTTAGATGGTCGATTGGATATGATTCTTTCAATTTGACCTCACACCAATTGCCTTCACTCCTACCCAAGTATGTATATATGAACATATAGAAGAAAACACCTTCCTCAAACTTGTTGGAAAAAATAGAAATAAACATGCAATAACTACTCTAACTAACTCTTGTTGGACGCACCGACCACACTTAGAAGGGGGGGGTGAATGAGTGTGGGGATTGTTTTTCAAACTTCCCTTCACAAAACTCCTTAGTTAATAATCACCATTTAATCATTACTTATTGTTTTCATTTATAACCAGTTAGATGTGAACATACATCAGCAACATATATCATCAATAAGTCATCATTACAAGGAACACAAAGAACACAAGATGTATTTACAATTTTCTTTTTATTACGAACTACAATCCTTGAGTTATCAACAACAACTGAATAGAGTTACAACTCCACAAGAGAAACAACTCTACAATGCAAGACTCGACTTACACAACTCAGCACAAACTGAGAAGAGGCATTAATCCTCAACAGATACCAATTTTCCAACAGGTACATAACCTGTCAATAGTGTAGCATGCATATGTACATGCCCTACCAGTAGTACAACTCACTTATGTACATGGCATGTCTGTACTACAGCCTGCGTATGACTTCTGAGTTACTTAGGATTTTCTCTTTATGAAAAACTCAGATCCTCTGCAGCCTTCAGCCACATTCACTTTTGTCTTTCACTATCCAATCTGAACCATAATCAATCACAACACATCCATACTCTCCAACAACTTGCTCATGCTCCTCAACCATACAATATTAATGCTACTCAATCATGTATAATCAACAAGTATACTATGGAATTCATATCAGTATTGAAACATAAGAGTGTTTCTCACTCCATCAACTAACACAAACTAGATCACAACAGCCATACCAAAAATGCTTCAAGCATTCACCATAAAATATGCAAGAGTATCCATCAAGACAACTATGTAACCATACCAAAGTTTCTATGGAATATATGAGCCTATAGAATGCATATCTGAAACTTGATTTAGCCATCAAGAACTTGGAACTAGCTCACACTCAAGTCTTCATGACTTCCATCAATTGTATGTGCTTTGTCTTCCTTCACCCTGCATATGTACACGCGTAGGCTCACGGCAGCCCGTGTATGTATGCTCTCTGGTTCAATACTGCTCGCATACTCCTTCAGAAACTAGGGTTTCTGAACTTCTAAAACTTTCACCATCAAGATCTCAGACTTACGTAAACTTTGATCCGTCCATGAGATCCTCTAGCCGCTCTCTCTCTCTTAGAATAGATCTTCAAGATATGCTCAAGAGATATTTTCACAAGAGACCCTTGCCTCTTATTTATACTTTCCAAGTAGCTTCCTTAGAAGCCTTTTCTAGGTCACTTTGTCCACATAGCCACTTTGTCCACATAGTCACTTTGTCAAACTTTGCCCAATTTTCCACTTGTCCATATATCCAATAGCCACTTGACCACTTAATCCATTTTACTCTTTTTAGGGTTATCACCTTTCCATAATTAGAATGTTCTCCATTTACTTTATTATTTAAATAATCCTCCTTCTTTGCAAGTACTTTGACTTGTTTGACCTTTTGGAGGTTCAAGCCAACATGTGAGGGTCCTTCAACTTCGTAATTCCATAACTCTCAAACCGTGAGGATTTATGTGACATTCCACATACCACCGGAAATGGAATGACAAGTACTATCCATCTAGGATAGTTTCACTGACAAATTCATTGATCTTTATCTCAATTTTCCACAATTAGGCATGGGTTCTCTAACCATACTTCTAGGATAACTCATCCAGAAAGCGTCTTCCCATGAGAGAGTTCACCATAAGGGTACCACTTTGGAGTTCATCCATTTGTACTTCCTGTCAAGACAATAATGTGTCATCTTTACATCAATCCAACTATGCATCATATATCAATGACAACTCATTGACCTATCTTCATCTATGCATGACATCATATGATTGTGATTCCACTTGACATGATTCCATTTACATCAAGGATAATGCATATTACATTAGTATACTATGACAAGACATTTTTCCTTTGACATCAAACCTTTTACATCAATCACTCAATCCTTTGACATCAACCCTTTGACATCAATAATTTGACATCAATGACAACATGATCCAACAATCTCCCCTTTGGCATTGATGGCATTACCAACATTTATGTCAACACCAATTATTGATGGAAACATGTAGACAAGGCATTTCTCTCCATCAATAGTCATATCAATCACATAAATGTGACTATATTTCCCCCTTTGACATAAATGGAAAAGGGTAGTTCTCTCCTTGGGGCTGCTCCCCCTGCCTAAACTCTCCTTGGGGATACACCCCTGCCTGGATGCCTTGATATTCCTTTGAATAATCTCTCCCTTTTTTAACAAGGGATATCACTCTTATGTAATGATGAATACATATATCTCATGAATCCCTTGGAACCATGCCTTTATCTCTGTGATCAACACTCCCCTGGAACCATGCTTCTGTGCTCTTTTTCCAAGTATATGGCTCTTTTTCCAAGTATTTATCTTTGCATCTGATCAATATCTCCTCCTGGAATCATGGGAAGAAGAATGACTCCCTCTATGGGTATGTCTCCCCCTATATTTTATGCAATATGAACAATATGCTACCACTGAAATATGCTTCTATTGCAAATGATACTGCTCAACTGGAACATAGATCAACCACTCTTTCTATGACAATCCTTGGACCTATCCATGCATCAAACGCATGCCATACCATACATCATGAATCAAAATATATGTCAACAATGAAATGGATAATAATTAACAAAACATCAACCAAGTACATCTTGTTCCAAATTGTGTGCCATCCATATGCTCCTACCAATATGCCAACCATGTGCCACAAACAAGTGTCATAACTATATCATCCCATATAGCATGTACGGAGTAATACCAATGGTGTCCTTCAGCCAAGTACTATCATCCACATGCATATACCATCTATGAGTGCATTGTATCACCAATTGTACCAAGCAAGTGCATCAACTATAGAACAAGCTATCACTCATCAATGATGTACAATATGATCAACTCATCAACTCATCAATTAAATGTCCCACTATGTAGCCCATCCTCATTCCAAATGCATGCACCAAGATATCCAACAAATATGCTTCCAAAAATACATCATAAGATATATCAATGAAACTCAAATATGTACCAGCCATGTACCCCAATAGATCAGCATCAACCTCCATTCACTACAGCAAATACTAAGTATCCAATAATACATGTACTAGAAGTGTGTCTCAATATATCAATGGAATTTATAGCTAGCATCATCATGATAAATCTCATAACCAAGTGCCATAATTTCACTATCACAACCAACATTGTTCTTCAACAGAAAAATGTCTCAATACACACTCTAGGGTTAGTACCATGCATCCAAGATAGTCTTTCAATACTCAACCATATGTCATCACCATACATACATCAATCATGTATGGCAATATGTAATCATGAAAACCTGCAGCAAAGAATGTCAGACCCTGCAACAAACCATGTCAGACCCTGCAACACGGAGTTATACCATCATACCATGCTGCAACTTTATGCATAGAATTTTTCCCAAGGCTTTACCACAGATACGCGGTCTGCGGCACAAACGAATCATGCATGTACGCAACCTATTCATAGGTCATCTTGCATATATACATGATTGTTACCATTGTAACCCACGTATACTTCTGAAGATGACAAACTTGACCTTCCCTTAAGGCTTCCATTTTGTTCTGGTTGTTCAATCTTCTTTACCCACTTCTGAAGGTGTCCCTGCTTCTCAAAAATTGAGTTCCGAGCTTCCATTTTTTCAAAAATGTCTTCCTTCCTAACTTCATTCCTTATTATAGTCATGCTATATGAAGTCCTCATCATGGAATTTCTTCTTGTGTTTCAGCAATCATGGGATTTGTGACCAAATCCACTACAGTTGTAGAATCTCATGATGTGACAGTGAGAAACAATGTGTCCTACTTGATTACATCTCCAACATCTTAAGATGTTATGAAATATTTCATTATCTCTCCTTGCATACAATCTTCACTCCAAATCTTTGTGACCATATTCACTACATGAGTAACAGTGACCATGAAAAACATTTTCATACCTTTGCTTTGGTGTCCATCTTGAAGGTGCCTTGAGTTTTCTTTGAGATGTAAAGATAGCTTCTTGATGTCCTCCTTGCTTTGTCCTTTCCTTCCCTTGTGTATATGGCTGACTTGAAACATTATTTCCATACTTTGAGAGTGAGGGACTCACCTCATTCTTCTTTGAGGTGTTTGCTTCAACATGTGTAGCTTATTTCTTGTATTCAAGACCTGATTTATCATTTGGTGATCTTTGACTATCCAAGATCTCATTCAAGATTGTTGATCTATTCAAGAATTTGTTTGACTTCTCTACTTTCTTTCTCATATCAACAACTTCATCTTCCAACTTATGACATGACTCTTCCTTTTCAATTACTTGATTCTTTAATAGTTCCTCTATTCTTTTGGCTTCTTCAATTTGTGTCTTGAGATGGATATTAACTTCAAGACTTTTGCTAATCTCATCATCTACCTTCTTATTTTATTCTATTTCATTCTTTAGTATTTTGATCTCTTCTTCTTTTTCTTCTAATAGAGTCTTTTTTCTTTATTCTTGTTCCTTGAGCATTTCCTTCAACTTCAAGATATGTCTTTGATTCTTTCTAAGAAAATTTGTATTGTTATCAGAAAGACATCTATATTCTATGTAGAAATGGTCATAGTTGCATTCATATAGACCCCATTCAACTTTCCTTTTAATCTTTGATAGTTCTTATTCTACCTTTTCCATGGGATAACCATTATCTAACTCTACACATACTATCTCTAATTTTTCTTCTTCACTTGTAGAGAAATATTCAAGATCGTCACATTTTTAAATATTGCAATCGGGGGTTTTTGGAGATTCTTTACCTTCATTGATCTTGATGGAATTGTCTTCGAGGTCTTCCTTTTTTCCAACATCATCACATTTAGAATCATTGAAAATAGAGGATTTTGGAGATTATTTACCTTCATTATTCTTGATGGAGTTGTCTTCAAGATATTCCTCCTTGCCTTGGTACGTCTCCTCTAGCTTTATCCATAGATCCTTGGCAGTAGTGCATTGTCCCATGCTCTTTTTGATAGAACTTGAGAGTCCACTAAGAATGGTCTTGAGAGCCAATGCATAATTCTTATTTTATTTCCTTTGAGATGAAAACTTTGACTTGTTCTTCAAAGGAACTAATCCCCCAATAGTTGCCTTCCAAATACCCACTCCTATTTCCTTCAAGTGCACTTTCATGTCTATTCTCCATGTAAAATAATTTTCCTCATCAAGGATTGGAAATTCATCATCCATTTGTGTGTCCATGGATCTCCTCCAAGATTGTTAAGCTTACAGTGAAGGCTCGCTCTGATTCCAATGGTTGGACACACCAACCACACTTAGAGGGGGTGGGGGTGAATGAGTGTGGGGATTTTTTTTCAAACTTTCCTTCACAAAAATACTTAGTTAGCAATCACCATTTATTCATTACTTATTGTTGTCATTTATAACCAGTTAGATGTGAACATACATTAGCAACATATACCAACAACATATATCATCAATAAGTCATCATCACAAGGAACACAAAGAACACAAGATGTATGTACAATTTTCTTTTTACTACGGACTAAAATCCTTGTGTTATCATCAACATCTAAATAGAGTTACAACTCCACAAGAGAAACAGTTATACAATGAAAGACTCATATTACACAACTCAACACCAACTGAGAAGAGGCATCAATCCTCAACAGATACCAATCTATCAACAAGTACATGACCTATCAGTAGTGCAACATGTGTATGTGCACGCCCTACTAGTAGTACATCTCACGTATGCACGTGTCCTGTCTATACTACAACCTGCATATGAATTATGAGTTACTTCGGATTTTCTCTTTATGAAAAACTTAGATCCTCTACAGCCTTCAGCCACATTCACTTTTGTCTTTCACTATCCAATCTGAACCATAATCAATCACAACACATCCATACTCTCCAACAACTTCCTCATGCTCCTCAACCATACAATATGAATGCTACTCAATCATGTATAAGAAACAAGTATACTATGGCAATCATATCAGTACTGAAACAAGAGTGTTTCTCACTCCATCAACTAACACAAACCAGATCACAACAACCATGCCAAGAATGCTTCAAGCATTCACCATACAATATGCAAGAGTATCCATAAAGACAACTATGTAACCATACCATAGTTTCTATGGCATATTTGAGCCCATAGAATGCAGATCTAAAACTTTCTTCATATGTCAAGAACTTGGCACCATCTCACACTCATGTCTTCATGACTTCCATCAAATGTACACGCTCTATCTTCCTTCAGCTAGCATATGTACATGCTCAAGCTCACTACAGCCCGCGTATGTATGCTCTCTGGTCCACTTCTGCTCACGTACTCCTTTAGACTCTAGTTTTTTTGAACTTCTGAAACTTTCACCATCAAGATCTTAGACTTACATAAACTTTTATGCATCCATGAGATCCTCCAGCCACTCTCTCTCTAAGAATAGATCTTCAAGATATTCTCAAGAGATATTTTCACAAGAGACCCTTGCCTCTTATTTATACTTTCCAAGTAGCTTCTTTAGAAGCCTTTTCTGGGTCACTTTGTCCACATAGCCACTTTGTCCACATAGTCACTTTGTCCAACTTTGCCCAATTTCCCACTTGTCCATATATTCAATAGACACTTGACCACTTAACCCATTTTCCTCTTTTCAGGGTTAACCACTTTCCATAATTAGAAATTTCTCCATTTACTTTATTATTTAAATAATCCTCCTTCTTTGCAAGTACATTGACTTCTTTGACCTTTTGGGGGTTCAAGCCAACATGCGAGGGTCCTTCAACTTCATAAGGCCATAACTCTCAAACTGTGAGGCGTTATGTGACATTCCACATACCACCGGAAATGGCATGACAAGTACAATCCATCTAGGATAGTTTCACTGCCAAATTCACTGATCTTTATCTCATTTTTCCACAATTAAGTATGGGTTCTCTAAATATACTTCTATGATAACTCATCCATAAAGCGTCTTCCCATGAGGGATTTCACCATAAGGGAACCACTTTGGAGTTCATCCATTTGTACTTCCTGTCAAGACAATAATGAGTCATCTTTACATTAATCCAACTATGCATCATATATCAATGACAATTCATTGACCTATCTTCATCTATGTGTGACATCATATGACTGTGATTCCACTTGACATCATTCCATTTACATAAAGGATAATACATTTTACATGAATATGCTATGACAAGACATTGTTCATTTGACATCAATCCTTTGACATCAAACCTTTGACATCAATCATCAATAAATCAATCACTCAATCCTTTGACATCAATGACAACTTGATCCAACAACTCTATTAGGTAAGTTATAATTGCATCCAAATAATAAAAGGAGATCAAATTATAAAAAATTACATATAATTTGGGGGAGAGAAAGAAGATATATATTCATTTTATTAAAGTAAATAGTGATATAAAACATATACTTGACCTTCTTGTCGGTGTTGTCCATAACCTTAGTTTGGATTCTTCCATCCATGGGGCCAACACAACTTCAAACTCCATTGCTTCTCTCCATGTGAGTGAGGAAAATCAAGAGGTTTTAGGGCTCACAACAAGAATGGAGGAAACTTAGGAACTAAGGGTTTCTAAGGAGATGATGGTCATAAAAACCGTGGGGATATGATTGAATTTGACTTATTTCGGCATGATGAAAACTTTGTCATAGCCTTGATCTCCCTCTCTATGCTAACATTTACATTTAGTAGGCATTTTTAATATTTAAGTAGGCGTGTCTAATGGACCATATAATATATGTAGGCATCTTTAATAACATGTATCTTTCATGCCTTCATCGTCATATATTTGTACATAAATGCCATGAACAATTAAAATGTAAGTATGTAGTTGTACCCTAATACATTAGTTTCAACAATTAAAATGTAAGTATGTAGTTGTACCCTAATACATTAGTTTAAAATCTAGAGCATTGAAATCTCAATATTTAACTAACACTTTTTTAAGTGCCATGGGATGTTATCTAAATCATAGAAATATTCCAATGCCATACTTTCTCCATACGCCATTCTAGCTTAGTGCCCAAGGTAGAAAACGAATTTGCCACTATCTTTCATTATCATCAAATGTGAGATATTGATATGTTTCGGAAATAATGAATCATGCAATGGATACTTTGAAGAGAAGGGAATAATCTCCAATTTGATGAGGGTCTCAATTTTCATTACCCCAAGAGTATGATGCACCTTTATGATTATTAATTATGAGTCACAATTTATAATTAAAGAATCAACCTAAAGCAATTGGGATTTCTTGAGGCCATAGTAAAGTCCACATATTAAATGGCATGATTATTTGTGGAGTTTCCTATATCATTGGCTTATCAAAGGATGTCTTTCAACTTCTCATTTCTTATAATCACTACTCATTTATTATAGTCACTTATGGAAACACAACATAATTATATTGAAATTAGCTATCACAGATCACAAATATGACACAATTTATTGGGATACCACTATCTTTATCTCTATTCATCTAATTCAAAGTTTGATATATTTTTACAACTGGAAAAATATGTTGGAAAAATATGTATGTAAATCAAGTATGTGTATTAAATTTATCCATTATGATGCTAATTATCCAAAAGTAGGGATGCCTTTGAGGGATTAGGGATGCTAATTTATTCATTATTCAATTAAAAGAGAGGTATGGTAATCATTGTTAATTGGTTATTATGCATTGGTAGAGACAACCAAATAGATATTTGTTAGATACTTATTTAGATAGCGGTGGTAGTTTGGAAGGAAGAGGGGAGGGGAAACTTCAAGTAAGACGTCGATATCCACTAGAGGTGGTAATGTCAAAAGAAAAATTAAAAAAAATATGGATTTATTTCTTGTTGAAGGAGGGACATTATTGTATGATAATGGGACTAATGGAAATGAGAGAGTGCCATTGAGATACATGCATTATGTGAAAAAATGGGAATTAGACCCACTTATTGAGTTAGACACCAATTTTTGAATCAATGGGAAAAAAATCATATTGTTTCATCTAGTTTACATGGGATGGGGTTCTTTTCTAGGGATAGTGTAAATGTTCCATACAAAAGTGTTGTGGAACTGATGGAGTATGTTGGCCCAATATACAATTATAAATTTTGTATGTGGATAGCCATGTAAAGAGTATGTAGAGATATATAATTTGTGAAAATTATAACCTAATGAAAGAGACCAATAAAAATAAAGGACAAACTATATATGTATGGATGGAAGGACAAAAGCTTCATGAAATTTTGTAGATTTTATAAATAGTTCACAAGTTGTAAGCATGAACAAGAAACACAATTGCATTTTTTAGGGGAATGATGGAAACAAAGTCACGGTTTGTGTAGTAAAACTAATAGTTGTGGGGAAGGAGTTGTTCATTGATTAGAATTTGAATAGAATTTAGGAAATAGGTAATCATGTTTTAAAATTGATTGTTTTTTAATACGATTTACACTATTTTCATCTTATGAATATTTTATTTGATTAAAGCACTGGTGTTTATGTTATAGTTTGAATTAAGCTCAAATCCAATCTAGGATCAAATACACTAGATTGAGCATTGTTTTCAAACATTTTGCAATTGCAAATTTGAAGATAAAAAAAAACATCATTCAAGATGTCATAAATAGATTTCCATTATATTAATATTACAAATATCGTTCTCCTCTTGATATTTATGTCAATGCATCCAATCTCCCCACCCTCATAATCAAGCATGGTCAAGGGGAACAAAAAAAGTATAATGGTAGACATGATTTTCAATGCCTAGTGCACCAATATATTCATCATTTCCAAATCTATCATGTCCACCAGTGAAATTTTTACAAACCTCCTTGGCACCTATTTTCCTATCTCCAACTAGAGGAGCATGCTATGAATATAAATGCTTGTGTCCAAGTGGACTACAAGTAACCCCATGGAATCATTTTAGCTCAATCATTCATCCCAAAGAAATGGTTCAGTCATCAAGTGTCGAAGAATCATGGCCATTGGGATGCACTTGTGGGGAAATGGATTGTAAATGTTTCAATTATGATGTTTAGGAATACAATCAAGTTTCATATTCAATGCTTATAATAAAGTCCATTATTTAGTTTATTTGTATGAATGTGTATTAAAATTCATATCAGGCATGAAAAACATAACATTTCTTTTATAGCAAGATTTGCCTCACCCTAGGAAAACTTGCACAAAGGGCCTTTTTCCATTTCCCTATGCAGACTAGAAGTCTCATTTTTGCAAATTCCAGAGCTAAAAAACACAATTTTTCCACATATACGCGCTCTAACTATATTACAACATGCGTACATGCAGGTTGCACCACTACAACCCATGTACATTGGAAAATGTGCCCAAAATTAAAAAATGGTGTCGAGTTTCCATGTCACGTCACGAGATCTATGATCCTTGACCTTCCATACGCTAGAAACATTCCAAATCGTCCCTTCAGTTCCACTTGAAGTCTATAAATGGGACAAATCCGAGATATGGAAAAGAGGAGAAATAGTTCAACTTTGAGAGAAAAGTTACTATGGAGAAATTATTCACTTCACATTGAGTCTGCATCCCTTTGTCATTTAAGTTTGAACACATTGTTCAGCCCTGAAGCTCTTCCCTTATTGATTGATAATTTCTTGGTATATCTTATATGATCTTGCCTTTGGTGGAGGACTGAAGTGGTGGAGGCCCAACTAGAAGGAACTTAGTTTCTCGGTTCCAAACCGTGCCGACACAGAAGTTTGTAACTCATTCACTATTGTTGATTACATTTTAATAGAAATAATTTTTTCTCGTCCAATTAATATCTCGCAAATCTTTGAATTATTATTTCATGGGAGTATTTTTCATGGCTGTTGATGGATTATGCTATTGAACATACTAACATTATATATTATCGCTATATGCTTGCATTGCTTGGTTGTTAAAGACTAGTTGCAGGTGTATTTCTTTGGGTCAAGTGCTCAACGGTGGACTTCATCGAATGTCTAGATGAGGTAGGCTTCTTATCTTGTCTTGTTAGCATATTCGTTTATATAGCATACTTGATATTAGAGTTGATTTCTGCATTCATTTCCATCTATTATGGTTTACCCCTAGCCATAGAGAGATTTTCCTCGTAACAGAATTATCAACCATAATGGGGATATCATCTTCTTTTTCAAGGTTTGGAGTGTTTTTATCCTTAGATTTCTCTTGTTCATGTTGAGTTTCTTGTTGTATGATTGCTTGACAACCTTCGTTCACTCCGGGTTTGATTTTTTCAGCTTTCTCCTTAGCCTAGTTGTGTTTTGTCACATATACATGGGTTTTTTCTTGATAGATGCATACACACACATGTGGTACTTCTGCAAGATATGTACATATGTTCTTTTCCCTTGAACAATCATGTACACCAACCTTTGTTTCTTGATTTCTGGGTTTGGTAGTTGTTGGGTAGGTTTTAATGATTGTTGAGTCTTCCTATGCCTTTTTGGTGACTGTTAAGTGTCTGTGGAATGACAGGAAACCTGTATTTGGTTGAATTTTTGGGCGGTTCCTTTCTCGCCATATTTTCATGTTGATTGTCCTTGCACCTTAGGCTAGGTGTTTTTCTCCTTGATATCCTACCTGGTTCATCTTTGTCTATACACAATAGAGTCTTTATATCAAGTTGTTGTTCAGTCCTTGCATTTTCATTCTCTTATATTGAAAATACAAAAATATTAGGCATTTTACATTGATTGGCATTTTTATCTTTTGAGTCTTTGTCATTTATCTTAGTGCATGTAGAGGAATATTGCATTTTATTTAGAATTGCAGAATTAAATTGAAAATTGCATTTTTTAGAAGCATAACATTCATTGGAAATTGAAGTTAGGACTTTGCATTGTATTCATATTCATTTATTTTACTTTCTGAGTCATAACATCACTAATTTCATGACTGCACCTTTTGAGTAAGAACGACCACTAAAATTAATGCTATAATTTAAAATTAATTAGTAACGATTTTATTTTCTAGGGTGCACAAACTAGCTTAGGATTTAGAGCCTTGGAATAGGATTTTGTGAGTAAACTTCTCCAAGGATATTAAATCAACATATGTGTCTAACTAAGGGAGTGGAGAAATCCATTGTATAATCGGTAAGATCAGGAGGCTTTGCTTACACCAGATTTAAGCATGAGGTCGTGTGAGGTCGGTTGAAGGGATATCCCCCTGATACCTTCTTAGAGTCAGAGATATTTCTGGGGAATTATTCGTATCTGGGGATCTTTCTAGTTCCCTTACCTCCATGAGAGGTGGTACTTTAAAGGTTTCATTCTTTGCTACCCTACCCATACGCTAGACCTGACTTATCACTGTTCACTTGTGCATTAGTTATATCGTGGTTGATTTCTTTCTTGACTTAGGTGCCACATAGGTTACTTGTAGGGGTTATTCTACAGGCATCCTGGGTCAGATAAGGGTCAAACAACACATAACCTTTATGGAGGATTACCTCTTTGAGGGGATCTGAATGACTGGTTGTTAAGACCACGAGGTCCCTTATAACTGATTTTGTTTCCTCCAATATTTAACAGTGGATTCTCAGGCTCTTCTTGGGCAATGCATACCTACTTTAGAGAGGGAGGTCCCTTTCAACCACTTTATATTGTTTGTGTGCATATTGGTCATTTGATTATTTTTGGTGTCCTCTTTGATTACTAGTTGGACTTAGGATTTGTTTTTTATATCTTGAATCTTGGGTCATCATGGATCCAGACCATCTTTCCCACAGGTCTCGCCACTTGTTACAGTTACCACCGAGTTTTGAATATTTTCCTTCTAAAAGGCGTAGAGTTATTAAACGTGGTACACACACCTCCACTTATCAGACTTGTTATTCTAGAAGGATGAGTATTGAAACGATTCATCAAGATATTGGGAGCCCTTCAACTCCCATACCTACTATAGTCAATGGTACCCCTTCGACTCCAGCAACCACAATGGTTGTAATGTCAGGGGAACCTATCATCACATTTTCTTGTCCTATAGTGAACAAACAACCTATTTCCATGAACCCGTTTGGGTCTTTTGGTCATTCACCGGGCTATAATGTTCAGTCCATCCCTATGGCCTCTAGCCCCTTTTCGTATGGTATGCCGAATTTTACTTCACAGTTTTCAAAATCCATCCCAGTCATTAGCCCTAATGCTAGCATTGGACTTGGGGGCATAGATCCTCCTTATACTCCTTTCTCGTTTGGTGGCACTCGGGTCCCTCAAATGACTCCTACCGTGGGAGACATTCCTTCTTTTAACCTCAGGTATAATACTATTACTTCAGGATGGAGTAACCAACCTGGAAGACAAGTTATTGCTTATGGTCCATCATTTATACCGACCTCCTGTTGTTGGGAAAAATACCCTATGGACTAGCAAACTAGGGTCAGACTTGCATGAAGATTTTGACCGTAAAGAAATTAATTTTTAACCTACCACCCAAAACTTAAACCCCTCTTTCACAATACATGCATGGAAAGAAACTACTAACCTTTTTACTGATGTTTGGTGTAGATCCTCCATTGCGCTTTGCCTGCTTACTTGCGCTGCTCCTTCCAAAGATAATCCTGCAATCAAGAAAAAACACTACGCATGCATGCTACTTTTCTACTTGAGGGTTAGAAATTAAGCATAAATTAAACAAATCATAGATAACTCATGCATTGGGACAGGAAAAGTATTCTTTTATTGTTTTCAAAATGAATCAACTTACAATCGAAGTCGAGACCGACCACTGCTCCTTGATCCTGATCCTGGGATCCTCCTCTTCTTTTTTCCTCCAACTGCTTTGCGTTAATTCTCCTTAGGCTTGAGGAAAGGCTAAAGGGTTGGGACAATGGATTCGGAAAATGGGCAGAGTTTCTTCACTTATAATTTTTCCTCCTCCAGATGGTACCCTACCCCTTCTTTTATAGGCTAGAAGGAGCTAGGGTTTTGGACGAACCCTCAGCCATGCATGGTCGGGAGTTTCAGTTAACTGACCCATAGATTTTTGTCCCGTCGGAAACTTTCCTAATTTTGTGATTCTTAAGGTACACGTGGGCTGTAGTGGGCCTGCTAGTGTGTACTTTTATATACACGCAGGCTATAATGGGCTAGCTAGCGTGTACTTTTAAAAATGGAGTTTTTAGAAGAGTTTTTCAGTAGTTTTTGGGAAAGAAGGGATATGAGTTGGCCTGATGCCAGGTAAGCATGTGTGGTGCAATTTAGGGTTATAACACCTCCTCTATTTCGATTCCTACCAACACATTTGGCATGACGAATCCACCTTTATCCTCCATATTCACACCCGAAGGAGGTCAGTTTCACACCTTGGGAAACCCCAACCTGGGTCCACTACGGCTGGGGGCAGTTTTTATAACCCTTATCAGAACATTCCTACTACAATGATTCCCAACAAACCCCTTATGAATCAGCCTGGGGTCTTACAATCTCTAACAAGGCCATGGTGCTTACCAGAACCCTAGATGGGCTACAATTCCCCAACCAAAGTCTTTCCAGGGAGCTTGGAGCCAAATGTTGCAACCCCATCTCCATTTTCGGGCCATGCTCAATTTTCCAAACTTGTCTAATTTGATAAACGACCCTGTGTTTCATGATACTACATGGCCCCCCATCCCCACCAAGATTCCTTTGGATATTTTGAAATTCAAAGGCAATAATGGAGAGGTTCCTAGGGATCACGTCACCACCTTTCACCTATGATGCTCTTTGAATTCCCTTAATGACGATTCCATTCAGTTAAGATTGTTTCAACACACCCTCAAAGGGAAAAATGGTATATCGAGCTACCTAGGGGGGCATACAAGACCTTTAGTCAGATGCTTTTAGTCTTCCTTAACCACTTCCAATTGTTGGTTCATTACGATGTTGGTCTAGAACTTCTATCGACCTTACACCAGGACAAATCCACTCATATCTTGGATCACATCCGGGAGTGGAGTAGACGAAAGAGTTTGATCAAGACCTGCATACCCCCAAAATTCCTGTTAGAGTGGTTCCTTAAGTCTCTACAGCCTCCTGTTTTGAAGGATGTTGCTACATCTAGGGTTAAATCTAAGGAAGAAACAATTTTGAAAGCCCAGTAGTTATATATTATATGTGATCAGTCTGGGATGTTATACGAGATTCTTCCTGACACACTGAGGTAAAATTATGACCCTAGACAAACGCTCGGGCCTCATGTCGATGGAATTGTAGGTTTCACCAATGTTAAATTAGCAGACTCGATGACAAGACATTTGAAAGAGTTGTCTCTAAACCAGTCTACAGGATGGCTAGCTTCATCTGTGTCTTCCAACCCCACTCATTCGACGGATGTACATTATGTGCAATCGTCGACCGAGCCAAATGGTAACCAACAACCAAGCAGGAATAAGACGAAAGTACTTAATAATAATCGTAAGGGTGGGAAGAATAATAAACCCAAGGACAACGATAATAATGAGAAGATGAATAATAATGCTGGAGAGGGCAAGAGAGAAAGGCATAAGGTGAAGTTTCCCTATAATATTTTCACAGATGATCACCTTACTCATTTATGACCCAAACTTGAAGAAGATGTGAGGCTCTTATCTCTATCACCTGTCATGTTGACGAATCATTTCCCACATAACCATCACATGGCCTCGAGATCCTCAAATGCTAGAAATGTGGTTGGTGGGAGTCAAAACCCACTGGCACAAGACGATGACCATCTATGCATCAATATGGTCAAATCTGAGGTTAATGTAACCACCTGATATTGCTATTACAATTCTCCACACACTAAACCTGGTATAGAGTCTCCTCCTCCTCTGGAGGCACCCCTACAGATCGAAAAACTAGAGCCACTACCTCATATTCCAAAAGGAGTACTCAAGAACTATAACCATAATCCTAATGCTAGAGTCACCCAGAATTACTCTATTGTTAAGGACATGGGTCAAACGCCTTGTGTGATGTCGGCTTTGGAGGTACTCCAGATGTGTCCTTCACAGAGGAATGCCTTGCTATATGATTTAGGATATCTAGATCCCAGTGGATTGAAAGTTATCAAGTTTGACGTCACATATGTGAAGCCTCACTTGCCTTACCATGTGGCATTCCAAATCCATGTGGGTTACTCGAATTATACCATCAAGCATATTATTGTTGATGAAGGCACTGTAACATGTGTGATGTCCTTGGTCTATTGGAAATCCCTCAGCTCTCTGAATCTCTCTTAGGCTCATACCATGTTGACTTCTTTTGACATTCGTTCCTTTCACCCTCATGGTATTCTTCCTTCCTTTCTGATCCAGTTAGGTGGGAAGATGGTAGAGGTGGATGTCGAGGTAGTTGATGCAGCCCTCGATTATAACTTGCTACAAGGACGCAATTGGACTTATTCTATGAATCTCATTGTATCGTTTGTATTTTGTACTCTTTGTTTTACTCAAGATGGGAATATCATGACAATCGATCAGTTTTCTTTTGTGTATGCTAGCCCTAGTGCATGTGTTGGACCGTCGATCCCTGTGGTAAAAAATTTTTAGCCGAAAACTAAGAATATCGGTGTTAGAATGTATTCATCCCTTATGGGTAACTTCGACTTCATGGCACTGGTTCACCATATTTACTCCATGTCCAGTAGGCCCATTTCATCAGAGAAGTTTGTTCCTTTCCCCACTTCCTATTGTAACAATCCTTGGACCCTACCTTCTTGACTGCGTCTTGTGAGGGTCAGTCGCATGATGGAATGGCCATGCCACTATCGATAATAGAGATAGTGTATCAAGTTGTTCTTGACTCTTCCACCAATCCTGATCCTATTACCTCACAGACGGATGAGGAGGATCCTATTCTTAAGCCCATGTGGGCCACTTCGTCGTCTTTCTCACATAATTTCCTCAATGATACTTCTCCCTCAGATGAATCTATCATCAAAGCCATGAATGGTTTTGAAAAAACTTAGGATGATATGCATCATCGCTCTTATTTTCTCTCAGATCTTGCTATAATCGAACAACATGACTTTTGATCTACTCTGAGCGAGATAGTTGGTGTTGTAGTTCCAATTGATACACATGAAATTTATGCCAAAGTAAATATGGTGAGTATCTCCCCTATCGTCACAATCGATATCTCTCATACCCCTAGAAAGATTGAAAATGTACATATTGGTGCATATTGTTTTCCAGAAGAAATCCTGATCTACACCAAAATATTCAAGGAATTCCAAGATGTATTCACTTGTTCATATGAAGAGATTCCAGGAATCGACCCTCAAATTTTCAAACATGATATCAAAACTTACCTGGATGCTAATCCTATTTGACAATGTCTTAGAGATATCAATCCCCAGAAAGAAAGACACCCCTTGAATGCATCTTTTGAAGAAAGACACCCCTTTTATCTGGCATGAGCGAGCCCAAGAATCCTTTGATGATTTGAATAAATCCTTGGTATCGACGCCTCTACTGAAGTCTCCTGACTACAATAGAGATTACTTTCTTTATGTAGTCACGTCCAAAGAGATGATTGGTATGGTTTTGTTTTAGGAGGATGATGAACTCTGAGAGCATGTCATTTACTATCTTAGTCAAAACTTAGTCAGTCCTGAGCTCAAATATTCTCACGTTGAAAAGCTAGCTTTCATTGTCGTTCACGTAGTCCAACAATTATACCATTATATATTTCTTTTCAAAGCTACTGTGGTTTTAGATGTCAATCCATTTCAATATGTCCTTACCAGGTGTATCATAGGGGGAAAGTACAATAAATGGATTGTCATTTTACAATAATTCGATCTCTATTTCGCTTCTGCGAAATCCAAGAAATCACTATTCGTTGCAATGTTAATATCTGACTTCTCATGATTGGACGAGGATGTTATTCATGTTGATTCTTTTGCGTATGAACACATTTTCCTTGTCTTTTCATCTGACCCCTAGTATAGAGGCATTGTTCTCTATCTTCAAACATTGAATTTCCCTCAACATCTCTCGCAAGATGGCCGACGGCGTATAAGATACCAAGCTAATAATTACCTTATCGTCGAGGAATAGAAAATATCTTGCATTGTTTTTTAACTCATGAAGAATCTGAGTCAATTCTAAACGATTTCCAAAGTGGGGCTTGTGGTGGTCATCTATCTGGGCTTGTGACATCCCAGAGAATTTTGCGAGCCGGTTATTTTTGTCCATCTATATTTAAATATTGCATTGAAGCAGTCAATAAGTGTCACCCCTACCAGGTGTTCACTCAGAAAATGCATTTGCATCCAACCCCTCTCCATCCAATCATTATTGTCGGTCTCTTCACCAAGTGGGGGTGGACTTTATGGATTGCAACCCAAATTCGGTTAGGGGGCATCAACACATTATCGTGGCCATAGACTACTTTACTAAGTCGTTCGAGGCCATGCATATAGTTAAATAGGAAAAGAATGTTGTCACCTTCTTCGTATTCAATCAAATTATCGCTAGGTTCGATATCCCGAGTGAGATTGTCACTGATCATGGCAGTCACTTTCAAAATGAAATGATGAAAGATCTAGCATCCAAAATGGGGTTTAAGCATGATCATTCTTCCCCTTACTACCCCCAATAAAATGGATATGTAGAGGCCGTAAACAAGTCTCTCAAGACCATTCTGTAGAAAAATGTTGGCCAGAGCAAATCTAACTGGCATATCATACTATATCCCACACTTTGGGCATACCGAACCTCGGTCAAGACTTCCACTGGATTTTCTCCTTTCCAGATACTACATGGTGTGGATTTGATATTACCTATTGAATGAGAAATACCTTCTCTTAAATTGGCAGTTGCACTCCTACCTGACATTTCCGATCTTGAACGATGCCTCATGCACCTAAAGAGTCTTGACAAGTAGCATCAAGATGCCTCTACGAATATCAAAGTGAATAAAATACATGTCAAGGTCCAATATGATAAGTTTTTCTATCCTCGGTTGTACGTGGAAGGTGACTCGGTCCTGTTATATGATCAAGCGAAAGAACCATTGGGGGAAGGCAAGTTTAAGCCCATGTGGCACGGTCCCTATATCGTGTGATGTGTCTTAGAAAAAGAATCCTATGAATTAGAAGATTATGAAGGGAACATGTTGGTTGGGCCCAGGAATGGGCTCTACTTGAAATATGTTATGCTTGAGCCCCAAGCTTAGGCATAACTCTTTGTATACTAATGTAATTTAGTGTATATATATTTTCCCTTTATTTCTTGTCTTCAACTTGCTTATCGAGTTATCCCTTGGTTTCTAGATGTCAACGGAGTCTTCGGTCTACTTAGTATTCATTGACGAAGCCAGTCATCATACACAAAACTTAGCTTCCACTGCTTGGGTTGTTTACTCACCCGAGGGTATATTGGTTTCTTTAGGTGGCATATGCCTAGGGCCATCCAGGAACAATGTGGTCGAATATAGCGTTGTTATAGAAGTTTTGTGCAATGTCATTTCTCATGGTATTCGTTCTTTGGAGGTTCGCTTGGATTCCCAGTTAGTAGTATGTTAGTTGAATAGTGATTACCGTGTGCATGACCCTATGTTACTCCGACGATTCCTACAGGTACGCCTTTTAGAACGACAGTTTGATTTTATTACTTATCATTGCATACCTAGGAGTTCTAATTATGTATCTATTGCATATGCTAATTTTGTTTGATATTGGCATTTTTCACATAACTAAAGCAAAGAAAACATTCTCATCATTGTATACATTGTAACATAAGTAAAGTCGAAGAACCATGTTTTTATATATATTTCAAAAAAATATGATGTTTATAGTACATAATTGGGGCTAACACCCTCAATACAATTATACAGTTGATAATACAAAATCCATGACATCTATGCCTATGGCATCAGATTTGTGTCATGATAACAAACTATGGAGTTTTTGAGATATTGAAAGAGTCACACCCAAGCTCTATGCATGCCTACAACCTGTCGCTGCATAGCCTCCGACAGATCCTCCACCTGAACCATGAGAATCCTTTGTGTCAAATGCGACAGGTTTCCCTGCACGTTTTGAAGGACTCTCTCTTCTTCTCTTCCTGTTGCCTCATCTCCCCGGTGCCTCTGATGATGTCATGGAATCATTTATGGCCTTTGTGGACCTACGTCTACGTCACTTACATTTCTAGTTAGTACTTAAACATCATCCAAAAATATTTTTGTTTTCCCATACAAAAATACAAAAAAATGAAATATTTATAAAAAAATTGACATACCTATGTCCCCATAGGTGGTCCCTGGTGGTAATGGCATGTCAGGGTGCCCTCTAATGTTGATCCATGCATAGGGGTAGTCATCAAGAGCAATGACCTACCGCCTCCATCAGTGAAAGAAATCATCATTCTAGGGTGTGGGCACCCTACCTCCCCCCTGTCGTTCATCACCTCGGTCCACCGTGCATGGATGGATCGCGAGGTCCTTGCGAAATGATATACACTCTAGGTCCCAAACCTAGAACCTGCTCAAAGAAAATTCTACACAATATGGAAGCAAACACGAAGTTCCTCTTGCCACCTTGTTTTCATTCTGTCAATTGGCTCTTCATGTTAGCCAGTAGTGAAGTGCACCAATCATACATTGTGGGTATCAAGAACTCTACGGAGTATAACATAAGTGACCTCGATGCTTGGTGCAATGATTTCAATGTTGTCATCCATGTCAAAATGAGGAAAACAATCTTGAGGCTTACATTGTTTATCGCTCAGATGGGGAGTTGACTCCCGATATTTTTGGTCCCTACAATGCAATGAGTGGATATGTATTCTTATATATTCATAATTCCCCTAGATCCTCGAGATTTGAGGTTGACCACCTCACCCCAATGTGACAACCCTATCAAGAAATAGATATCCTCGACTTCAATCCGTAATAGTTTCCCATGAAGGTTGAATCTCTCACTGTCTAAATCCCAGTAATCCACGATCAACTGTAGAAAACTCACTTGGGCCCGCATCCCATTGAGAGACAAAAACTTATACAACCCGCATCTTTTCAATTCCATTTGGGCCCCCAAATCTCTTTCCACAGTAGCATCTACCTCCTCATGTTCCCTTTCCCTCCACTCTAGCACCATCCTGCAAGAGAAACATCACTTTTTGAGTTAGCAATCATCAAAAACATTGTTTACAGACATATATGTGGACTACATCATTCACATTCGCATATAGGGCTGAGTATACGGTGGTTTTATTTTAGAAAACCGTGTATATTCACGCGTATACGCGACCCAATGAATGGTAGCCCGCTTACACCTAAACCTCTAATTTGTGCCTTAAATAACTTAAACATTGAGCCCTAAATACAAAATGTAATCCACTAAAAAGAAATAAGAGGGGAAGAGTAATTACCTGGTCCAGACGGTCATTGATTTCATCACTCCTAGCTTCCACAATCACCAGTTGAAGATCAGAGGTAATTTGGTCCAAAATCCATTATTTGGATGAAAAATGAAAATGGTATAGTAAATTTGGTTTTTGTTACTATTTATAGAAAAAAATTACCCACTTTGCATAGTTTCGAATAATATTTTCGCCTAATGGACTAATACAACAATCAATTGAGTTATTTTTTGTAGTTTTGTCCAGGGATTCTTGCAGTTTTCAGCATTATTTCGATCGTTCGTAACTTCAAACGGGTATTTTCTCTACCCAGCTTATAGGATAGATATCCATTCCATCATGCACATTTGCATTATCCTATAAATTTCACTCATATGCCTTAGGTACGAACCCATTTTCTAGTGACACATAATCCTCTACCTGCTACTAGAACTGTCATTAGCAAATGGTAGAGACTTACCAAACATGGGCACCCTAGTTAGATCCTCTACCTCATTTGGTTCCCATGCAGAGATTTTTTCCATAGGACCGGGAGTCCCTTATGGCTAATACATGACTTTATGTTGAACCTCATGTCTTACTCATACACATGCTGACCTATACCTAGAGGACTCCCAAGTGAGTTTGATTTAAGCTCTTTTCCGACTCGTTTTCAAAAAGAAAAAAGATTTTTGAGTGAACTTGTCTTTTTCACACTCGTAAATTGGATTTGAAAAGACATCTATTTGGTACAAGTTTATCACTTTTTCAAACCAAGTAGAATAAGATTATGAAAAAGGAAATGTATTGGCGTAAAGTTGTGATTGCATCTCATGCCCTTGCTTGTAGTATTGAGCCTATTGTCGATTCTCGCTTTGCATTATAAATGATTTTCCTCAGTAGCTTTGCATCCTCAACCAAGCAGAGCCTTGTTTATATCCTTCGCAGATTGACACGCTATACCCAGGAGGGAACATTCTCATGAGTGTCCATCTCCCGTATGCACCTCCTTGCATTGAGCATTGGTATGTTCCACTGTTGGAACTAGTTTTTCTTACTTGCGACAGTCATTCCCTCCTCTATATCATAACATTCATTTGACTATGAAAAAACTAAAAAAGATGAGCGGGAAGGGAGTATTATCTTATATTGGAAGCTGTCATGTCTCCTTTGAACAGAGCACAAATTTTTTGGGTCCACTTGTCATCATAATTTTGGGTTTAGCATGGCCTTTGAAAGTTCATCTCGTTAAAGAGAATTTACTTCCCCGACTGGTTACTCTTCCAGTCCCTATGGAGAGTTTGATTGATGTCTCCTATTTCTCATGGTTTCATCATTGAGTCTATGTTTCCTAAGTCTTCCATATATCTCATGTTGTTGTTCAAAGGATGTCTATCAACCTATGTCAACCATTCCTCATAACTCTTGACTTTGCATGTCAGCCATACCCTCAGTTTGTCTCAGAATCACATGAAGTTGTAGTCCTATTGTGCACCTTAGTCCTATTTTCCTCAATGATAGGTAACCTTCAATCCAATAGTCAACATTTCATCATTGGTCATTGACTGGGTGGTTTCCCTTGTGTTCGGTGACAAGACATCTATTCACACATTGGGATTCATGCAATGTCTTGGATACCATTAGTCTTATTAGTGGTTTCCTCACCTTTGTCAGCAGTTTTCTTCATTGGCTTCTATTCAGAGGGTCTTTTTCATGTACCTCTTACACCTGGAACACGTGAAAGATGCACAGGGTCATTGGTTCGTGAACATTTTCTTCATTTGATTTCCTCCAAATCATTAATATCCTGCTTTGTACCTCATGTTGAATGATGAGATATGCCTTAATGATCTCCTTTCAGTGGGTCTCCTTCCATCGACTTCGTCTCATCTATTCTAGAGATGAGACCCAGAGTCCTATGAGTACATAGAGGCTTGCAGTCATTGGTGGTAGGTTCTCTCGTGATCAATAGTTGGGAATACATCAATGTCTCCTGATCGATGGATTCTTCAAGTGTTTGACCCCAAATCCTTTATTCACACTTGAAATAATGTACTCGGTGCCTTGATACCTACTTCCATCATCATTAGGCTATCTCGTGTTTGTTAACGGTATACCTCAATGACCGGTAATCAAACAAAGTCTCATTGTGTTCGACCTCAACTCCTTTATTCACATGGTGTAGACTTGCACCTTTGGAGGATTGTGTAGAAGACTTGAAGACATCAATTCATAGTCATATATTTCCTGAGTTGTTGCTATCTTTCCATTTCACTAGTACATGTGTGACTTCAGTGATCATAGGATCTCGGATTGTACTCCATCGTATACAAATATCTTTAGATTGATTTTGAGACTGGTTCTACTGGGCTTTGTTCATGACTATGAAAGCCTTTGGCATGTAACCACATTTATATTTTCCTATTCATGGCCATGGACAGTTGTTTGGTATATTTTCATATGGATCTGCAATGTAATTCAAATTGGAAGCCATGTAAGCAAAGCCAGTACAGATTGTAATGAGCAACTAGTTCTTCCAATTGGTTCCCCATTACTCCACTTCTGGGTCTTATAATGTATTTCGTACATTGTATATACTCCTCTAACATCACACATTAGGGGGCATCTCTTATAGCAAGATTTTCCTCACCCTAGGAAAACTTGCACAGAGGGCCTTTTTCCATTTCCCTATGCAGACTTGAAGTCCCTTTTTTGCAAATTACAAAGATAAAAAACATAATTTTTCCACATATACATGCCCTGCCTATATTACAACATGAGTATACACAGGTTGCACACTACAACCTGTTTACATCGGGAAATGTACCCAAAATTAAAAAATGGTGTCAGGTTTCCTTGTCATGTCACGAGATCTATGATCCTTGACCTTCCATATACTGGAAATGTTTCGATTCAGCCCTTCAATTCCACTTGAAGGCTATAAATGGGCCAAATCCGAGCTATGGAAAAGAGGATAAAGTATTCAACTTTGAGAGCAAAGTTACTCTGGAGAAATTATTCACTTCACATTGAGTCTGCATCCCTTTGTCCTTTAAGTCTGAACACATTGTTCAACCCCCAAGCTCTTCCCTTATTGATTGAGAATTTCTTGGTCTCTCTTATATGAGCGTGTATTTGGTGGAGGTTTGAAGTGGTGGAGGCCCAGTTGAAGGGAAATTAGTTTCTCAGTTCCGAACTGTGCTGACATGGAAGTTTGTAACTCATTCACTTATGTTGATTACATCTTAATAGAAATACTCTTTTCTCATCCAATTAATATCTCACAAATATTTGAATTATTATTCCATGGGATTATTTTTCATGAATGTTGATGGATTATGATATTGAACATACTAACATTATATATTATCACCATATGTTTGTGTTGCTTGGTTGTTGAGGACTAGTTGCAGTTGTATTGGTTTGGGTCAAGTGCTCAACGGTGGACTTCATCGAACGTCTGGACGAGGTAGGCTTCTTATCTTGTCTTGTTAGCATATTCGTTTATATAGCATACTTGAGATTATAATTGATTTATGCAGTCATTTCCGTCTGTTATGCTTTACCCCTAGCCACAAAGAGATTTTCCTCGTAACAAATTCATGTTTGTGGGTTTATGTTAACTAAGTATTTTTAATGTATTTGTTTCATTCCTTCATGAGCTATTATAAATGTTCCTAGAACAATTTTACAAACTAACTATTGCAAAGTAGCACCTCGAACACCTATATAATTTCCTATGCTCAATGAGCATGCCCACATAATGAAAGGGATAATAAATTATGTGTTTCCGATGACCAATTATGTTGCAAAATTCAAAAAGGATAAAGTAAATAACCTGCACATCCTTACTCTTGAAAGAGGTGACATATGGATTTCCCTCAACAACCTAGAATTCATTGGATACATCCACCTCTTGACTAACATAATGATCATGTCAAAAAGGTGGATCTACATAGAAACCCCATGAAACATCAAACATAATGAGGGAGTATATTCACATGTATGCATCAATGCATATATAATCATAAAATACAATAAGATCCCTATGATTAGTGCCTCTAATAAACAATAATGAAATACATATAATCGCCACTAAGGATCTAAAATTATAACACAAAAGCATCAAAGGTGTATAGAAGAAACATGAGAGAACATTGATACAAAGGAAATTGTTTATCTGGTTACCATGATGCACTGATGTGGCATGGATGGACCAGTAATGTTTCTTATATAAATTCACCAACCATGACCACATGGTTCCTTGGGAAACCTATATCACCGCAAAATCTACTCTACACATGGGTTCTTTAGCAGTGCATTAAGAATACCTAGATGGTCATCTAAGATGTGTGTACATATAATAAAATTGAATTCATATCCTAGCTCTAATTGATGCATTTAGTTTGATTATATTCCATGCTAGTGGTGTGACATGTGATCCACCATCATTACTCATATGTTGGTGCCACCATACTTAAACTAACCATGAGTCACCTAATAAAACATAAAGAATTGAAACATCTACATCACATGGGTTCTTCAATATTTATTTAAGACTCTCTAGAAAACCCATGGTTAGTGCATGTAATAGTGCACTCATGATGGCATGCCAAGATGTTCTTGTGTCAAGTGAATTTCATTGCAGCTTTCGGTTCTCTATGGTGCATTCAATTTTATTATATGTTGAGCCACTAGTGGTGCATCATGTGTTTCACCATAATTATAGGTATGTCAATGTGTTATACTTTCACTAACCATACTTTCTCTAACCATGGGGCACATAGGAAGCAACATGCAATGAACCTCCCTTTCGTCACGACATCAAGCCTCTCCTAACAAGTGCAATTTTTTTTTTTTGTGTGTGTGTGTATGTATGAAGGTAAACATGACATCATACTCAACAATGCAACATGACGATGAACACTATGCACACAACTCTCGCAACCACAAAATGACGACTTGACAAGAACAAGAGTGACTACCTGCCCTTCCTACCCTGCAATGCTTAGGACATCCAGGACACATAAGCGACACTCAAGCCCAGGTTCCCATCGATCTTGACCATTTAAGGTCTCCAGGCTGGCGACTGTTCTGAGGAACGAGGAGGTGTCTACATCTTGCCCGACACAAGCAGACCAAGCCTACTAAGCTAATGACAATAGCATAACCATCAATATCACAATCAACAAGTTTATCTACAATAAGGAAAATTGCGATAGTGAATCATGATTAACTCATTAATTACTCACTATTATTACAGTATTGCATGGGAGGTGTACTTTTAATCAAATTACAAGACAAGACAATTAATAGAAAGTAAGGTAATAAACACAGTCTAATCCAACCTCCATTACGAGCCCGACTTCGCATGTCTAAAGTGCATAGTGAAATCAAGGAAAAATCTAATTTAGTCTTAAAGCCAGCCCACTTGCGCAAATTTAAATTACAAATGGTCATCAAGATACTATTTAATTCATTGTTAAAGGACACTAATAAGCATTTTGAACCTTGACCTTGGCTAATTATTTAAGGATATAATTAATCATTAATTTAATCTCACCAGCTTGCATAAATTATAATCTAGCCATAACTTATTATCAAGACATCATACACAGCCCATTTAGCAGGGTTAAAAAAAAAATTCCTTCATATCCTTACTCACCAATCTAATCTTGATCATTATTACAATCTAACTGGGCATTAACAGTATTCAGGTAGAATTCTACCATTATAACAATTTAAGAACAACTTAAATTCAACATGTGGTCTAGCCATAATGCCTGAACAAAAAGGTAACGAGTTAACTAGCAAGATTACAGAAAACTGCTAAAAAAAACATAGTGTAACTAAATCTGGCTATTTTCACAAATCAATGGTCGTCACCTAAATAAGTTTCATGGCCCCTAACACAGTCGTACAGTTAAGATTGCTATAAATAATAATTCACTGCAATAATAATGTTGCCTTGCAAGCATGGCTAACAATGCTGAGTAAAGACATCGTCGATTAACATAAATCGAGGGAAGAGTACACTCAACTACAGTGACTGTTGTCGTAACTTGCTAAAAGTTAGCTGGATAAATCTATAAGAGTTGCTAAAAATACGAAATAGCAGGTACATGAAACACCTAAGGCGTGAATAAAATATGGGTTCGCTGCCTCCACAGACATCTGTTGTTTCATTAAAATTGGGTCACACATCTTGCAAGGGTTGTTGTCAAGGAACTAAAACAGTAATCGCCATCCTCCTAAAAGGGCGGTCTAAAATTGATGGTAAATTAAAAATTTATGTCAACTATGCAACGAATGTCATCAAGGAATGGTGGTCTATCCGGCGTGAAGTGTTGATGAACACGGGTTATTGTGGTATAACCTTCAGGCGAAAATCGTGATGTTATTCACGCTATCCCACCAATACCATTCAAAATACAATATGGTTATTCTAACCCTAGATCGAATCCCTCTGCCTTACTGTACAGTAACCAATCCAGAATTGGTGCGCCCAACGAGTAATCAATGCCAAGAAGGAAGGTTCGTTGGAAAGGATCCCATGACTCTGTTCATTAAAAAAAGGTTTTACCCTCAAGCCACATGCGAGAGCTATGACAGTTGGATCATTGCTTAGCCTACGCCACCGTTTTCATGCCCATGCTGTGTATTATCACTATGGGTTGGGTGTAAGGGAACAACTATAGTCTCAGTGTAATCTCGGTGACCACAGAAGCTGTCTTAAAGACATTCTACGCATGTCTAAAGTGGTAAATACACCCAAACGTAGTTCAATAGGCTGGAAATGCAGCATAGAGACACAGTCGTAAGGATTTATAGAGCGACAGGTATTCGCCATAAAAGGTAGTGTCTATCATAAGAAAATAATTCATGCAACTACCAAAAATATACGCAGAAGGACAAAATGAAAATTGCAGATGAAAAACATAGTTATAAGGAATCGGGTGCAGGACACACAGGACGTCAAGATGCAAAGATAACGCGATTACCCTAGCACTGAGACACACGGTGGCATTTGTCCAATAAAATGAAAACATCATTATGTTTGTTAACCAAATCTAATTCACGAATTTAAAAGCATTCAATAAGGGGGAAAGTGCAATGATAACGTTGTTTCTGAATTGAGTAGAGATTCATTTACTCCAAGAAAATTTTCTATCCAAATCATTGTTGACCAAATACATAAAAATTTTGCTACCACTGAAATCACAGGAAGCACATTCTGATTCATAATGCTATAAAATTTCTGCTAATAAAATTTACATTCTCTATACTAGGAACCGCAGATTAATTAACGATTTTTTCTATCCCATCGCAGAGCATGAAAATCGTTGTCACAATGAGGAGACACAAGTAGGAGTCAATCAGAGTCAAGGGCAGGGAGAATCAATGCAGAGATAAATTGACCATTGAATGAAACGCAGATTTAAATTGTCCATGACTATAAAATGTAGGGTTAAAATTTATTCATCAGTGCATAACAACAAATGAAGATCAGAGTTAAATACTTTTTACATCGCAGGGCACCGATATAAAAATGCTGACAGCAGTAAGAGAAGACCAGGACCATCAGGATAACTCTTTGAAAGGATCACAGGGACTCTAGCAGTCAAGGCGCGAAAAAATAACCACCAGGAAGCAAGATAAACCCTACGCGGGGGTTGGACTGGAAGGCGCAAGTCAACAATTAGGCAAGGAAAACAACATAGGTAGACGACTGATAGGCTCGCCTTTACTTCACCATCCTCGCATAGAAAAGCAGGGCGTTGAGATCCATAGGTCTTTTAATGCTAAGGCGACAACCGTAGATCAGGCTCCTGGCTGACTTCTCAGGTGAGGACTGGTGAGCTAGGGACAAAGGCTATCAACCATGAAGGTCACCATCACACTCAGTAAGGTGGTCAAGACATGAGGGACAACAAAGGCCATGGTAGTCAACAACCATCTAGCTAAGCTGAGGAAGGTTCCAGTCACCAAATACAAAAACATCAATTTACGTTTCCATTAATTAAGCAGATTCAAGCATGCCCCTAATACATTCTACCATACAAAATGAAGAGCGTATTGTTTCCTAGTCGCTTGCTCCAAGTGTCGTTTGCACGCTCCATGCAACTCTCACTCGCCGACCGTCGAGACTACACTGGTACCTCCCAACCAACGCTAGGGGTACTCTTCTTCCCCCTTAGCCCCCCAATCCGCAAAGAGGCCACACACACTATCCAAAGGTCTCGTCTAGCTCCCAGATCGCCTCGCAAGGCCGAGCTACCACTCCTCTCTGAGCTCGGTATCCCAACTCCCCACAAGTAAATCAGTTAAGTCGATATTTCTGCAGTGTAACGTTATGCTAACAGAAGATGCACCTTCCTCCTTCTCCTCCCTTTCTTTTATAGAGTTTCAAACTTTCTTTCTTTCCCTAAATCTCATTTAATTAAAGTTTTAAAAATAAATTTTCTAAATTTTCTCTCAGTACAAGTGTCACCCATCCCCTACATTCCTCCATTAATTAATTTCTTTAATTAAGTAATTTCCTTTATTTCCCTCACCCACCTAGAGTTACTCCTAGAATCACTCCTAGGTGTCCCTAGATTCCCTCACAGGTTTTAAATAATTTCCCTATTATGAAATTGCTAAATCAATTTAAAATTAGAAAGCTCTTAAATGTGGATTCCTTACTAAGTTGACTTCCCGCTTTTTCCCTTAAATTTCCCTTTTCCCCCTTTTATGTTACCTCTTTTTCCTAGTTTCCTATTTTATATTTTTATTTTATTTTTATTTTCCCTCTTTCCCCTTTTTACTTAGAACTAAAAAGGCAGGAGTGGAATCTAACCCCTTTTCCCTTTTATCATTAATTTAGTATCTTTTAAATTATCAAATGATAAAACAATTAATTCCATCTTTACTTTTTATATCCACGGATTTTATTTCTTATTAATAATTTAATTTATGACTCCCTTCATGTTACAAAATTTATGAAGACCATAATTACTACTTAAATGGTTTTTATTTTAAATTTTATTTTATTTTATCTATTTTTTTATTATTATTATTATTTTTTAAAGGTAGACAAAATTTTACCCCTAGCGAAATTTTAGACTTAGTACTTAAATTCTATACTGGGTGACATTTAATTAGGGAATTTTTCTTAAAATTTCTTAACCTGTTATTTTCCTTAGGGCCATCTAGGTTCATCCTTTTATCATCATCAATGCGACGTGCCCTTCAGAACACACTAGGTTCTCCAAGGGTTCCACTCGCCTCATTTGTTCCCTTGCGCGACATGCCCTTCAGGATGCACTACGTGCTCCAAGGGTGCCACTTGCCTCTTGACTGATTGGTGGACGTCAATAACCCCTGGAGTCAACACTCCTCCAGGTGAACTTGTGGGAGACTAAGGGCTTCTAAGGAATAATGCCCCTGCCTTATTGCGCACCCCTTAGAATCACCGTAAGCGACTGTCGCAGTCTTCCCTCAGGGCATCGTGGGTCCTCTCAAACTAGGTAATCGTTAACATATAGTTCGATCCACGGTGGGAGTGCTAGTAGGCTCTGGTAGGGCTGTTGTCCACACCTCTCCCTCAACATCTCTGGTAGTCGTGTGCAACCCCTTTACTCCATATGTGAGTCTGGTCGACAAGCTATCGTCAGCCTGTATCATCAACAAAGCATGTCAGAACATATCCACATCATATCATCTAATCAGATGCACTAATATCATAGTAAAACCATCAAATCCTAATAGCACACTCCCTGACTCGATCCGGAGTCCAGGGCGTTCCATCGATGCCTCTACATCCTCGGGGTCCAAAACTCTACACACTCAGTAAAATCGAGTCAATAGCACCTGTCTATATCAATGTAGTAAAACAACATGTCATCTACCCATAATGCATCATAATCAAAGTCAAATGTTTTAATAGCATACTAATCTGGATCACTTGCGAGCAAGTGTCCTCAAAGAATAAGTTCACACAGTGTGCCAGAGCGGGATGTTACATACACCCCCTCTTGGTCTAAACTTCGTCCCGAAGTTTCACAGTATAAACGCCGAAATAAGTGTATCACAGTATCATATGTCTATGCGTCCTCCCAGGTCGCCAAGTGCGGACTACAATTGTCCCACTGGACCTTGACCTGATCTACCGTTCGACGTCGTATCTGTCGAATGCGATGATCCAAGATGCAGACCGGCTCAGCCGTGAGCGCTCCCTCATCCGATACCTGCAAGGAAATCATGTCAATAACATGTGTAGGATCACTAATATAATGTCTCAAAACAGATACATGAAAAACATCGTGCATACGCATCAAGGAATTAGGCAAGGCTAGTCGACAGGCCACGGGCCCCTTTCTCTCCACAATCTCGAAGGGTCCCACGAACCTAGGAGAGAGTTTATATCCCTTCCCAAACTTGATTGAACTCTTATGTGGTTTAACCCGCAAGAAGACTCAATCGCCGACCTCGTAACTACGGTCAACATGGTGCGCATCGGCATAACTCTTCTATCGGTCCTGCGCTTCTTTAATCCTTTGTCTTATTGTTTTCATTTTCTCTTCCATTTCTTGGATCACTTTTGGTCCCACTAGGACCCTATCCTCAAGCCGATCCCAAATCAAAGGCGTCTCACATAGTCTCCCGTAAAGAAACTCGAAAGGCGCCAATTTAATGGTGCTCTGGTAACTATTGTTGTAAACGAACTCTACTAGTGGCAAGAATTCTTCCCAACACTTTTGTTGGTCCAACATGTACATGCGCAACATTTCCTCCAAGGTTTGGTTCGTTCGTTCGGTCTTCCCGTCAGTTTCCGGGTGATACGTCGTACTAAAGTTAAGTTGGGTTCCCAAGGCCTCTTGGAAACTCATCCAAAATCGTCCAGTAAACACCGATCCTCGATTGGATATAATCCTCTTAGGCATGCCATGCAGCCTCACAATCTCACTGATGAAAAATCTAGCTATGTTAGGTGCCTAATACATTGTATGCACAGGAATAAAGTGATCACTCTTTGTCAGAGTGTCTACTACTATGAAAATCGAGTCATGTCTCCTTGTCGTCAGTGGTAATCCAATGAAAAAATCCATTGAAATAACCTCCCATTTTGATTTTGGAATGGCATGTGGTTGTAGAAATCCTGTTGGGTGTCTATGTTCAACCTTTACTTGCTGACATTCTCGACATCTGGCCACATAGTTGACTATGTCTGCCTTCATTCCCTTCCAGAAGAATAAGAGTTTAAGGTCTGCCCTCATCTTCGTTACTTATAGGTGAGCCATGTACGCTGCTCTATGAGCCTCGTTTAGGATCAACATCCTCAACTCGTCATTTGGTGGTACGTAGATCCGACTTTTAAACCTCAATAAACCATCGCTATCAAATGAAAATCCCTCAAATTGTGGTACCATCATTGTGTTTTGTCAGATAAAACCCTCGACCTCTTTGTACTAGTCATCGCCATCCTGTAACATTAGAATATTTTCATGTAGATTCATCTGAAGAGGCAACACCGAAAATATTCATGGTCTCTGACTCAAAGCATATGCCACTTCGTTAACTATTCCCTTTATGTAATAAATCTCGAAGTCGTACTCACTAAGAAATTCCGACCAACGTCGTTGTCGTGCGTTCAGGTCACTTTGCGTAAAATGTGTTGTAGTCCACAATGGTCAGTCTTTAGTTCAAATTTTCATCCAAAAAAGTAGTGTCTCTAAACCTTTAATTCATATACGATGGCTAACAACTCCAAATCGTGCATCGCGTAGTTCTCCTCATGCCTTCTCAGTTTCCTTGAAATGTAATCGATTACTCGTCCGTCTTGCATCAAGAATCTGCCTAAGCCTTCCTTAGATGCGTCAGTGCATAGTAAGAATTCTACATCCATGTCAGGGACCTTTAGTATCGATGTTGTTGTCAACAATTCTTTGAGCCTCCGAAATTCTTCCGCGCATTTCTCGGTCCAAACAAATTTCTTGTTTTTCTTCTGCAATTCCATGATCGAATTTGCTACCCTTGAAAATCCCTCAACGAACCATCGATAGTATCCCGCTAAACCAATGAAGTTATGCACTTATGATACATTCGTCAGCGTAGGCCATTCCATAATATCCTCGACCTTGGTTGGATCCACGGCGATGCCTTCGTCGGAGATGACATCCCCTAAGTAGTGAATCTTCGATCAATAAAATGAGCATTTGGACAACTTCCCATACAATTTGTGCTCTCGCAAACACTCTAGTACCAAGCACAAGTGCTCTTCATGCTCATCCGTCGTACGAGAGTAAATCAAAATATTGTCAATGAACACTTGGATGAACTTATCCAAGTACTCGCGGAACACCCCATTCATCAAACTCATAAATACCCCTGGGGCGTTTGTCAGTCCAAATGGTAAAGATGTAAACTCGTAATTTCCAAACCTTGTTTTAAAGGTGGTTTTAGGGACGTCATCCTCCTTCATCCATAACTGGTGATACCTTGATCACAAATCGATCTTGGAGAATATCGTCGCACCCTTCATTTGATCGAACAAATCATCAATTCTCAACAATGGATATTGGTTCTTGATCGTAGCCTTGTTCAGTTGACGGTAGTCAATGAAAAGCCTCCACGATCCATCCTTATTACGTATCAAAATAACAGGTGCACCCCATGGTGACACACTAAGACGTATCAGTCCCAGGTCCAGCAACTCCTTCAGTTGCATTTTCAACTCTTGTAACTCTGGGGTCGACATCAGATAAGGCGTTCTTGCTATCGTTTCAATCCCCGGTTTTAGGTCTATGATAAACTCCTACTCCCTCTCTAGTAGCATCCCAGGTAACTCCTCCGGAAACACATCTGCAAACTCTCTCACCACCGGAAGGTGTTCTATACCTTCCACTACTCCCTTCTCGTTTAACACAAGGATCACATAAAGCTTGCACCCCTTGCGCATGCTCTTCCAAAGTTGCAAGGAAGAGATGAACCTCAGGGAAACTTCGTGGTTCTGTCCTACAATCACACGTCTTTGTCCCTCGTCATCGACCAAGCTCAATCGTTTTGTCTTACAGTTGAGTCTCGCCTCATGCGATTCCAACCAGTCCATACCAATCACGACATCATAAGATCCTAAGATCGTGATGTACAGGTTGGCCCTTGTGACAAACTCTCCCAGGCTAAGGACACAACCCTTAACCTTTCTTCCAACCTTTTGTTTGGCTTCGGAAACCATCTCCATGAAGATAAACTCATCTTATTCGACTACCTTTGCCTTAATCCTTTTTAGCGCTGCACCAGAAATGAAACTCTCGGTAGCACCGGGATCTATAAAAATACTAAGGGTCTGGTCAGTGACGGTACCTGTCGTCTCAAGCACAATTGATTGATTCTCTGCCTAGCAGTTATTCACCGCTGCATGAATCCAATGTGCCTTGCTCATATCTCCCACGATAGTGGGTTCGACTGATCCAGACGCTCTGGTCCTTTCCATAGGGCAGTCGCGTTGGTAGTGTGGCTCCCCACACGTCCAACACCCCTTCTTCGGCCCAGTAGTCTTGGTACCCGAAGTAGAAGATGACGGACCACTGGCCTGGAACCCTGGTCTGTTCTGCTGAATAGGCCTAAACTGATGCTACTACAGGTGACGTTGTTATTGATGTTGTGGTCCCCAATAAGGTGTCCGTTGTTGAGGTGTCGGTCACTGAGGTGTAGTGAAAGTGCATCCCCTCTGGAAGCCACGATATCTCGGCGTATGTCTTGTTGGTGTCTGATGCTGTGGTGCTCCATATGAAACCTGCCCTGCTGGTCTCGCTGGAGTCATGGTCTGACCCCCACTGATAAGCTCCTCCTCTGCTATGAGGGCCTTCTGGATGACATCATGTAAGTTTTGGGGCATCAAAATCCTAACCTTTGCATGTAGATTGCCATTAAGGTCAAACATGAATATGTTGACCTTAAGTTTCTCAGTGTTAAGGTGCAGAGCATACCGAAGCAGCTCCATAAAATGGGCCTCATACTCAGTCACCGTACGACCTCCCTATCGTAAGATGTTGAACTCATTGAGCCGATGCTCAGTGAATTCCTCTGAAAGGTACCTCTCTCGAAACCGTTCCTTGAACATTTCCCATGACACGTCTTCGACGGCCATGTTCAACTGTGATAGGAGCGTCTTCCACCATAGAAGAGTGATCCCCTTCAGTTGAAAGACCTCCATGCGGACCTTCATGTTGGAGGTATAATCACGAAGTGCGAAGCACATCACCATGTTCTCCAACCATGCCTCGGTAGCTGTGCCATCCGGGGCACCGAAGAACTCGGGAAATTTGACCTTCTCGAGTTCACGGTGAATGCTACTAGTACCAACTGGAGCACGCGGCAAAATCTCAGCGCATGTCAGCGCTCTGGCCTCATCTCTGTCTAAATGGCTGATCAGTGTCTCGGACATGCACTGAAAAGATCCCATCATTCCGACCACATCACCAACTACTATCTTCTCCTGCCCGACAACCTGCTCATCTCCTTGGGGGTTAGCTCCCTCAGGCGTGGATGCTACTGGAGGCGTCGTGCCTCCTCCCCTAGCACCTTGTCGTCTGCCTCTGCGGCATCCTCTAACCATGATTACCTGCATGCACACAAGTCAACTCGATCAGCAACAGTATAATCAATCATATCAATGAAATCCATAGCGATCCCAAGTCGCGGGTTGAACCCATTCTGATACCACATGTAACGAACCTCCCTTTCGTCACGACATCAAGCCTCTCCTAACAAGTGCAATTTTTTTTTTTTTTGTGTGTGTGTGTATGAAGGTAAACATGACATTATACTCAACAATGCAACACGACGACGAAAACTACGCATGCAACTCTCGCAACCACAACATGACGACTTGACAAGAACAAGAATGACTACCCGCCCATCCTACCCTGCAATGGTTAGGACCTCCAGGACACATAAGCGATGCTCAAGCCCAGGTTCCCATCGATCTTGACCATTTAAGGTCTCAGGGATGGAAATTGTTCTGAGTAACAAGGAGGTGTCTACATCCCACCCGACACAAGCAGACCAAGCCTACTAAGCTAATGACAATAGCATAACCATCAAGATTTAAATCAACAAGGTTATCTACATTAAGGAAAATTGTGATAGTGAATCTTGATTAACTCATTAATTACTCACTACTATTACAGTATTGCATGGGAGGTGTACTTTTAATCAAATTACAAGACAAAGACAATTAATAGCAAGTAAGGTAATAAACACAGTCTAATCCAACCTCCATTACGAGCCTGACTTCGCATGTCTAAAGTGCATAGTGACATCAAGGAAAAATCTAATTTAGCCTTAAAGCCAACCCACTTGCAAAAATTTGAATTAAAAATGGTCATCAAGATACTATTTAATTCATCGTTAAAGGGCACTAATAAGCATTTTGAACCTTGACCGTGGCTAATTATTTAAGGATATAATTAATCATTAATTTAATCTCACCAGCTTTCATAAATTATAATTTAGCCATAACTTATTATCAAGACATCATACACAGCCCATTTAGCAAGGTTAAAAAAAATAAGCCTTCATATCCTTACTCACCAATCTAATCTTGATCATTATTACAATCTAACTCGACATTAACAGTAAACAACAACATTAACAGTAGTCAGGTAGAATGCTACCATTATAACAATTTAAGAACAACTTAAACTCAACATGTGGTCTAGCCATAATGCCTGAACAAAAAGGTAACGAGTTAACTAACAAGATTACAGAAAACTGCTGAAAAAAACATAGTGTAACTAAATCTGGCTATTTTCACAAATCAATGATCGTCACCTAAATAAGTTTCACGGCCCCTAACACAGTCGTACAGTTAAGATTGCTATAAATAATAATTCGTTGCAATAATAATGTTGCCTTGCAAGCATGGCTGACAATGTTGAGTAAAGACATCGTTGATTAGCATAAATTGAGGGAAGGGTACACTCAACTACAGTGATTGTCGTCGTAACTTGCTAAAAGTTAGCTGGATAAAGCCATAAGAGTTGCTAAAAAGAAGAAATAGAAGGTACAGGAAACCCCTAAGGTGCGAGTAAAATATGGGTTTGTTGCCTTCACAGACCTCTGTCGTTCCATTAAAATTGGGTCACACAGCTTGCAAGGGTTGTTGTCAAGGAACTAAAATAGTAATCGCTATCCTCCTAAAAGGGCGGTCTAAAATTGGTGGTAAATTAAAAATTCCCGTCAACTATGCAACAAATGTCATCAAGGAACGATGGTCTATCCAGCATAAAGTGCTAACGAACACAAGTTATTGTGGTATAACCTTCAGGCGAAAATTGTGATGTTATTCACATTGACCCACCAATACCATTCAAAATACAATATGGTTATTCTGACCCTAGATCAAATCCCTCTGCCTTACTGTACATTAACCAATCCAGAAATGGTGCACGCAATGAGTAATCAATTCCAAGAAGGAAGGTTCGTTGGAAGGATCCCATGACCCTGTTCATTAACCAAAGGTTTTACCCTCGAGCAACACGTGAGAGCTACGAAAGTTCGGTCGTTGCTCATCCTACACCACCGTTTTCACGCCCACGCTGTGTATTATCACTATGGGTTGGGTTTAAGGGAACAACTATAGTCTCATTGTAATCTTGGTGACCACAAAAGTTGTCTTAAAGACATTCTACGCCTTTCCAGAGCGGTAAATACACCCAAACATAGTTCAATAGGCTGGAAATGCGGCATAGAGACATAGTCGTAAGGATTTATAGAGCGACAGGTATTCACCATAAAAGGTAGTGTTTATCATAAGAAAAAAATTCATGAAACTACCAAAAATATACGCAGAAGGACAGAATGAAAATTGCAGATGAAAAATGCAGTTGTAAGGAATCGAGTGCAGGACACACAGGACGTCAAGATGCAGAGATAACACGATTACCCTAGCATTGAGACACACGGTGGCATTTGCCCAATAAAATGAAAACATCGTTATGTTTGTTAACCAAATCTAATTTGTGAATTTAAAAGCATCCAATAAGGGGGAAAGTGCAATGATAACGTTGTCTCTGAATTGAGTAGAGATTCGTTTACTCCAAGAAAATTTTCCTTCCAAATCATTGTTGACCAAATACATAAAGATTCCGCTACCACTAAAATCACAGGAAGCACATTCTGATTCATAATTCTATAAAATTTCTGCTAATAAAATTTACATTCTCTATACTAGGAACCGCAGATTAATTAACGATTTTTTCTATCATGTCGCAGAGCATGAAAATCGTTGTCAGAATGAGGAGACACAAGTAGGAGTCAATCACAGTCAAGGGAAGGGAGAATCAATGCAGAGCTAAATTGACCATTGAATGAAACACAGATTTAAATTGTCCATTACTATCAAATGCAGGGTTAAAATTTATTCATCAGTGCATAACATCAAACGCAGATCAGATTTAAATACTTTTTACATCGCGGGGCACCAATATAAAAATGCTGACAACAGTAAGAGAACGCCAGGTCCATCAGGATAACTCTTCGAAAGGATCGCAGGGACTCTAGCAGTCAAGGAGCGGAAAAATAACCACCAGGAAGAAAGATAAACCCTACGCGAGGGTTGGACTGGAAGGCGCAAGTCAACAATCAGGCAAGGACAACAACATAGATAGACGACTGATAGGATCGCCTTTGCTTCACCATCCTTGCACAGAAAATCAAGGCATTGAGATCCATAGGTCTTTAATGCTAAGGTGATGACCGTAGATCAGGCTCCTGGACGACTGCTCAGGTGAGGACTGGTGAGCTAGGGATGAAGAATATCAGCCACGAAGGTCACCATCACACTCAGTAAGGTGGTCAAGACAGGCGGGACAAAGAAGGCCATGGTAGTCAACAACCATCTAGCAAAGCTGAGGAAGGTTCCAGTCACCAAATACAAAAACATCAATTTACTTTTCCATTAATTAAGCAGATTCAAGCATGCGCCTAATAGATTATACCATACAAAATGAAGAGTGTACCGTTTCCTATTCGCCTGCTCCGAGTGTCGTCCGCGCACTCCGTGCAACTCCCGCTCGCCGACCGTCAAGACTACACCAGTACCTCCGAGCCAACACTAGGGGTAATCTTCTTCCCTCTTAGCCCCCCGAGCCATAAAGGGGGCACATACTATCCAGAGGTCTCGTCTAGCTCCCAGTTTTCCTCACAAGGCCAAGCTACCACTCCTCTCCGATTTGGGTATCCCAACTCCCCACAAGTAAATCAGTCAAGTTGATATTTCTGCAGCGTAACGTTATGCTAATAAAAGATGCCCCTTCCTCCTTCTCCTCCCTTTCTTTTATAGAGTTTCAAACTTTCTTTATTTCCCTAAATCTCATTTAATTAAAGTTTTAAAAATACATTCTCAAAATTTTCTCTCCGCACAAGTGTCACCCATCCCCTACATTCCTCCATTAATTAATTTCTTTAATTAAGTAATTATCTTTATTTCCCTCACCCACCTAAAGTTACTCCTAGAATCATTCCTAGGTGTCCCTAGATTCCCTCACAGGTTTTAAAGGCTTTCCCTATTATGAAATTGTTAAATCAGTTTAAAATTAGAAAGCTCTTAAATGTGGATTCCTTACTAAGTTGACTTCCTGCTTTTTCCCTTAAGTTCCCCTTTTTCCCCTTTTATGTTACCTCTTTTTCCTAGTTTCCTATTTTATATTTTTATTTTATTTTTATTTTCCCTCTTTCCCCTTTTTACTTGGAACTAAAAAGGCAGGAGTGGAATCTAACCCCTTTTCCCTTTTATCATTAATTTAGTATCTTTTAAATTATCAAATGATAAAATAATTAATTCCATCTTTACTTTTTATATCCACATATTTTATTTCTTATTAATAATTCAATTTCTTACTCCCTTCATGTTACAAAATTTATGAAGACCATAATTATTACTTAAGTGGTTTTTATTTTAAATTTTATTTTATTTTATCTATTTATTTTATTTTATTTTTATTTTATTTTTTATTTTTTATTTTATTTTTTTAAAGGTAGACAAAATTTTACCCCTAGAGAAATTTTAGACTTAGTACTTAAATTCTGTACTAGGCGACATTTAATTAGGGAAATTGTTTTAAAATTTCTTAACCTGTTATTTGCCTTAGGGCCATCTAGGTTCATCCTTTTATCATCATCAATGCGACATGCCCTTCAGGACGAACTAGGTGCTCCAAGGGTGCCACTCGCCTCATCTGTTCCCTTGCGCGACGTGCCCTTCAGGACGCACTACGTGCTCCAAGGGTGTCACTCGCCTCTTGACTGATTGGTAGACATCAATAACCCATGGAGTCAACACTCCCCTAGGTGAACTTGTGGGAGACTAAGGGCTTCTAAGGAATAAGACCCCCGCCTTATTGTGCACCCCTTAGAATCATCATGAGCGACTGTCACAGTCTGGCCTCACGGAATCGTGGGTCCTCTTGAACTAGGTAATCGTTAACCTACAGTTCGAGCCACGACGGGAGTGCTAGTAGGCTATGGCAGGGCTACTATCCACACCTCTCCCTCAACATCTCTAGTAGTCGTGTGCGACCCCTTTACTCCATATGTGAGTCTGGTCGGAAAGCTATCGTTAGCCTACATCATCAACAAATCATGTCAGAACATATCCACATCATATCATCTAATCAGATGCACTAATATCACAGTAAAACCATCAAATCCTAATAGCACACTCCCCAACTCGATCCGGAGTCCAAGGGGTTCCATCGATGTCTCTGCATCCTCAAGGTCCAAAACCCTCGACACTCAGTAAAACCAAGTCAATAGCACTTGTCTATGTCAATGTAGTAAAACAACATGTCATCTACCCATAATGCATCATAATCAAAGTCAAATGTTTTAATAGAAGACTAATCCGGATCACTTGTGAGCAAGTGTCCTCAAAGAATAAGTTCACACAGTGTGTCAGAGCAGGATGTTACACAACAAAGCACCATAAAATACATTGTACATTACGGGTACACCAATGGTGCATTAGATCTCCCTAGATGCATAGAATTTGGTACATATCATAATGTATCAACAATGGTGCACTAGGATGCATCCACATCTATTCTAATTGAATGCACCTCCTAGCTCTGGTTGATGCATATTGTTTTATTGAATTCCCCACTTGTGGCATGTCATGCAATGCACAATTCTAAACCATGTTTCAATGCACTATAATTTCACTAACAATGGGGTGACTAAGTGACCATAAAGTATTGTAATATCCAATCTACATGTGGATGCATTTAGTTGTGTGTTAAGGTTACCTAGATGCACCAAGGTTGTGGATTAAATATATAACCAACAATGAAACATTGATGCACACATGCATCAAATCAAAATAACTGCACCTCCTTACATCAAGTGATATGTTTCGTTTGATTGGACACACCATGTACCATGAGTAATTCTCTACACCATATTCAATGCAAGTATGCCACACCAACACAATGCATTACCAAAAATGAGAAGAACCAAATTGGTGTAGCCTCTTCATGCACCAAGGGTGGTGCATAAAAACTACTTGTATGTAAATAATATTATATCAAAAGATAAAAATCACATAGAAATGTAAATTGAGGATAACAAACAAAACTATGTAGTTTCCTTAGCTATCACGGAGGCTTGGCCATGGAAATGCAAACCACAACATAGAGGATTTTTATAAATTGAGTTGACTATTTGAATCCCTTATGTACGGATATTGGGGACCAAATTGGACAATTTATAAGCACCAAATGTTGGTGTGAGAGGACTGTGAAAAGAAGCATTGGTGCTTAAAGAGGAGGAAATCATTGAAGGATAGTAAAAACGAAAAATAGGTCATTTTCATTTTTTTACCCTAACCTTGGTTCACCTTTTCTTTCAATATATTAATGCATCATTTGCTATATCACACTAAGGAAATGTAACATTTATATCATAGAAAAGGATTTTTTTCCATGAAAATATCCACTTGCCACCTTTACTAGATCATATAAGGGAGAAGTGATTCCATACTAAGACCTTGGCTTATTAATGAAGATTGAGTTAAGCTCCTTATCTTATTCTCTAAGGTTCAAAATTGTAAGTATACCAAATTCATCCAATTAAGGGATGTTAAAATGTTGGATGAACTAGTTTACTAATATGTTAAGGTTGTAAACAAACCCTTTAGGGAGACAATAGAACTAGTGAAGGGAATCACCTATTAGAGAATGAGGAAAATGATTTACAATGATATTTTTGTCATGAAGAAACATTACATAGAAAATAGAGAAGGATTCTAAGGGATGATCAAGATCTTCCCTAAGAGAGAAACTAAATTGAGGTAACTTGGGTAGGTTAGGAGGAATCCATATAGATACAATTTGAGGTGAAAATGTTATCTAAATATCTCAATGGAGTAAGGTATAAATGAGGCACAAAGGTTCTTTTCCTTCTTCCTCCATTTAGGTGTGGGTTTTGGTTTGGGTATGCACCATAAGAGGGTATGTTGTTATTAGTAGTTGGTTTCCATCTACTACCTCCCATACTTGGATTATTATATTATTTACAATTGTATATTAAATATGTTAATTCAAGAGGTATAAGAGTTGAATCATCCAAAGTGTGAGAGCTGACAAATCCAATGGATATTCCCTAAGACAAGAAAAGAATCCTTCAAGGAATAAGAAAAAACAATAAATAAGAAATACATGTACAGGTGTTGAATATGGAAAGGACAAGTATCCCAAGAGAATTGAGGAGTAGAGGAGCTAAATGGATATTTAGGGATAATCCATAAGTAATCCCACAAGATAATGAGAAAAGGATTCCAAAAATGAATATTATTTACAAAGAGGAGAAGAAATATATAAATAGGTTAGTAAACAACCTAAAGGTATAAGTGAATGTTAGATTAATTGTTGGATAAAGTATTTAATTCATTGCAAGTATATTTCATGTGTTTATAAACCACAAATTTGAGATATATACCATAAGTATTCCTTTTGAAAATCGTACTCTATTCCATGGTATCACCTTACTGTTGATTAATTGGGTTGGTTGTCATTGATGTCAACCCTTGAAGAAAGTCTGGGAGAGGATTCTGATAGCACAAAGGTATGGGTAATGGACCCAAGTTTGTTTTATGGATAATAATATGAGTTTTTATATATTTGAAGGTAATACTATTATAGATGGATAGTAAATGTCATGCCATTTCCAGTGGTATGTGGAACGTCACATAACTCCTCACGGTTAGAGAGTTATGGCCATGTGAAGTTGGAGAACCCTCATGAGTCATCTAGAAGCCCCAAAAGGTCAAAGTAGTCAAAGTGGTTGCAAATAAGAAATTATTTAAATAATAAAGTGAAGTGATGATGTAATATAAGTCAAATTGGATACAAAAGAAATTATTTAAATAATAAAGTTAATGGAGAAATTACTAAGTGGACAAGTGGTGAGAAGTGGGTTAGCCCTAAAATAAGGAAAGTAGTTTAAGATGGTTAGAAGGTAGCCCCTTGAGGAAGCTACATAAAAGAATAAATAAGAGGCAAGGGTATCTCATTTAATAAAAATTGAGCTTATTGAATATATGCAAGTGATTGAGGTAACCAAAGGATATCTAAGGCGAATTTTAGAGGGAAGGTGAAGTAAAGAAGGCTGAAACTCAAGGGAGGATAAATTCTTTTGATGATGATTTATAAGGTATGTTATTTAAAGCTCATCTCACCATTTTCACAATAAAAAAAATTGTAGAATGTTTCAGACCGCAAAATCTAGATTCCATTAAGGAAACATATACAAGTAGCTATGATAAAAATTTCATCTTCTGGGTCATTGTATTTTTGGAGTTACACTCCGTGGAAAATAGGGTTTGTGGCTAGTCCTGAAACTAGTATATAACAAGTGTTTCAGGTAAAAATTTCATAAATTATTCATAACAGATCCAAATTTAGTAAGACCAAATGTATTGGTTAGAGTACAATCTATAGTAGTATGTGTACCATTTTCATATCCATACAACAAATATTCCGTGTGGGGAATCCTCTACAAGTTTTCTCTCTAGAATAAGCCAAAATTCAACAAGGTATGTCATTTTTTCTATAACTCCTTTTCTGGGAGGTTCTAAGCAGTGAAACCTAGAGGAATTGCAGACAAGACACTGAAGAACATTATGTACTATTTTCATATCTTTATTCATTATAGGTACATAGTTATGATTATTTCAAGTTAGGGTTGTTGACTAATCCAAAATTAGTCAAGTGAGACTAAAGTAAAGTTTGATGAAAAGGATAGGCTCTTGTTGTTAAAGTTAAGGAAGGTTTGCAAGTATGTGATCGTATACACCAGGTCTATGACAGAGTTACAAATCAGATCTGGATGATGAAATTGATGAGGGATTTTTGGTTGAGGTACATGTTGGGTACATGGTTGAGAAAAGTAGTTGATGAGTTGACACATACATGAGGTGTATAGTTGATGATGTTGGTACATCTTGATGAGTCATAGTTGATCAGTAGTTGATGCATTATTGGTACATACTTGGTACATGGTTGGAGGCACTTTTTAGTAGTATTGTTGACACATGGTTTATGGATGATGTAGCATACGTGTCTTGGTATATTATTAGAAGCACATATTGATCTTGGTGATGATTATGAGTTGTTTTGTTATGCTTGGTTGATGCATATTTTTGTTATATTGTGCATATGGTTGAGAGTTGTATTGGTGATTGATCTTGGTGAGTTGTATTTGGTTGATAAGATTGATGAAACATGTTGTTGTGATAGGTTGCTTGGACAAGTTATTTTGACATGTTATTTGTACAAGTTTGGTGCATGGTTGATGCATTTGTTTATGGTATAGGTTGAGATACAGGTTGATGCATGGTACATGTTGGCACAGGTTATTGGTACTAGTTGTTACAGATTGTTTGGTGTAGGTTGATTGGTAAATGTTTACAACAGTATATCTCACAGTGATAGTGTGACAATGGTTCCATCATTCTACTTATATTTCAGGGAGGTTGGACGGGGAAAGGATATGTGGTTGTAGCCATATTCTAGTTGTAGTCGGAGAACATAGGGGGTTGTAGCCTCCTTCTGGTTGTAGCCATAGAATTGGGGAGTTGGATCTTCCCTCAGGTTGTATCCTAAGAAACTAGGGGATTGGAGCCTCCTTCCAGTTGCAGCTGGAAATCAAAGGAAGTTGGTGCTTCCAATGAATGTAATTATTAAATACATATTAAAAAATTAATTTTGTGGTTTTCTCCTGCTTTGGGTTTCCACATAAAAACACTTGTGTACTGTGTATCTGTATGATTTCTCATTTGTTCATTTTTTATTTACTCTGCAACTATTGGATGATAATTCTACATTGATATAACACTTTCATTTTGTCGTTAAAAAGGTTTTAATTTCTCTATTATTGATTCACCCTCCCTCTCAGTAATCCAACACTTACAAATGTGGTATTCCTTAAGAAAATCACAGTTCACTTGGAAATAAATATCAAGAAGGGAAAAGAAAGGTTTGACCTAGTGGTCCATGTTGTCTCCTTTATACACACCTGGGTGACATGGAATAAATCTTCAATCCACTTTGTGTTTCTTTGGGGGCAAGTTAGAGTTAAGGTATTCTCACCTAATCCTCAACTCCTCTGTATAGGCCAACTCCTAGAGAAGCCAAGGGGGTAGTCCATAAAAAAAACAATCTATGGCTTGAACTAATCTAAGTACAAGAAAAAATATAGGATTTTATTGAAAAAGACAATATATAAAGTAAATCTATTATAAGAGAATATATCAATAAACCACCACAATTACATATATATAAAGAAGTACTTGCATAAAAGGATACTCAAGATAACAAGATGCAAGTAAATAAGGAAATACTTCAAGATTAAATATAAATCCTTGAGAAATAAAAGTACTTGAAGCAAATGGCTTTGTATAGTGTGAAATGAGACTAGTACCTTAAAAGTATCGTGGGAAATTATTGATCACGTGTTTTATTAGATTTTCTTTTGAAGATAAATTAATGGGATTGTGAAAAGTAAAGAAATCTAAACTAAATTTTTCCTCTATAGAGGTTATCCCTTTAGCTCAAAGATTTTCTGGGAACTTGTTGAAACCTAATGGTTTCACCAATAAGCCCATTGGAGGTGTCAGAGGTTCAACACTAAGGGGAACAAGCCCAAGGTATTCAGTGAAACTTCACACACTCCCCCTGGGCAGTTATTTAAACAAATAAATAGTCCTATTTTGAGATTGTGCTATTATTACTACTCCACACTGACCAGGCTAGCATGTATGGAAATTACTACTAGAAGATCGAGACAAACTCACAACTAGAAGGGTCATGAACAACACTAGGAGCTGAGGGGAAATGTTTATTTTAAACAATTAAGTAAAATGTTGAAAATGAATTTCTTTTTAATTACTAAGTTTTCACTGAACATCCTCTTGCGAGGAACTGAGGAGACGGTTTATTTGCCAACTTTGAAAATTGCAAAAATAAAAGCAAGTTAAACTAGGAACTAGTATTCTACTTTGCAAAAATAGAAAAAGTAAACTAAAGTTATGATTTGTTTTAGCTTATTATTATTATGTAAGATTGTTTTGAATATTAAATCAAGAGAAAGAGAACTAAATGAAAAATGTTCAAAACCACAACATCAACCCCCTTAGGGGGAAACACAAAGTGAGGCCTCCCTTGGCTCACTTATTTTATTAGCTCAGTTACAAAGGTCTCTTGAAGATACTCGAGATCTCTTTAAAGATATATTTGGATCCTTATAATGATGGATCAATGTTTTTACAATGTACAAAAAAGCCTTAGGAAGGTATGAGGTGCTCCTGGAAGTCCCAAATGCTCCAAATCCGCCAAATTTTGGCAGAATCTCCCCTTATTTATTCAATAAACTGCACAAAAGGGCAAAAAAAAGAGTGCAAAAGATGTCCAAAAACACTTTAAGAGTGTCTTTGGTTATTAGTATAAAAAAACCAAAATATTTCTAAGTAAAAATCTATGATAAACTAACAAAATGAAGTATAAACTAGCTAAGAAAAGAGCCTTTTCATGATGATATTACTTGTTGTCCCAAAACAAAAAGTAATTCCAACAAAGATGCTCAAATTTGGAATTTAAACTCTTTAGATTGAAACTACTTTTAGCCTTAAAATATTTCTTAAAAAAAAAGGCCAAAAGATAGAAACTAGCAAGTTAGATCAAATGACTAATTCTTTTGCAAAAGGAGATTTAAAATACTTTCTTTTTATGCATACAAATTAATCAATGAATTCAACTTTAAACACTAATTTTTTACTTTGTATGTTCTTAAAGCAACCCAAAACAAAAAAATTTAGAAAGTGAGAAAGAGAGGAAGAGAAATGCTTGAACTTTCTTGGAATCTTGGGCAAATGGAGTCTTGTTGATGGCTCAAAGAGGAACTATGTATTTCTTTTTTATCTTGAAGACAAAGTTAGGTGAAACCAAACCCAACCTCCTCTTCAAGTGTGAGAACCTTCAACACTTAGAGATCTCTTTCCAACAAAATATTAGTAGAATGGTGCTACCTACATAGAATGCTTCATAAAAACATAAACATTAGCCGAAATGGATATGTATTATAAAATATTCAAATGTACATAAACAATAAGATCATCAAGAAAGATATATTTTATAACCTTATCCTACTTGGAGATATCTCCACTATAAGGCCACTAACTAACAAATGAAACACGAACACAAGAGTATATTTTACCTCACAATATAGCACTTGACATAGATGTTCCACACAATAAATTTGACACAAGCATGTAGTCTCCAAAGCCTTTTATTCCAACTCACAATGATGATACAATACAATGGTACACAAACAAATTATTCCCTAGCTCCAACTAACTTAAGCAATGGGAGAATGCTCTTATTTATAGCTCAAGGGTGAAGATCCCCACGAGAGGAGGGTGCACCAAGTTGAGGAGAGGGGTGCACCAAGTGTAAGGAAAAGATTGATAAGTGTGAGGTAAAGGCTTCCACCTTTCCCAAAGCTCTCATAACCTACCACATCAAAATAATAGGCGGATCAAGAGGTGCCACATCTCAAGAATTGGATTTTCTCTCTCAAGGGTGTGCCACCTCTCTCAAAGAATGAACACCTCCTCTTGGCCACATGTTCTAAAAGTTAAGTGGATGACATTTGAATTTAACCTATAACCAATATATGTGTCCCTTTACTTCCCTTTGCTTCCCTTTGGTTTCCACGTAGCCTTTTAGGCTTTATTGAACACTAAAAAAATGTTAAAACATGTTTATGGCAACTTTGCTAAAATTTAGCCATTTTGATTTTGTATGTCTTTTTTGGCTTTTGAGAGTAAAATTACCTTTTTAGTGATTAAAACCAATAATTTCAATCATAAAAGTGGGTAATTACGTAAAGTGGGTTATCTAGGTTAAAAAATGAGCACCACAAAGGCATATAATTCCTCATAGTACCACTTTTTTAATACAACTTCAAATTACAATTAAATTTTTCGTTTTACAAGAAAGTTTTTATTAACTCGAAAATTTAAAAAATCCTAAGGGGGGATCAACACATTTCCATAAAAATATGGATAATTCTTAGAATGGTTATATACATAATACTCTATACTTAAAACACGCTCCAATTCATATCTGCTAGGACAATTACTACAGCTCTGAAGGTTATTGAGTGAAAAAACTCAAAAGAGCAAGATATAATTAGCAAGTAAAAAAAAAACACTCTAGAGTGAAGTACTAGTGTCTAATCCTTGGGTGGCTAAGCCTTTTTAAAAAATCACATGCTTAATTCATTTTATTACAATTCCCCGCAGGGTATGGAAATGTGGTGAAAAAGTTGAAAGAGGGCCATATTGGTCGGCTGAACTTTTGAACTCTGAATTTTGAACAAGTTATTGTTCAATATTTGGCGGCTCATATCCAAGTGCATCTTAGTGAAAATTGGTGGATAACATGCCCCATTTTGATCATGCTCTTGATTGGGTTGTAAAGGACCTAAAATGAGGCATTCCGAGAAATTGTTGGCCAAACCAAGGGAATGAATCTTAATACAAACCCCAACTAGTAGGAGGGTTCCCCAAAGAATCTAGTAGATTCAAGTAAGTGATTAAAACTTAAAAATTGAAGAGGAGATGATATTGAACCCTACCTAAGAAGTAGACATGCCAAGGAGGTTATGCATATAGAGTAAGGAAAGGTGACTAAATAAATAGTTATGCATCACATAACAACCTTTGTATGAAGAGAGAGAAATTTCAATGTCAATAATGGGTATGTTGTGTATGTCAATGAAAAAAAGGGAGGAGACAATGTAATACCTCTAAGTTGGAAGGTATATGTGAGTACTAAGAAATGATTACACTATAAGTAGTCATATGCTTATGATTTATTAATTCAATAGGAAGTTGTATCAATGCATGTGTGTATTTGAGCTAGGATTTGGTCAATCCAATGTAATCATATTGGTGTGTTATTTGAATTTTCTTGTCAATTAGGCTATCAAATCCAAATAGTTTCAATGTTTAATGGCCAATAATCATGCAATTTAGTTAGGATTTGCTCAATCTGATGTATTCATAGATTTGGTTATCAAATCCTAGTAGTCGTCATTTAAGTAGTCAATAGTGCTCCACCCAATTTAAATAATCACAAATTCCACAATACATGATTGACATGTTGTTTGAGTTTGTTATTGTATATTAGGCTATCAAATCCTAATAGCTACCATTTCTAATATTAAATATTTTTCTAAATCAATTTCAATCTCAACTAACTCAATAATTAAAATCATTTGCACAACACAATAAACAATAACAGGTAACCATAAATTTGAATAATTCGATATTATAACCAAACAATCTTGCAAGAGACAGTCTAACCGATCCCAACCAACAATGTGGCTCATTTGAATCACCCAAATAGTACCAACAGAAATCAAATTATTTAAAATCATTACCAAGAGTACTCTACTCCAAATGCACATACACATGTATGTCTAAAAAATTCAAGTAAAATATCAAAAATAGAAAGAATAATCATGACTTGTAAGATCAACTACTGTGTAACCCTTTTATTTTTATCACTAGAAATGATTACAATTTTTTTTCTTTTCAAAAAAAAGAATGGTGTGCACAGAAATATATATAAATAAATAAGCAATAAAGGAAAATAGGTGCACAACTAAATATTTGGGATCTATAATAATCGACAACTACCCACCACTAGTTAATTAAATTGATACATGTTTGACTCAATATGCATGGGGACATACTACCTCTATGAATGGCATTGTATTACACCTCTATGCTCCAATAGTTGGTGGAGAAGAGAACATGGTGAATCCCATGAAACACTTTGGCATCCCCCAAGTGAGTGCACACTCAGATTTGATGAGAGGGGGAAATACAATAGAGAGGAGTCTTGACATTTGTTCTTCTTGTCTTTTTAATTTTTATTTTTATTTGGATGTTTAAGGCATTCACTTGTAAGGTTATTTTAGGTGGATCATGATTATTCAACAAAAGACTTAAAAACCAGGTTAATAATACATCCATGAAACATAAAAGAAGAAATTAATCTATTAGATCTCATTATCATATGTCAAGAATGTTAAAATAGACTTCCTGCCAATAGATCTATATTCCCTCTCTCAGTTTTTGAATAAAAAGACCAGATGTCTACTACTTACCCTTTTCAAAATCCACATATCAACAATCTACCCTATCATAAACCAAAAGACCTCAATGGGACGATCTCCTCAATACCATCTTGTTAAAATCCACTAAAGAGTGAGCCAAATCTTTACTATATGCTAGCTTAGATAATATGTTATCCTCCTAATTCTTTTCTCGATATATATGTTGGAAGTGTATCAATGGAAAACTATCTGAACTCCTTTGATAATTGAAGGTTTCCATGCAAACCCAAATTCTTTGATTTCTATCTACACTCATTTAGTCCATTGATAATTTGAGTCACCATAAATGTTTTAAAATATTATTCATAGATGTTTTAAAATATTATTCCTGAGCTATCCCCATAAGAATGGTCATTTCTTTGATCTTTGAAAGAAAAAAATGTGTGCCTTGTCCAAGGCCACTCAAAAATAATATTTTATTTTAAAATATCATGAGCATCCCTTGAATGCCATGGGTATTTGGGTTTCTATTTGATGCATTATAATANAGAATGGTCATTTCTTTGATCTTTGAAAGAAAAAAATGTGTGCCTTGTCCAAGGCCACTCAAAAATAATATTTTATTTTAAAATATCATGAGCATCCCTTGAATGCCATGGGTATTTGGGTTTCTATTTGATGCATTATAATAAAAAAAACATGCAAGTTGTTGGAGTTGATACGTAGCTCCTTTACCTTACTCTATTTTGATCATATTTGTAACATTTTAAAGTTTTAGTATTGTGCACACCCCACACACAAAGATATCTGTATCCATTAGGTTCTATTCTGGCAACAATTTAGAATGGCCATTGTAAAAATGATTCATGTTGAAATCCCAGTGGGAATGATCCTCCCCTACATGGGGTTTTTGGAATGTGTCCATTGTATTTTATCAACCTTTCTTGGGGCTTGTTAGTCTTTCACGAATGGTTTCTATTTGTTCCTTCCTTGATTTGTGATTCTATATAGTTAAAATGGGTTGATTATGTTGGTTTTTTACTCATTTATATATTTATAAATAATGTTGACTGAAATTAATGTAATTGGATAACTTTGCATTGGAAGCCTCATATTCTCTATTAAAAAATGCTAAAGGATGAGGATGGATTAACCCCAATATTTTAATCCAATAGTTTATTTCCATATACTCAATTCTTAATATTAGTAACATGCACATAATCAATCAATTATTGTTATTATTATGTGAATATATATTACATGGGTTTGTTTCAAACGTCAACACAAAGGACTTAACAATAAAAAAAAAAGGTGTAGTCACATGTCTATATTTAATTGAAAAATGAAGAAAGGTGTACTCTCAAATGTATAGATTGAATGGTGTGTATATTTTACATTGTCTCTTCGTATCATCTTCAGTTTGAACATCTTCTCTCCTTGAGTTGAACATGTTCTCTCTTTTTTTTAAGAATGTGTTTTATAATTTATCCTTTCATCTAATTTATTTGTTAAATTAAAACATAAAATATATTATTGAATATGTTTTTTTTTTTTTCTTTTTCTTTTAAGAATGTGTTACTTCTTTTTATCTAATATATGTGTTAAATTAAAATACAAAATACATTATAATAAAAAAATATGAGAAAAGTTATATTATGAAGTGTATTATTAAAAGGTTATGGGTTCAAATTCAAAGGGGTAGGGTATGTATACTTTAGTAGACTTTACTAGTCAAATCGGGGTGAAGGGGGATCCCTTGTCCCACAAACAAGGGGGTCTCATACACTAATTTGATGTATTAGCTTGACTGTGACCTTAAAAATAGATTATTATTATTATTATAATATAGTTAAATAAATAAATATTATTTATATTTATATATTTTATTATTAAAAATGATGTAATTTTTTATATAATAAAGAATAATTTAAACTT
>ML779294.1:313772-332794 GCA_009831015.1 Picea engelmannii
TATACATTTATAAATAAAACATTAAGATAAATCTATATTAATATATTATATAATAATACATAGTTTGTTACTAAAAAAATATTATATATAGTATTATATTATCTATTAATAAAGAATTAAGATGAATCTAAAAAATAATACTAATAAATACTTACTGAAAAAGATAGTATTATATTATCTATTAATAAAGAATTAAGATGAATCTAAAAAATAATACTAAAAAATACTTACTAAAAAAAATATTATAGATAATATTATATTATTTATTAATAAATAAAGAATTAAGATGAATCTATATTAAAATATATTATATAATAATACATTAATTAGGATGAATCTATATTAAAATATATTATATAATAATACATAGTTTGTTATTAAAGAATATTATAGATAGTATTATATTATCTATTAATAAAGAAGTTTGTTAGTAAATAATATTATAGATAGTATTATATTATCTATTAATAAAAAATATTAGTATTAGATTCTTTAATATGATTAATGAAGTTATTAACATCTTTGATTTAGTTCTTATATTTTAATAGTATCTTGTAATATTCACAACTTGATAATGTAAACTTTGATATTGTGGATTTAAACGGAGCTTAGAGAGATAGTCACTAAATAGTCTCACAATTATATTTTATTTTGGTATTTATGGAGTATTTTCATTTTTCATGATGAGGATTAATGAAAAAAATGATAGATCACTAGTTTATTTGATATGTGTAATGGAGTCGTGATTGTTCAAAGTGTAATTGATTTGATTTATATTTCATTATTATTATTATTTAATGGTATGTATATACTTAACAACAACATCTTTCCCACACTAGATTACATCTTTCCCACACTAGCTTGTATAACATCTTTTGATGCAATAAAATACATAAGTATGAAAGTATGTATCAATATAATGGTATCATGTATTTATTAATTGAACAATACTAACTTTTTCATTAAAATGAAAGGTAAAGTATTATTCAAGTGTTTGTTGTTATTCTTCATACTTCTTCCCATTATATAAATAATGGGTATGTGCAATTTCCCTACATCTAAGAGGAATTAAATTAGCAAGTTCATCAATTATTTCCCATTATATAAATAATGGGTATGTGCAATTTCCCTACATCTAAGAGGAATTAAATTAGCAAGTTCATCAATTATGACTTGTATGCTTTAACCATTCAACCATGGATGTTGGATAAAGATCATCAATATATTCATTCTATAATATGAGTATAGACTTAAATTTGAAATTGGGTAGTATGGGACCGAATCACATTCTTTCTTCTCATACTTAGTTTATTTCAAGTATTATGAATAGAAAGTTGATAGAGGTATGCAACCAAACAAATTGTTTAAGAGTCGGTTGGGAGTTAGTTATCGATCTTGCTTTGATCCATTGTCAAAGATCATCAACCCACATACAAATGTTGATTCATTTTTTCTTCTTGGAAGGAATGACTGTAGATAGAAATAATTGTTCTTTTTTTCCAAGGCGGACATAGCCAAGTGGACTAAGGCATTAGATTGTGAATCCATCATGCCTAGTTTCAACTCCCATCGTTTGCTTATTAAATAAGAGAAAACTAGATTAGATTTGATTCTTTTCCATTTTCATATTTGAGCTCTATCCATGTGGTATAATGGTATTTCTTGGAGGGAGGGGGTAAAAAGGAAATTAAAAATCAAGATCTCGAATAATAAAATTGGAAAAGATATAAAGTTATCAATTTCTATACAATCCATGGACTCAATCCAATTTGGTGAGATTGTTAATTCAAATTCTTTTACACCACGATATCCTTATAAATATCTTTGACCTTAGAATTCTTGATGCATTTCTTTTATATTATCTACGTAAAATCAATCCATATTTTTGGTGAAAGGTGTAGTTGTACTTACATTATCTCTCCTCATATATCACGTCAATCATAAAAGTAACTTATGATTGAGGGAATATTCTTTTATTCGATGAAACTCTTTCCTCTACATACAAAATTTATGGAACTTGGAAATGAAACATTGTAAGAATATTTAAAACCTTCACTAAAAATTGGTTGATATTTTTTCAGATTTTCCTATCTTTCCAATTGAGAAGATCTTACAATTGATCTTAGATCATTCTGATCCCATTAGTTTAAATTCAAGATATGGAAGGAATATGAACAAAAAACATGATATAATCAAAAAGAATCAAGGACTAAGAAAAAATCAATCGAATAAATATGAGAAATATATCCATTCGAAGATTGATTCAATTCTCCATTCAACCGAAAAAGAGTATTGGGAACATGAAAAATATCTTTGTGAAGATCCATTTACATGAAACAAAATAGAGATTGAGCAATGAAGAGAAAGATCAATTTTTTGAGATATTTCTTTTACTGAAAGAGAACAAACAAAAATAGAACCCAATCTATCCTCAAAGTGTATTGGAATATTATCCAATGAATATTCTTCAATCTCTTGGGTGAAAACATTATTTACAGAACATCATATATGGATGAGAATTATTTTTAAAAGGAAAATAATTATTTCAATAGATTAACCATTTATGGTTGGTCCTAGTGCTATTAAGAAGCCCATTAAAGATTTCAACTTATCCAAAATTTTATTGAAGGGAGATAAGATGTTTTTTACCCATATTTTAGGCATTCAAAATCCAATTCATTGATGAATGGGATAGTTGATCTATGGAATATCAAAACATATTTTTAAATCGAACATCCTTCCTTAAATTGTGTTATTTCATTAGATCCCAAATGTAATATTCTTAGAAATCCAAGTTATATGAACCGATACAACTGTATTCAATATATAAAGAAGAATTTAACTCTACCTTGGAATCTATCTGATGCATTTTGTAATCAAAGAAAATGATAATACATATTGCATAATTTTTATTATCGAAAAAAAAAATTGCTATCAAAATGGTAGATCAATTCACTCTATCAATAACTAAGCCTAGTCAAGTTCATTATCAATTTTCTTTTGATATTTAAATTTTCAAGTAATTCCATCATATCAAATCAACAAGAATGGATCGTTGATATCATATCGAATCTTCAACCAATAGATGAATTGAAGAAACATTATTTATGGGTCCTACTCAATATTACTAATAAAGAGGATGAATATTTCGATCACATTATCAAGAAGGAGTTGAGCCAAATTGATTACAAAAGTCACTTGGAGATAGGAACTCCTCTTAGCTATTATAGAATTGAATATTTTAATGAGTATGAATCGATTCGGTATAATATTGTCGGGTATTCAGAAAATGTATTCAATAGATTTCTATAATATTTTAATGAGTATGAATCAATTCGGTATAATATTGTCGGGTATTTAGAAAATGTATTCAATAGATTTTTTTATGAACGGGTCTAGTTGCAATTTAAAGTATCAAATTCCAACAAATTGGATAGAAAATGAAAGTTTGAATAATGTAACTGAAGATAAATTGATCAACATTCATCAAGTTGGAGAAAATTTCAGAGAAAATGGTTCAACCAATATACTATTGGAACAAATAAACATATCAATCGGAATTTGAATGTGTACAAACTGTCCAATCAGATACTTTATGAAACATTAAAACATGATTTTTATAAACAAAAATATTTTCAAATAGTTTTCAATATAATTGAATCATGTACTAATACTAATCAAGATTTATTGGTTAATTTGTAAATCCCAACAAAAAATATTATTTAAATTTTTCTTCCATTTTGAAAAGTACTAGGAAGATATTAAATTTGAAGTTTGATATCATTTCAAAATTCAATTCCAAGTTTAATATTTTCATTTAGATTTTGGATTTTCTCTTTCATAAGATCAAAATTCTTAATTATCGACTATTATATAAGTTGTTGGATCTAACTGGTTCTTTAATCATTCATTTCAAAACATTCAAACCCTTTCTTTTGGATGATCATAATCCTTCACAAATATCAAAATTATAGATTGATGAAGAAACCATTGCATGATTTGTTTCAAATGAGATACCAATCAATCCATCGATTATAGACTTATTTGATAACAAAAATAGTTGCATGGAATCATTCAATAACATTGATTTTTTAATGATATCCAATGATCATGACAATTGGTTGAATCCCATGAAACTATTTGATCAAAGATAATTGAGAGCTTCTTTTTACGAAGAAAATATGCTCCATTTTTGTATTATTTGCATCATCCTTCGTCAAATTATAGGAAGAGATTACTTTTTCATATTAAAAGGAAGAATCCTACATATATACATCATTCAATATTTTTCTCATCCAAAGCAATCTCCCTTCATTTCCCATTGGTGAAATGGGACCCATTTACTCAAAGAAAGAGACTATTTTATTCATCAAATCACAAGTATCTAACATATTCTTAAGTAAATATTTACAATGAAAATGTAGTGATCAAACATTCGTATTAATATATGACTTGTACAGATCCTTCAATTTATTAACTCGATTGAATCCATTCATTCGTGAGAAGAGATATCGTTTCTCGATCGAAGAGATTTCTACAACACCTTTAACATAAGAACAAATAGTCAATTCAAGAAAAAAAAAATCTATCCTTTTTTAATAAATCTTATTCAGAATAAAATGGCCTCAAACAAAATCTTAAAAAAGGTTTCAATTCAAACATGGGTCTTATTCAATCTTGATCTTATCAAGATGATTTACTGTAAAAAATATTTCCTAATAAGAACCAAAAATTGTTTCATCATATTCAAGATTGGTTTGTAACCAAAAATTTCGAAAACATAATTGGAAACAAAATCATAAATGGGAGGAGTACCCTTTCTAATTCATATAAACAAGAATGAAATATTCTACCATCATCATCTTTTAATGAACCTATTAAAAAACAAACATCATCTTTTAATGAACCTATTAAAAAACAAGTATAGGATCTCACAAATACATAGTATTTTTCAAAATGGAATTTTATTTAAACATATATCCCATGTTTTTTTGACCTTTGCATGGTGTAAATATCTTGAAAATATGCTTATAGATATTATTCTAGAGATATTATTACATGCCACATTAATCAATTTGTATGTATTTTGTGAGATAATAACAAAAATATTAAGCATAATTTGAATATCTTATGAGATCTTCCTCATCCATTATGGTAACCTATACAATGAAAATTAAGAATGAATATTTTGAAATTGAATTTTAGATTAAAAAAAAATCTTCAAAATAAGATTTTGTTTCTAAAGATTTCGTTGAATGAGGTTTTATCTTCCTATGAGGATTGTTACATAGAAAAAAATAATGATGGGGAGAAGTCATCAATTCCATTCATATGGGTACATATAAGATTAGTAAATGCTTGGGGTATGAATACGAGATTCTTATCCATTTTTTCATCTTTGAGTATTGTATTCTTTAACATTGGAAAGAGTTTATCTTAACCTTTATCAATTTAAAGATAGACTTTGAAATAATCAGGTATTTGAAGGATCTGTCATATGTGATAGAGTTGCAAAAATTAATGAATCTTTCTATGCCTAGTGCCTTGTTCTCTAATATAGGGGACACATCCAACTCTTGTTTTATGAAGAGGAAGATGAAGAATAGAAATATTAATTCACATATAACTATAATAAGAGAGTTGAATAGATTTTGTTCTAACCTGGATACCTCTGAAAATGAGATAGAATTACTAGTTTAGTTTCTAATGATGGAAAAAAACATTTCTCAATTTGAATCAAATTTGACTTGAAGTCATAATTTTCTCAAGAATCAATTTGGTTATCAAATCACTTGATAGATGGGACTTATTTACTTACAGTATTTGTCCTACACTTATTAAAAGGATCTAATGAATTACAAGTTCGATCAATTTTGTTTAGTAGAAAGATAGGTATTTCTTTCCTTTTATCAAAAGATTACCTCTTCACAAATTTTGTGTTGAACCAACCCCACATTTCATGGAACCTCTTTGTCACTCCACTAAATATCATTACTTTCCAAATGGGTCTTATGGGAACTCGTTGATCCTATTTGGTCAAAAGTTTAGTAGAAGACTATGATGTTCCTGAAAAAAATATTTTATTGTGAGTATTTCAATTACCCTAATACTGGCAGTATTAATATTAATTTTGATAATTTGGTGAAAGAAAAAATACAACAATTCAATGTTACCTTTAAATTGGAGAAAATAATTTCTCCTTGCATAATATGGATTTGAAGCATTTATGGATCAATATCCAATAGCTCTAAATCGATTAGATACAGGGATTCTTAATATTCCCCCATACTTTTAGTTTCCTACCCAAATCAACAACTTAGGATTCTTGATCTATATCAGAATGAAATAGAGAAAATTGAATTCTTCTCGATAGATTTTCTAAGCATGATCTTAGTATAACTTCTAGTCTTTTAGAAAATGTTCTCTATATAATTAAATAAAATATTATAACATATATGTTTATAAAAATACTTATTTTTATTATTACTATTTTTATTTTTATTAATATATTTAAAGAAATTAAAAATATAAAATAAATGAATCTAATTTTCTTTAAATATTAAAAAAATATATAAAAAATCAAATACAAATATAATTAAAATAAAATCGACAATGTATTAACACATTTCAAGAGCATGAAACTAAGATGATTAAACTAAAAACATAGGATATGTCGTATACGATATAATGGTTGAACTTAAAAATTTAGGATATACCATGTAAAAAATATCACAACAAAAAATGGTTAAAGAACTAATGCTAACTTAATGTTAACTCAATAGATAACATTAATTCATATATAAATTTTGAGTTAACATGAGTTCATCTCTAAAGGGGAAATCTTAAATTTAAACCTAACAAAAGACATAGATAATTTAAAAATAGGAAAATCTTAAATTTAAACCTAGCAAAAGAGAGATAATTTTAAATGGACTCAATATATGGTGAAATAAGACTACAAATTATCTCATTGGTAAACAAAATGTCCTCTCAATGTTTGATGTGAGGATTGAGGAAAAAATATTTGTTGAAATATCAAATAGAGAAAATAAAAGCATAGAGGTACGTGCAAATCCACTAAAAGCGACAAGGAAATTACTATTAAAAGCAATTACCATTAGTCCAAGCCAAACAAAATGTCCTCTCAATGTTTGATGTGAGGAACGAATATTTGTTGAAATATCAAATAGAGAAAATAAAAGCATAGAGGTACGTGCAAATCCACTAAAAACGACAAGGAAATTACTATTTAAAGAAATTACCATTAGTCCAAGCTAAAGCTCGGGACGAATAAGATTTCAAGGTATCAAAGGCCTTTAGAGATTTAATTAAATATAAAGTTTAGATTATCGATATCTAAATTGTTTAAAGGGCATTTTAAAAGGTTAAAATATTGTTGTGAGATATGTGTTTAGGAATGTAGAATAAAGTTAAAAGGTCATATGTTTAAATTTAGAGAGGATATAGTATGTATATTTTTATAGATTTTACTAGTAAAATTTTTGGGTTAAAGAGTCTTATATACCAATTTGGTGTCTAGCTTAGCACTTAATGAAACCAATTTATTAAATAAATTGGGAATATAAAAACAAAAAAAATTATGGAGAAAAAACATGCTAAAGCAAAATCCCTAAATATAAAAGAGTGGTTTTGGTCTTTGTTTTTCTTCATTTTATTTTTAAGTATATTTATTATAAAATTAAAATATAATTAAGTTAATTTCATATATATAAATAAACAATAAACTAATATGATATAAAGAAAAAAAATTATAAAATAACTTATAAACAAAAATATATATAAGATTATAAACAAAAACTAACACTAATATAATATGTGGAAGCAGCAGATTCAGTTTCCTTGCCCGCAGCAGGAGAAGGAGCAGGAGCAGGAAGCACGGGCAGAGGTAAAGGCATCCGAGTAAGCATTTAAGCCTTCAGCAGTGGTAGATCCAGTTCGTGATGATCGTGATAGAGAAGAAGATCCTAGTGATAAGCATGAGAAGAATATTTATAAGATATATCATATTTCAAAATAAAAATTTTGATATAAAATATATTTTTATGAACTTAATATATTTGTTTTAGTTGAAATTGGAATATAATTAATAAAAAATCATATTTAATCAATAGATTATATGTTTTCATTTAATTGATTATAATTAAGGTTATTAAAGACTTAAAAGTCTGAAAACATGTTTTTACATTATTTTTATAAATAAATTTAAATTAAATCCAAAATGATTAATCCTTATATAATTTAAATATTAATTAAATATGATTTTAATCATTAAATATGTGTATTGAATTGAGTATGACATTAACCAATTAACTATGTATATTTTATAGTATACTTTAAAAATATAATATTACATGTACATATATGAACTTTACATAATATCAAAATGATTAATCCTTATATAATTTAAATATTAATTAAATATGATTTTAATCATTAAATATGTGTATTGAATTGAGTATGACATTAACCAATTAACTATGTATATTTTATAGTATACTTTAAAAATATAATATTACATGTACATATATGAACTTTACATAATATATTTGTATAGATATTAATATATGTGTATATGATATATAATATATGTTCCCTAGAGTGGAGAGCTTAGTTGTGCATGTAGATAGATACTAATTTTTTTATTATAAAATTATATAAAATTAATATATGAAATGCTCAAAAATATGTCATAATATATGAAATGCTTAGTAATATATAAATGTGTAAAAAAGTAACTCTAGTTATAAAGAACGTATGAATATGTAAAATAATAATTCTAGATATAATATAATATATAAATTAACATTCATATATAAGAATATGTATGATTATAACATTAATATGCATGTCAATCTATCTACCATGCTTATTATTAATATCAATCACTACCAAGACGTAATTAGTAAACTTTCAACCATATGTCATTCCACTATTCATATTAACAAAGTGGTATGTCCACCATGTATATTCAATAAAAATTTCTTTCATCCAAATCCTTGGTAAATATAAATGCATTGACTTGAGTGGTAATATGAGTATAGTATCACTTTAGGTGACTCCACCACTCTTTGATATAGTGGAATATTACAATTTATAATGATATTCAATTCTTTCTTGAGTGTAACTTGGGATTATTTGTTAAATAAATAGTAGTATGATTCTTTTCTGGTACATGGTACATGGGTCTTTGTTTGAAACCAATATCATTACATAATTGTTTCAATCAAACCACTTCTTTGGAATTTTATGTGGTAACAATGTATTATGTCTATGTACAAGATTGGGTAAGAAGTTTTGCTCCTTCAATTTATAGCTTCTTCAAACAATGTAAAATTTATAAGAACTTGTGGATCTTCCCTTGTCCAAATCGCCACCAAATTTAGACTCAATAAACTCATGCACTCGAATCTTTTTTCTTTTCATCTCTGTGATAAAAATTAACATTGTCCTCGATGCCTTGTAGGTTTCTTAATAGTTGTCTAATGTTATTTATCTAGATTGATGATCTACCCAAGAAGGCGATCTACATGAGAAGGTGACCACACAAGCCATAGCTCGGCTTCTGACCAAAAGCTCTCCTTAGGGGTGCAAATCTGAACAGGGGCGCACCATTAGTTTGGGTGACCAAGCAAATGGGGATCTAGACCGGGGCTACCCGAGAGTGGCCAAGAGGTTTTGACGATCTCAGAGTGACCTTCGGGGATTAGTGGGAGAAGCCCAGTGCAGCCATGGAAGAGGGCGCACTCACTTCATTCCCACAAAGAATAAACCAGCAAGGGCGCAAACCCCAGTTGGTGCGCCCTCCCTTCTGTCTCAGAAAACTCGAAGGAAATGATTTGCTCCCTGAGAGAGAGGCTAGTTAATGAGATAAGCTTGCTCTCATAGGTGGAAGCATGGAAAACAGAGTCACTAGGAGGCAACCATGAAGGAAGGCACACTGGTTATTCTTCAGAAACCCTAAAAATGAAATTGTCGTGAATGTAAAATGCAAACTCAGAAAAGAAAACAACAAAGACACATAGCTTCAAAAGAAAAGGTATGAATGCTTTATTTTAGTCCCAGTTCACCTTATATACCAAGGGAACCATTTATTTTACATATATTTAACTCCTCATCAAAAGGTGAAGAAGTGTTGCGCCTAGGTGATTGACTTGTGCACCCTAGGTGGTCATTCCCCTAGGTGACCTCCTTGGCCCAATTCCTCCCTGTTTAGATTTGGAAGCGTCCTGGCTTCCATGAGAAGATGTAGAAACTTGTCGTGCAATACATCCGTTGTGATCCACTTTGCCTGAGCTGGAGTTTGGCCTTGGTGGGTTACCAGATATGAAGTGTAAGTCTGGTGTCTTGTAGAGCGACTTTGAGTGTCCAATATAGTTTATTTGGACAATGGAAGTTGGAGATCAAGAATGTTTTCCACTGGATGAGTGATGGTGACTGGTTCTTCAAATAGGGAAGGATCAAACAATTTTAAGTGATTTACATTAATGACATTGTGGATTCCCAGTTGTGGTGGTAGATCCAACCTATATGCATTTTTTCCAATCTTGTTGAGTATTGTATACGAACCATATATGATTGGCAGAAGCTTGTGATGGTGGCCTTTGAAGCGCTTCTTATCCAAGTGTAACCAGACTTGATCCCCTGGTTGAAAGGCCATGAAGGTTCTTTGTTTGTCATGGCGCTACTTGGCATGATCTGGGGCTTCTTTGAGTGTTGATGTGATTGCATTGTGGCATTGTGAAATTTGTTGGAGAAATCGTTGAGCTGACAGTCATTCCTATTGTTGATGGAAGGTACCTTGAGGATCCCAAGTGAGTGGAAGCTCGGTTGGAGATGCTGGTTGGAAGCCCAAGCGGACTTAAAAAGGTGAAAAGATTGTAGAATAATGTGTTTCCTTGTTGTAGATATGTTGGAGAATGTGTAAGTAATTGTCCCATTGTTTGCTATGCCTAAAGTGAGTTCGGAGAGCATGCACCAAGAATCTGTTGACAACCTTTGTTTGGCCATACATTTGAGGATGAAATGCAGTAGAAAACTTGAGGTGGCACCCCAATAGCACCCATATGGTCTTCCAAAATGTACTAAGGAAGCGAGAATCTCTATCTGAGATGATACTGCTTGGAAGGCCAAAATGGGGCCATACATGAAGGAAATAGAGTTATGTTGTTTGCGCTGCTGTAGTAGTCTTTGTGCATGGGATAAAAAGTGCCATTTTGTTGAAGCAGCATACCACTACCCAGATTTCATCATGTTTCTTTTGGGTTGTTGGAAGTCCACTTAGGAATTCCATTGAGATTGACTCCCAAGGCCGAGAAGGAAGCGACAGTGGTTGATACAACCCATGCTTCAGGTTGGATGACTTGGATTGTGAGCATAAGGCACAAGCTCTGATAAATTTTTCAACTTGAGGCTGCATGTAAGGCCAATGAAAATGGAATTGCAGATGTTGTGTGGTCTTTTTGGTCCTGAAGTGGCCCCCATAGGCTGAAGCATGCACTTGCCTGATGAGAAAGAGGCAGTCTTCTGAGTGTGGAACACATAGAAAATTCAACTTATATAGCCACCCATCCCGAATAGTGTAGTCTGGGAAGGGGGTTTGATTGATCACTGTGGGGCTTTGCAAAGCTTCCCAAATCTCTCAAAATTCGGTGTCAGTAGCATATTGATCTTTCCATGTGTCATAAGTATCACAACGTACTTCTAGAATGGAAAGAACTGGAGTGGGAGGTCGACTTAACAAATCAACCATTTTATTAGAAATGCCTTTCTTGTATTTGATGACTAAGTGAAATTGTTGAATGTACGAGGCCCATTTAAGGTGCCTTGGTTCCTGAATATTCGATTGAGAGTTGATGAAAATCAAAGGGTGGTGGTCGGTATGTAGAATGGTTTCTTTAACCAACAAATAATGCCTCCATTGTTTGAGTGCTTGCACCAGACTATAAAATTCCTTTTCATAGGTACTATAATTTTTCTTTTCCTCAGACAGGGTTTCAGAGTGGTAAGAAATGGGGTGTCCTCCCTGTTTAAGTACGACACCAATAGCATATTGTGAGGTGTCAGACTCAATCTCAAAGGGTTGGGAGAGGTTTGGCAGATGTAAAACAAGGGATGAGCATAGGGCGTCTTTCAGCTGAGCAAAGTGAGTAGTTTCTTCTTTGGTCCAGATGAATATAGAAGAAATATTTGAGAGCTGATGCAAAGGTCGAGCAAGATTTGAAAAAGAGGGAATGAACTTACGATAGAAATTGATGCCACCCAAAAAGCTTTTTAACTCCTTAGTTGAAGAAGGTAGAGGCCATTGTTTCAATGCTTGGATGCAAGCTATATCTGGTTGAATACCCTCTGAGCTGAACACAAATCCGATATAGGGGACTGAAGTCTGACCAAAATATGATTTCTTCTCTTTGAATTGCAACTTGTGTTCTTGGAGAATTTGGAGAACTTGTTAGACATGTTGCATGTGAGTGTCCCATGTCCAACTAAAGATGAGAATTTCATCTAAGTAGATGATCATTAATCGACCCAAATGTGCTATGAAGATGTCATTGATGAGCCTCATGAAAGTGGTTGGGGCGTTGGTGAGACCGAAAGGGATGACTTTCCACTCAAAAAGACCAAATTTGGTCTTGAACGTTGTTTTCCAAACATCATATGGGTTCATTCAAACTTGATGGTAGCCGGCTGTCAAATCTAATTTAGTAAACCACTTAGCTCTTTGGAGGGTGTCGAGTAGTTCCTCAATTCGGGGAAGGGGGTAACGGTTTTTTATTGTGGCTTTGTTCAAGGCTCCATAATCAGTGACAAGACACATTTCTGAGGTGTCTCATTTAGGGATGACAAATGCGGCAAAAGCACAGGGAGAAGATGAAGGCTTGATGTGGCCAGAGTTGATGAGGTCGATCAGTTCTCTTTCCATTTCCTCTGTTTTTGTTGGGGCCAACTGATAAGTAGGGGCGTTAGGTAAGGCATATCCGGGGATGATATTAATGGAATGGTCAATGTGGCGGGAGGGGGAAAGTCCCTCCGGAGGTTGAAATACCTTTGCAAACTCATGGAGAAGGGGATTCATAGTTTCAGGAATAGGGTGAGTTGTATTATTTGGTGTTATTGGGCGCACCAAACACAGAGAGACACATTGGTTTAAGTGTACATGTGGGATTTATTCTTTTGTAGAAGGGGGTTTGGGTTTTGTTGCAATTAATATATAAGTGTGGCCTTCTTTGGTAATTTTGTACTAGCGGGATTTGGATAGATAGATAGAATTTATTTGGGTTTGGTATGGGATAATGAGCAACAAATCCACACAACCCAAGGGGGAGACATCATAGAGGACAATATCTTTGAATTGGCCTATGGTGAAAGTGACCAGACAACACTTGGAAACTAGGAGGCGAGGGACATCCTTTTGGACCCATCCGAGTTGATAGGGTTGCGGATGTGGAGTGGTGACAAGATTAAGGCAGTTGACAAGGGATTGAGACACAAAACTTTTCTGGCTTCCATTGTCCATAATCAGTAAATCCAAGGCGTTTTTTATTTGGCAGTTATGGGTGAAGAGGGGTTGGGTGGATGCGTTTGAATCTTCCAGGGTCATTAGAATCAATGAGGGATCTACTTCTGTGGGATTGTCCAGAGGAACTTCTTCGGTATCTTCTACTTGGGAAGGCGCAATGATGTCAGTGAGTAGAGTTTTGTTGGTTTTTAGATTTTGGAGGATTCGACAATTTGATGAATTGTGTGAAGTAGTTTTGTGGAATGAGCACCGGAGTGTCCTTGTAGTTGTATTGGGTGTGGGTTTTTGATTCTGAGGAGGTGGAAAGTGATTTGAGGGATGGGAGCTGGATGGTTGAGAGTTGGGGGGGTTGGTGTAAGGGAGGGACTGAGGAATACGGCCTCTAGGAGCGACTTTCCTTTCTATAGCCAAATATCTATGAAATGTTTTATCTAAAGTTGGATTCTCAAACAACTCTACTTCTCGATGGAATTGAATTAATAAACCAGACACAAATTTTAATATGAGTACCTCTTGCGGATTTGGAACATGAAGTAAGAGGCACATCTTGTAGAAGAATTCTATGTAGCCTTGCACTCCTTGTGAAGGGAGTTGTCAAAGTTGGTGCCATTTGATCCATAAGGATTGCACATACCTAGGTTGGTAGAAGCGATTTCTCAAAGCTTCAAAAATTCAAGCCCAGGTTTTGATGGGTTGCGAAGTAGAGGATTCCGGAGAATCCCCAATCTCTATCACAAATGTGGTCGTCTCTTGCTCTATATCCCACCAAGTTTGTGCCAGTCCTTCAAATTGCAAGGCGATGATCTAGAGTTTTATTTCCTCGGTAAGGCCTGGACATGTATTGACATAGGTGGATAGGCTATGGATCCAAGAATCCACCATTTCACCATTCGTTTGCCCAGCAAACTTGGGTAGTTGGATTCGAGTGTCCAACTGGAATGGATCTGGATTGTTTTTTTGTTGCATTCTGAGCAGCTCATTGAGGAAGGAGGCAAGATCTTGGACATGATTTGATGTGTTGGAATTTGAGTCGACTGCCAAAGGATCTTTGCGTGGAGGCATTGTGAGGACAACTGAAGAGAAAAGGCACCCCTAGGTTGCAATGCTGAACATAGGACTCTATTTTGAGAACAGAGGAATCAAAACCCTGAGGCAATAGAGCTTGAACTGGTCTAGAGGGAGAGATCTGTATTTTTTTAGATCTGTGGAGCTCCTCTATGTGGAAATGGAGATGTGGGAGCCCCTAGGGATTATGAGATCTTTGGATATTCTTGCATAAAATAGAAACTCTAGAATGGGCAAACTCTGGATTATTTCATGACCCCCCCCCAAAAAAAAGAAAATAAAAACAATTGGCTCAATCTTCAAGATTGGATGCTTTTCCACGGATCTTGAGGCTCTGATACCAATTGATCTGCCCAAGAAGGATATCTACAGGAGAAGGTGGCCATGCAAGCCATAGCTCGTCTCACCAAAAACTCTCCTCAAGGGCACAAATCTAAACAGGGGCGCACCATTAGTTTGGGTGACCAAGCAAATGGGGATCCAAACCAAGGTGACCTTAGAGTGGAAAAGAGGTTTTGGCGATCTCAAAGTGACCTCCGGGAATTAGTGTGAGAATCCCAGTGTAGCCATGGAAGAGGGCGCACTCACTTCATCCCCACAAAGAAGAAACCAGCAAGGGCGCAAACCCCAGTTGGTGCGCCCTCCCTTCTACCTCACAAAACTCAAAGGAAATGATTTTCTCCCTGAGAGAGTGGCTAGATAATGAGATAATCTTGCTCTCAAAGGTGGAAGCATGGAAAACGGAGTGGCATCCATGAAGGAAGGTGGTTATTCTTCAAAAACCCTAAAAATGAAATTGTCGTGAATGTAAAATGCAAACTCAGAAAAGAAAACAACCCAGACACATAGCTTAAGAAGAAAAGGTAAGAATACTTTATTTTAGTCCCGGTTCACCTTATATACCAAGGGAACCATTTATTTTACATATATTTAATTCCTCATCAAAAGGTGAAGAAGTGTTGCGCCTAGGTGATTGACTTGTGCGCCCTAGGTGGGCGTTCCCCTAGGTGGCCTCCTTGGCCCAATTGACCATAATTCTACTCACAAGTCCAACTACATGAGTCAAATCTAGTCTTGTACACACCATTTAGCTTTCAAATTGCAATAAAATATGACACTCTTTCCATCTCTTCTTATTGCTTCTTACTCTTGAAGTTTCTGTCATTGTATAAAACGATACTTTTACATGAGATGAATTATTAACTAGAATACTTATATCCATCATAATGAATTCAAACATATCTTTAACATACTTCATTTAGCTAATCCACTACTTTATATCTCACATCCCTTCTCACCTCAATACCCAAACAATAATTCAATGGAACAAGAACCTTGATGTCAAAGGCACTTGGTAATTTGGACTTGGTTATCTTGACTAGTTCCTTGAAGTCACTATTCAATATAATATCATCAACATATAATCTACCATACTTATGAAATGTTTACCTTCGTACCTATGGTAGATATTATGATTTTCAACACTTCTTACAAAGTGTTGTTCAATTACATATGTATTATACCTAAAGTACCATTTCCTTGGGCACTATATCAGATCATGCAACAATTTCTTCAACTTGCATACCAAGTCTTCTCTTCCACTAATCTAAAATCGTTATAGTTGTTGCATGAAGATTTCCTCTATGATTTGTATTCACATCCATTTTCTCAATTTTCCATTGATAAGCAACTTTTGATACCACAAGAACTTAATAGTCCCTGATTGAGCCACCATGGAGAAAGTTGCAGCATAATCAATATATTCAACATGAGCATGTTTTTCTTACCAACTAAGCATTGTATACCTCTCCAAATAAATATCTATATACATCTTCTTAAACATAGCTTTGCAACAAAATTCTTCAAACCTAGCTTCAAGAAACTCTCATAAATGCAAGTCTAGTTTTGCATAATAATTCTCATCACTATTAATATCCTCCTTCACATTTATGGGTTCATCACACATGCAAGACAAAGAAAAATAGAAAAAATTAGAAGACTCATAACCATACATATCAATCACTTTTAATTTCAAAAGACTTCTTATTAACGCCTAATTGCCAATTACATGATGTTCATCATCAATTATGAATCATCCAATGTCATTTTGGGATGAAAAGTCACCTTATGTTCTTCTCCAATAGTATAAGTTTCTTAAATTGCATGTGATTGGAGCTCATGTAGTGCATATTTCACTTGTGTCATGTATCTCTTGTTACTCCACTTCCTAATAAAGAACTCGGAATTGTTTATTTTAACATCTACTCATGATGTACATTTTCTACCTTATTAAATAGAATTTTTAGATTTATCTCCTTGAGAAGTTCCTCTTTAAAGATCACATCCCAAGTATATGTGATGTTCAAATGGAATCCACAGATTGTATCCCTTGATCTATTCACTATAGCCAATATAATGCACTTGAAAGACTCATTGTAAAGGTTCATGTGTTCTCCTTTGTCACATCCATGTAAGCCTCAAATCTAAGAACTCTAAGATGTGAAACAAATGGAATTTTTCCACTCCTCATCTCCTCTAGCATCTTACCACCCAAAATATATCTAAGTGATAAATTGTTCACATGATTTGTTATATACGTAACTTCATCCCAAAATCTTTGGCTTAATCTAACATCCACTCTCATACTTCTAGCCTTCCCCTATTCTATCCTTCCCCTACAAGATCTTGTTGAACCTCTCAATAACTCCATTTAATGAGGAGAATATGGAATTTTCTTCTACCTTATAATCCTATGTAACTTGAAAAATGTATAAATTCCTTGGAATAATACTCACCATCAATATCACTCCTCAACGCCTTCAATTTTTGCCTAATTTAGCTTGAAGTTCAACTACAGTCATATTAAATACCTCAAGAGCTTTTCTCTTAATCTTATTAAAGTAGACGCATCTCTAGAAAATTCATCCATGACAATGATTAAATATTTACATCCATCAGTTTCTAGAAAATTCATCAATCAAGATGATGAAATATCTACACCCTCCAATAGAATGCACATCAATTGAAACACAAATTTCTAAATGCACGTTAAAGGATCTCTTCAAAGTCTATGTTCAAATCTATAGTCATACAAAGGAAAATAATCTTTTTTCTTTTTTGTAATGATATATGCTTCACAAAAAGAATTAAATATAATACTTTTAATCCTTAGCTTATATTCTTGTTGCACATCTCCCAAAGGTTATTTTATTTAATATGTCCTATACGGTGATACCACAAAATCAAGCTTCACATCTTTGCTTTTCCCAATAGTTCTCTACTTTTCATAGATGTTAAATTCACAAAATATGGTGATACCACACAATCAAGCTTCACATCTTTGCTTCTCCCTACTTTTCATAGATGTTAAATTCCAATGACAAAAGTATTCAAATCCTTCAAATCCTAATTCAGAAATTAAGTCAAGTGGTATCAGCGAACTAAATATTAGATTTCTCACCAAAATTAGAGAGATCCCTTAAGACAAGGTGCTTGAAATTTAAATGTGAGTTACCACTCATCAACAAAGTAAAGTCTCCAAGGTTTTCAAATTGTACCATCATACCTCTAAAAATAAACTGGTTGTCAAGCTTATAGCTACAACATTCCTGTACCATACATGGTTGTAAAAATTGGTTGTCAAGCTTATAGCTACACCATTTCTGTACCATCCATGGTTGTAAAAATTGGTTGTCAAGCTTATAGCTACAACAATCCTGTATCATCCATGGTTGTCAAGCTTATTGTATCATCCATGGTTGTCAAGCTTATAGCTACAAGATTCATGTACCATCCATGCCTCCTCTTGGACATTAATTGTCAAGCCTCTAGCTGCACGATTCCCGTTGCCTCCTCTTGGACATTGATTGTCAAGCCTCTAGCTGGACGATTCCTGTATCCCTTTATGCTAGACACTACAACAGAAAAATCATCTTTCTATGTAAAAGGTTCCGCAGTGCACTCACTTTTATTGTGCCCTTTTTCTTAATTTCCAACCTATCTAACTATCACTATCTCAATTCCTGTAAAACATATCCGTCCACTAAACACGATAAATTCTCGTGAAGAGAGTCGAGAGTCACAGTGGTTCTAAACATCGAGTCAATGCTAACCAACCAATGCAGAGTTTCCTGAAGAAAATAATATAGAAGACATCAACCACCGCATAAAGATGATCACTTGCAATACCCTATACGGAAGGGAAACACGTGATGAGATCAGCCATCTCCGTAAACTCTATTAAAATTGTGAAAACGATTGTCGATCTTTATTTTCTTAAGATGCAGAGATAACTGAGTAATTCACATCTTTATTGTTATTAGGCATCTAATTCGAAGTAGATGGAATGAAGTTGCTTGTAACAAGTTTAGTTTAGCGTTGGTTCGTAGTGAAATGAGGGAAACGTGAGCTGCATCAAGCA
>ML779294.1:338097-350559 GCA_009831015.1 Picea engelmannii
AATTCACAGAATTATTCTTATTTAATATATATTAAATAAGAGTAAACCTTTCCATTAAAAAAACCATACCACATAAGAGGCAATTTTACTTTACCTTCTATCCTCTCCACGATCACACATAAAAAAAAATACAAAACTTAAAATTAAACATGAAATTTCAATACTACTATTGAATAAGTGAAAAGTTAGCTTGATTACTAGTGATGGTCAAAATGTTGTGGACTTCACGAAATCTACGGATTGCTTTTACTTTCCTTCTCCATATTTTCTATTTTACCTTCCCTAACTACTATTCTAGTAGTTGTCAAGTTAAACTATTTTTCTTAAGAAATTGTTTGTAAACGTTTGTGTACTTGGGCTTACTTAATATGGTCAGCAACCTACTATATCATTTTACGTTTACATTACAGTATTTTAGTTTGTATATGGTTTCTGTTTGGAAAAATATAAATATGTTATTGGATTTTGAAGTTATTAATGTTTTAGATATTCTGGGTATGAAAAATATTACTAATGATAAAAAATAATGGCTTTAAGGTTGTAGGTGATATAGTATTGTATAAATATAGATATTTAAATGATGAATTAGTCAAATTTATAGTTAAAGTTTGATTATTTAATATGACTTAGTTTAAGGGTTCTACTTTATGTTCTAGTTTTTAACTTATGTTTTTAAGACAATTTTAGACTACCTTAAAATTGGATAAGTTTGATTATTTAATATGACTTAGTTTAAGGGTTCTACTTTATGTTCTAGTTTTTAACTTATGTTTTTAACACAATTTTAGACTACCTTAAAATTGGCTATTTTATTTAGAGTACCTTAATCTAAATAAAATAAAAAACCTAAAAAATTGAGACTACTTCAAAAACAATTGCCAATACCTTATTGACAATCTTAAAAAATGGAAATAGTTGAAAAAAACTATGGTTGCCAAAACTTGTGAAAATCAAAATGATTTGTAGTAACAAAGTAAATAATAAGAAATGTATCGTTGCGAGTGATGGTTACCAATCCATTGACAAAATGAGAAGTCTGAGAAGATAATACAGAGAAGACAAAATTGGAAACAAGAATGAGCATAGCATAATTCATTAAGGGAAAAGAGTTGAGCTAAATAATCTTCGGAAAATCAAGAAGATCAAGAAACAATCGTACAGTTGGCCAGGACAGCTGGTAGTGTACAGTCACATATTATTGAGGTTACAGTAATAACTAACACTCCCTCTTAAACTCAATAGTTACAAACATCAGCACTATCAGCACTGATAATGCCCAAGTGTTGTCTCTGAAAATAAAATACGGATTTTCCTAGTGGATTTGTAAAAATGTTTGCGAGTTGATCTTGTCAACCACAAAATTGAAGTGTGATGTCACCATTATTGAATAGCTCGCGTATGAAGTGAAATCAAGTGTCAATGTGCTTGTTTTTCTTGTGAAACACATGGTTTTTGGATAGAGCAATTGTTGAAGTGTTGTCACAGAACATAGGAGTTGGCTCCTTTTCTGTATGTGACATATCATTCACTAGTCTTCTCATCCACTCAGCTTGACAGGAAGCTGAGGTAGCAGCGACATACTCTGCCTCTGCAGAAGATATAGAGACAATGGGTTGCTTCTTTGATGCCCAAGAAATCAGGTCCGTGCCCAAGTGAAAAGCATGTCCCGAGGTGCTTTTTCGTTCATCTAGGTTGCCTGCAAAATCACTATCTGTATAACCAGAGAGATGATTATCATCATATTGAGTGTACCATAAGCCAAAATTGAGAGTGCCTGCAACATATCTCAAAATATTTTTCATCATATTCTAGTGAGAATCTTTGGGGGATTCCATGAACCTGGAAACAAAGTTGGTTGCATACATAATATTAGGTCTAGTTGCTATAAGATACAACAAACTACCTACTAAACTTTTGTACAAGGTAGAATCCACTGTAGGGCCTTCATCTTGCTTGCTCAATTTTGTGCCTAGGGGTATAGGAGTTTCTGCTGGATTGCAGTCTTCCATGTAGAATCTTTTGATGATGTATGTTGCATACTTTTGATGACATACAAAAATGTCTTTGGTTGATTGGTCAACCTCAATCCCCAAAAAGTATTTCATTATGCTAAGATATGTCATCTCAAACTCAGATTGCATGGCATGTTTAAAACTGGTTAACTCAAGATTTCTAGTATATATCATGTCATCAACATATAAACATATAATCATAATTTTACCTTGTTGATCTATTTTGGTGTATAAAGTTGGCTCATTTTGGCTTCTGCTGAAACCACTCTTGATCAGGTAAGTGTCAATTCTATTGTACCAAGCTCTTGGAACTTGCTTTAAGCCATACAAGGCTTTATTCAACCGATACACATTGGCTGACTGCTCTTTGACTTCAAATCCAGGTGGTTGATCCAATAGACCTCTTCTTCTAAGACACCATTTAGGAAAGCTGACTTGACATCAATTTGGTATACTTTCCATTTGTGTTGAGATGTTATGGCTAAGAGAGTCCTTACAGTGTCCAACCTTCCTATTGGAGCAAAAGTTTCACCATAATCAATGCCTGGTTGTTGTGAGAATCCTTTGGCAACAAGTCTTACCTTGTGTTTTTCAATCTGCCCGTTTTCATTGAATTTAGTTTTGTAAACCCACTTGTCAACAATACTTTTCTTTTGTCTGGGCAGATCAACAAGATCCCGTGTCTTGTTCTTCTCAATGGTGTCAATCTCTTGGTTCATGGCTTGAACCCAATGTGGCTCTTCAGCTGCCTCTTTAAAAGATGTAGGTTGACATGACATTAATGCAAAAAGATTGTACTGATCAATATCATCCAACTGCTGATGGGTTTCTCTCAAGCTTCGAGTTCTCTGATTTTGAAGTTCAGAGGATGAATTTATGCTTGAAGAAGAATTTTCATGAGGAATTTCAGGCTGTATTTGTACCTGCAATCTTGGAAAGGCAGGCTGATGTGTTTGTTGTCCTGAATTTTTTGCGTTTTCACGAATTGGCTGCAATGGATTTTGATTGTTCATAAGGTGATTTTAGACTCACTCCAGAAATGATTTTTAAGAAATTTGACATCTCTGTTGAGAATTAGTTTCTTTGAAATTGGATTGTAGAGTCTGTAGGATTTGGATGTCTCACTGTAGCAAAAAAAAATGCATTTATCACTTCGATCATCAAGTTTATTTTTCAATTCAGAAGGTATGTGAGTGAATGCTATGCATCTAAATGTCCTAATATGAACAAATTTTAGTTTTGTCCCACTCCATGCTTCTTGAGGGACCTTCATCTTGAGACTGGTGGTTGGAGATCTATTCAAGAGATAAACTTAGCATGCTACTTCTTTAGCCCAAAATAGATTTGATAGATATTTCTCTCTGAGAAGGCTTCTTTTCATGTTCATTATTGTCTGATTTTTCCTTTCAACCACTCCATTTTTTGTGGAGTATACCTGGTTGTATTTTGCATGACGATGCCTTGTGATTTGTAGAAATTTGCACATTCTTTGGAGTTGTATTCTCCTCCTCCATATGACCTGAGAGTCTTCACATATTTCCCACTCTTTTTTTCAGCTTCAGCCTTAAACTCTTTGAACTTTGCAAAAGTTTCAAACTTGTGTCTGAGAAAATAGATCTATATTTTCCTGCTAAAGTCATCAATAAATGTTAGGAAATAAAATCTACCACCTATTGACTTTGTTTTCATTGGTCCACATAGATCAGTGTGAACCAACTCTAAGTGTTGTTTGTCTTGAGTGGAGGATTTTGGAAAACTAGTTCTCTTACTTTTTCCAAGAATGCAAGACTCACATGGGGGATTTTTCTCTTTGGAGATAGGTAGACCTTTGACCATAGAGTGCTTTTGTAGAAGGCTTAGACTTTGAAAGGGTATATGTCCAAATATTGCATGCCAAACCATACTTTCATTGGGGGTGGATGCACTTTATGCATAAGATTGGATCAAATTTGCAGTTCTAAGGGTCAGGGGAAACATTATATTCTTGGTCATGTGGGTTTCAGAAATCAATTTTCTGTTGGGGGTTTTATTATATATCCTACAAGATTCTCCTTCAAAAAGTAACTTATAGCCATGTTCAATTAGTTTTCCTACACTTAACAGATTATGTTTCAGATCTAGAACGTGATAGACATTGTTTAAGTCTTTCTTTACATTTTGTTTAGTGAGAATAGGTACAGTTCCTTTTCCTTGAACTTTGGCTAAGGAATCATTTCCAAGTGTAATATCAGATGAAATAGAAGAATCAATGCATGAAAGTAAATCTTTGTTACCTGTCATGTGATTGTTACATCCACTTTCCAACAACCATATATCTTTATGTTGTTCTTCAGTCTTGTGGCATGAGAGAAACATACCATCTGAGGTTTCTCCTTCACGATTTGAGACATGTTCTCTTCCTGAGAGTTGATCTTCTTGCTTCTTCCAACATTCAGATCCATAGTGCCCATACTTGTTGTAGTAATAGCATTGTATGCTTGATTTGTCATTTGATCTTCTCCCTCTGCCTCTTTCAGGCTGGAAATTATGATTCTGGTTCTGTTGTCTGTGACCTTGGAAATTCTAATTCTAGTTCTATTGTCTGTGACCTTCACTTGAGTGATTGTTACTTTGACTTCTCCCTCTTCCTCGGTGACCTCTGCCTTTAGCTCTTCCTCTCCATCTGCTAAAAGAGAATTGAGTCTTGAAGGCGTTGGCTATTGACTCATCTTCGAGATGTAGCTGGTCTCATGTGTCAATAGAGAACCCATTAATTCATTTGTTGAAAAAATTGACATATCCTTGGATTCAAGGATGGTTGTAACAACCATTTTGATTTTATTTGATAGAATTTTGAGGACTTTCTCAACGATTCTTTGATCGGGGATGTCTTCACTAGCCAATCTGGTCTAGTTTACAATTCCCATGACTTTGGTCATAAAATGATCAACGTTTTCAGATTCTGTCATTTTTAAAGTCTCAAAATTTATCCTCAAGGTTTGCAACTTGACTGTTTTGACCCTGTCATTTCCTTGGTAAGCTAATTTAAGGATGTCCCAGGCCTGTTTCGAAGTAAGACCGCCTGTGATTTTTGAGAAAATTGAATCATCCACTGAGTTTTGAATACAAAATTTTGCCTTATTCTCTCTGTTCCTCTGTGTTACCTAAGAATTTTTCTGTTGATTGGTCATGGAAGCAAGGTCTGTTGGATCTGGTTCCATGTAGCCAAGATCCACTAGATCTCGACACTCTTGTTCTTGTAAGAAGGATCTCATTCCAAGAGACCAAAATTCATAGTTCTTTCCAAGAAGAATCAGTCCTTGTGTTGGTCCTAAATTGTTACAGGTGGCCATCTTAAAAAAAAATTGAACCAGAAAACTTTTTAGAGATTTTTGTGTTTTACATGTTTCTTGTGCGTAAAACCAGGTCCGTGAACTCCTCTATGTGACTTCGGGCCAAAAAACGTCGGGTAGACCAATTCTTTAGCTTCGATCTGGCTGGATCTAACTATCCGAGCATGAGATCTACGGATTCATATCTCTGAGCTTTGTTCTTTAGAAACTGTAGCCCCTCTAATGGTGGAATCAGGGTTTCTAAGTTTACTCGAGAGCCAAAAAAAAAATTGAAGTTCAGCTCTCATGTGACTTGGGGCTGAAAACCAGGCGCTCTGGGCCTTCGAGCTTCAGGCGTTTAGATGCATGAAGATCTCAATTCCTCCGAATAACAGAATTGTTTCAAATATTTACGGTCCTCATTAATTTGAGATCAATGGACCACAATTACTTCGGGTGATATTCCTTTATTACCACTTAATCCTTTGAACTCGCAAACCTCCAAACAGGGGAAGAGATTGATGGTCTCAATTACCCGTCGAGATCTATGATTCAGATTTACTTTGGGAGTTCGGGCTTCGGGCCTTTTCAATGCATAGTACTTACAATCCTTCGAAGTGTCGTATCTATGAAGTGAGAGATATGCCTCCACGTGTCCTCTTGATTTGGACGACTGAGATTGACTTCATAACTTCGAGCTTCGGTTGTTCCGAGATGCACAACACCACAAACCTCCGAAGTGTTAACTTTCTAGAGTGTCATATCTGTTGACACGTGTCCTCAGCCTTCAATGGCTCAGATTTACTTCGGGACTTCGGGCAGTTCTTTCTCTAGTGTTAAGTCTCTGAAGTGAGATATCTGGCACCATGTGTCCTCGTTGATGGATAGTCTAGATGAAATCTGGGCTTTGGGCCTTCGGGAGTTCTCTCTTCTCACATATGTCTTTCTTCTAAAGTGGTTATTCATCGGAGTGCAGGATCTCCTGCCACGTGTCCACTTCGATCAGTGGTTTGGATCTACTCCAGCTCTTCGGAGCTTCGAGCGTTATGGATTTCTTTACTCATCTTCTGCTTGCTTCCTCCTGAGTATGTGATCTTCTGACACATTTCCCTTTCTTGGATCGACGGACATGAATGGTTTCGGGTATCATAACTTCGAGAGATAACCCTTGCACAAAGTTCACTCTTTCTTCTCTACATGTGACCAAGATTTGTGACCTCGACTTAACCTTTGGGCACTTATCTTGAAGATCAATGACCACGAGTGATCGCGGAAACTCAACTCACTCACTCTTTAATTTCCTTCCCGATCCCTGCAATGTGAAGGTGCTCGCCCGTAGTGGGATCTATATCCACCTTTGATCTGTTGATCTAGCAAGATCAACGATCTTGAGGGATTGCAAGCTCTCAACTTTCTCATGCTTTAATTTCCTTCCCGATCTCTGCAATGCGAAGATTCTCATTCGTAGGGGGATCAATATCCACCATTGATCTGTTGATCTAGCAAGATCAACGATCTCGAGGGATTGCGAGATCACAGCTTTCTCATGCTTTAATTTCCTTCCTGATCTCTGCAATGCCTCCCCACCATCGATTTCTCTCCAAGGAGATCTGAATGTCATGACTTAATCTTTGCTTGATCTGATGGGTTATCTTACTCTCACCCATATCTAATGGCTGGAAAAAAAAAATTCCTTTTTTGCGGGCTCATCGTCCTTTTTTAGCTTGATTAATGGCTCAGATCTATTCTCGTGGCCAATCTTAAGGCTGTTGTAGCTTCTCCTTTGATGTTTCTTTCAAATTCCTCATACGGAGGAATTCTATGAATCTTTAAATGCTTCGTCCTTATGCATCTCTTCTTCCTCGCACTTTGCAGTCTCCAACAATCTTTTGAGAGGACTGCAGATTGTTCTCCAAGCTATGTGAAGAAGCTTATGTCTGACACTCTTGTCTGTGAGACAAATTAGAATTTTTGTTCTTCCTCTTGTGATTGGGATGCTCTCCAGGCATTGTGAAGAGGCTTACATACTAAGCTCTAATACCATGACAAAATGAGAAGAAGATAAGATAATACAGAGAAGAGGAAATTGGAAACAAGAATGAGCAGAGCACAATTCATTAAGGGAAAAGAGTTGAGCTAAATAAGCTTCAACAAATCAAGAAGATCAAGAAAAAATCATATAGCTAGCCAGGAGAGTTGGCAGTGTGCAATCACATACTGTTGAGGTTACATTTATAACTAACATCCATCATTCCAACAAGGGCTAGTTCATCTACTTCCTTTTTTCTTTTAACAAAACTCCAATCTAATCTCTTCCTACACTACATTATTCCAAATCTTTACATAATTTTGTAAATGATGATGAACAGAAACACCTTTGATAAAAAGGATTCCAATTTTGGAGAAAGTCTATTCAAGGGAATGATTCCAAAGATTTACATAATTTTGTAAATGATGATTAACACAAAGACCTTTGATAAAAGGATATTTCAAGTTTGGAGCAAGTCTATTGGAGGTATAATGGACACCAATTCTTTATCCTTCAATTTTTTCTCTTTGAAAAAAAATAGATTTATCAACTTTGTGACCTTGCCCATGTAGTTAACATCGTATTTGTGTTTCTCATGTGAATGGTTGAAATCTTGTTTCACAAGAGTATCTTACTACTCATCTCATCTTGAGTGTAATGGGAGGGATGAATTGATGCTTCACTAAGTAAAAAATGATTATCTTTCCCTTGTCCTGCTTCTAAACATGTTCTTAACATGAGCATTGAATTATGTTGAATTTATAGGTACAATGTTCTCTTTCTCAAAATCTCCCAAATCTTGGCCTCCTCGAGAAGCATTTATATCCTGAACTTTCAAGTTATGAAATTGGAAACACCATCCAACCGATCACACTATCTAAGACTGGGAAAAATCTTCCTATGATCTTAAATCACATCTCAAAGCAAGATCAACAACAAATAAAGTAGATCATTTCTTCTCAGGTTCAAGCACTTCTCAAAAGATCCCTAGGATTGCACAACCAATCTACATGTACTATGTCAATCTATTCTCCTATGTGTGAAACAATAGAAACACTCAAATACGTTTTCACCAAGAGATTCATTTCAATCAAATCAATTCCAATACTGATACCAAGTACAAATTTCAATAATTTGAATTTTATTGCAAATTCGGAAATTTCACCTCAACCTTGAGGTCTCCCCAATGTATTTCCTAGGAAATTTCATCCTGTGGGGTTATCTTCAACGCAATTCACAAGGAATCTCAAAAAAATAAACACCAATCAAGTATGTACGTCAATCCCCAAAAAAATGTATCCCTTAAGGAACACTTCCCACAAAGATTATAGATCTAAAAATGGCTTATTACAACAAATTCTGATAGTAGTAAATATGTCCCTTTATGCTCTAGACATTTGTTAAATCACATAAAAAATTCTGCTCAATTTAATTTCAAATCAACATGCATAACCAATACTAGGATATGCACAATCATGAAGATAACATACTTAGCTAAAAATAAAATATGTAAGTACATAAAATTTGGGCATTTGTGTCACTTCATTATATATATATATATATATATATATATATATAATGAAGTATGCATATATACATACCAATAACTCAATACAAGCTAGTACAAGTCAATCTCTCCAAACCCTAGCCAGTAACTCCTCCTAGTTAGGAATCACTCCTAACCAAAGATACCAACTCCACCAAAGATCCTCAATAAGCTATCGTATACGTATACAAGTCCTACTTTGCACATGCATATAGATCCCACAAGTTTCTAATATCATCTTGCTCTATCTTCTGCACAATAAGTAGCACTAGGGTTTCCAACGAGAAAAAAAATTAGGGGCTAAATTTTTCCTATGGGATAGCTTTCGATGTTTTCTCCAAAAACAAATTCACCAGATTCCATTTTTTTTAAAATGAATCACCCAAACTCTATAGGATTAAAGTATTTTACTCTAAATATTTGCCAAAAGTTTCTAGAAACTATATTAAATCCTTAGAAAATTGAATATTTTAACAAAAATATTGCCAAACATTTTATGGTTAAAATTTTAGAAAATAGTAAGATTTTCCAAGGTTTCTACACTTTAAGATAAATATGTATCCTTAAAAATTTCTCTAGAACTTTCCAATTTCCATAAAACCCTAATATGCTTCTTTCACAAGATCTACAAGAACAAATGCTTCTCTTTCTCCTCTAGGTTTTGTCAAAAATCCTATACTTCTTTGTCTCCCTAGGGAAAAACCCTAACCCTAGTCTTCCTTGAATTTCCTCTAATCACCCTAGCATAGAATACAAATATAACAAATATAAATGAATAAGTGTACAAAGATACTAGTTTTCTCTAGTTCTTATATCTCTAACTCGAGCATGTGAGTACACCAGTGAATGATAATGAAGTAGTCGAAGACTGCCTCCTCCCTTTATTTATATGAAAGGTGAGGGAGGTCGACGATACAAATTGGACCTAGTCCACCACAAGAAACCCAGCGTTGCACTAGATGGACATACATGTGGAACACTCAAACTCTATGTGACACATGTCATGATGGTCCAACGCATGCATGACAAATAGAAAAAAAGTTCCACAACTTCTTCTTTAAAGGCCTCCAAACCTTAAACACTACCTCCTAAGCCTTGTGTACCTTTGGGTCCACCACACCAAACTCTCCATTCAAGAAACCACGTGTTCCCATGACCTCCTCCAAGATGCACAACACTCCTTGTCCAAGGTGAAACATCCTCCAAGACAACAACCAGATCTCGATATGTGCATCATGAAGAATTTAATCATGCCCACAAGGTCTCCAATTCCCCAAGGAAGTGTGCCACATAAGAATCAAGACAAAGTATATAAATCCATGAGAAAAAAAATTTCAATGGGTATGTCCATCATGTTACAAACAATATTAATCAACACATTATCCACCCCACATAACACAAGGCACCCCCAAGCACATTGTAAACACTTTTCGAGTGATCCCAAAATACAACACTCCCTCTTTACGAGAAAAGTGTTATCACTCTCACCGGTACACTCCCTCTGTAACTCAACCAAACCTACCATCTATAAATATGAAACTATTACAATCTGAGAATCAATCACTAGCTTTTGAAAAGAAATGATCCCCTAAACATCACACTCCTCCATCAAGGAATCACACATCACCTCCTCAAAACATCTAGAAAGCTCATAAATGCAAGTATCCAATGCAATATGGTTGGAATATCTCATAGGAGGTATACTTTCCCTTATTAAATATTTGAGCACTCCTACATACTCCAATGCATCCTATATTGTTTGAGTAAATGATCCAAACTTTTCATGTGTTGGAGTAGAGTCTAAGGTATATGCAGCCTCAGTTTCACCTCATCCACACTTAGATTTGATTATTTCTTGACCTTTGAATCAACCTCTAGAATAAAAAGCTCCCCACCCCCTTCAATTTATGAAGCAGGAAGTTGTAAACTAGAGGACCTCATATTCTCATCAAATTTCACATCTTAGTTCACCCAAGTATTTGTTGAATTGGAATGTATATTTTGTGATCTTTAAGGTGTCATTATATCCAACAAAATAAGATAGTGTCACAATATCTTGAACCTCCAGAAAACACTAACCACTTGTGAATATAAAGTAACATAATCCTATATCATTAGAAACCTACCAAACTCTATCATCCCTCAAAGAAACTTCATAGGAAAAGTTCTTCTCACACCATATCACGAGCCTCCAAGCTTGTGGTGCATGAAATGACCCACACAAGGCCTCTAGAAAACTATAAACATGGGAATCTTTAAATGCACCTAAAAACATTAAGTAGTTTAAGAAAAAACCTCCACTGGGTCAACTCCCTCTTTCCTAGACAATCCTTTGGTAACTTAAGCAAGAGATTCATTAAGTTCGACTCCCTCTTTTTCAAAAAATCCAACAATCCCATCCTAGCACTCCTTAATACTCCCATCAACTACAAAGATGGAATGAATCATTGATTCCAAAATATGGTTTATTTATCCCCATCACGTCTTGCAATATAGGCTTTAAATAAGCCTCCTCAAAACTAGAAGGCTCACCCAACTTCCTGTCAGAATGTACAAGTGACACAATATTAACAAGAAACTTATAAGGAATACCCTCTTGCATTACAATCATTGATAGTGAGACATTTTTCTTCAAATGAAACTCTACACGAAAGATAAACCATACAAGAAATTGAAAGATTGTTTTTCTTCAAATCAAGAATAATTAGAACACCATTAAAATCAAGAACATCACCTAATGGCATACAAAAGGAAATGGAGCCTAATCATTTCGCAGGATAAGTAGAATCATCACAGAACTACACACTCATCCCTCCCTCTTGTTGATAAATCCCAACGAAGAGTTTTCAATTATTTATCATATGCCTTGATGCCCCACTATCCACACACCACCCACCATGTGACACATTTTGGAATATAAACAAAAGACCATGGAAAAGAAAGTCTCAAGTTGGGATGATTCCTTGCCCAATCCTTCTATAGTACTCACTACAACATGTCTATGCTTAGGCTTCCCTTTTTTCTTCTCTAGACATTAGCTAACATAATGTCTCTACTAGTGAAACCTAAAACCTTTCACCTCACTCAAGTCATTTTTACCTAGACTTGATTCTTCTTGCTTAATGATGGATAGGTATTATGCTTCCTTTTTTTTTCTCTAAATATGAATCCAAATTAATCTCTCGCTACACAATTTTATCTCGAATATTTTCATTATTTGGTAAATGCTCACAAAAATCAACACCTTGGATAAAATATTTTTAATATGGAGCAATTCCATTTGATTGAGTGGACATCGACTCCTTATCATCCACCTTTATCTTTATCGAAGTGAATGAATCTCTCAACTATGTGACCTTTAATGTCCTTGGTGAGCCATTGACACCTAGTTATGATGTTGTGCGCATCAGAGTAAGTGCGCGGATAATTTTTATAAAGACAAGATGCACACATTTTGTGTGTTGCACACACCTGGGCAAGTGCTCACATGGCATTGTGTTGCGTGCACTTGGGTAAGTGCATGGTAATGACCTAGAAGTGTGCAGTGTTGAGTTATATATATAT
>ML779294.1:350666-365567 GCA_009831015.1 Picea engelmannii
ATTTATGTTTTGAGGCCAGAGAGCCTGTATGATTATGAGGCTGGTGAGCCTAGACGCAGATAGACCAATGCACCTATCCATGTAAATATAATCATGTTTATTAATATAATATTACATTTTTTTGTGTTGACTTACTCAAACGAAAAGAAATGGGGGGCCTACTTCACCGAAAAAGGGAAAAAGGGGTGACATGTAAGTCTTGGGGAATATTTTATAATATTTCTAGATAAGTGAAATGTTAGACAATTATTTTATCCTAAGTTCCCAAGGGTAGGGAATGGGTCACCAAGTGGCTTAAAGTTACTTATAAAGGTGGCATGTGTCAAGGGGATTGCATGTAATATATACTGTTGGCCTTAGTGTATTTTAGGAGGATGGCATGGGAGATGACAAAGGATTGAGGGGAGGAATTCATGTGGGAGGATATCCAGAGAAGAAGGGGGTCAGAATGTATGGAAAATATGATTTTTACATTATGTACTCAGAGAATATTGTGGGTATTTGTGGGGATGTGTCCATAAATCTACCATTGATGAGATGGGTTGAAAAACCGTGAGCAGTCTCTCTGGGTGAGAAAATGGTTGTTAGACCCGTGGGAATACTCTCCAGGTGAGAGTTTTGCTAAGAGTCATTACCTAGTGCACTAAGCATTAGTCGCAGGGCTCAAATACTTCCTATATATCCTATTCCCGGTAACCATGGGAAGGGGAGTGGGGTAGCCGAAGGACAGTTGAGCCGAGAAGGGACAGACTTCCTTGGGTGTGATAGATGTGTGGGGAATGAGTAATTGTGGGCTAGTTGCAACAACGAGCACATAGGGTTTGGAAACTCTATTGAGTTTTAGACCATAGCTTGTCGCTAGGACCCTTTTATCCCTGGTGGAGTTGAGCCCCATCTCGGGGGTGACATGTTGTTGAAATCTTATGAGCAACAATGTCTATGGATGGGAGGAACGTCTAAGTCAAGGCCGTCGTTGGTGAATTTCATAAAAATAAGTGTTCTTTACGTGCTCGTCTTGTTTACTGGATGCATATATGTCTGTGATTGACATTGGTTAATACTTGTATGTTGTTGCATATAAGTATTTGTTGCTATTTTTAGTATTGTTGCTTGCTCATGTAAGTATGGTACTTTTAGCCTATAATTGTAGTTGTGCATGGATATGACTAATGTGGTTATTCTTTCCTTTTTAGTTAACCTTGGGATTTGGTTATGAGTCGTCAAGAAGAGGGTAAAGTGGGACAACGTGCAGGAGAGTGGTCTGTGTACACCAAGAGGCTGGACTTTGTGTGTGCATTGATGAGAATTAGATTCCACACATAGTGAAAACTGAGTTGGTGTGTGCCTCCTAGATGGTTGTGCGTGCAATGGTGTTGTGTGATCAATATGTTGGTGCGCGCAATTGACGCGCGTAGTTTTGAGTTATTTCTATTGCTTAAGTTTGTACTGAAAACAAAATTTTTCTTCCGTTGTTATAAGTTGCGTGGAATGACTCAAGCCTGGGTTGAGTGCATTACTTCAATTGATATTGCACAAACTTGTGTTAGAGTAGAAGCTATGCAATGAAACTTCAAAGTAACATTTCTCAGTAGTATGATGGGGATGTTACAGTTTGGTTGATTTGCTTCTCGTGAAGTTGAGGTTGTGTGACATTGATAGTATTATGTAACTGGGTACGTTACAAAGTGGTATCAGAACTTTTCAGAGTATTTTATGGTGTAGCATGGCCCATCCTGGGTGGCTCAACATGTTACAAATTGGTATCAAATCTATTGGTTCAACAATGGACTTGTATGGGCCATATATTAGCATGAATAGATGTGTGCACTAATAATTGGTAATGTGCAGGGAAGATTTAGTTTGCGTGGAAAACCATTGGTGTGTGCTATAGAGTTTTGATGCACACAAAGACAAGGATGCATGTATGTGTGCACTTGAGTTTGGAATGTTAAAATCATCCAGGAAATCCAAGAGAATGATTCTGACAAAATGGTGCAAAGTTTTCATGTAGTTGTTGCATGAAATCATCTAACAAATCTTAATTGTTTGCACATTTTGCAGAATTATCAGTGATTAGAGAAGAACAAAGTCAATGCAGAAGATCAAAAGTATGGAAGATACACAAAGGAATTATAGTCGTGAAGATGAATTTGGAGGTCTGTATGTCAGTTTGGGTGTTGATGGTACAAAATCCAAGCGAGAGCGAATGAACTTGGTAGAAACCGTAAAAATACTGCAAAAAGATGTCCAGAGTTATAAGGTTGATAATGAAAGGCTTATGAGATCCAAGGCGCAACAAGATGAATTTAATGTCAGATTGATGTAGATCCTAGACATAATAGAAAATAATATGGATAAGGAGACATAGTCGAGTAGATCAAGAAGTTGCAGGTCTCATGATGAGAAACGAAGAAAAGAAAGAAGTGATGGTAAGCATTCTTTCAGGAAAGAGAACAGTATTTCAAGTCCATCTCTTGTCAAAAAGCATAAGAGAAGGACTGGGGTGGACACGCTACAGGGATAAATGAATAAGATTAAGTCTCCTAAATTTTATGGTGAGCATAAACTGGATGAGGATGTAGAGACATGGTTGTTGGGTATGATGAAGTACTTCCAGTTGCATAACTATTATGTGCAAGCAGAAGGAAGTATTTTTATCTATCCGCTAAAAGGAAAGGAATCAATGTGGTGGGATCAGTATGTGAACATGCAACATATTGATGAGAAGAAAGTGACTTGGAGAGAGTTCAAGAGGTATTTCCAAAATAAATACTTAACCAAGCGGTACTATGACACGAAATTGAAGGAGTTCTTTGAACTCAAGCTTCGAAGCATGACAATTAATGAGTAAGAACAAATATTTTTAGAACTGTTGAATTATGTGCCTTTTATCAAGGATGAACAAGTGAAGATTCAAATATATTTGAGTGGGTTACCCTCATTTATCAGTGACAAGATATAGTATGATGACCCTAAGACATTGGAAGAAACCATAAGGCGCGCTAAGTGTCTTTATGAGTAACAAAGGGGAAGATTGAATTTTTAAAAGGATTGGGAAGACAAGATGGAAAGTAAGGTGGAACAGAGGAAGAAAGGTGCTAAGCCACCATTTTTAAGAAATATTGTGCAAGGACAAATGACTCTTCAGGAACCCAGAATGTCGAAAACAGTGGGACAAAATTAATGGCAACAACCTATACAGTTATGGGGTTGTGGCTAAAATCATATGCGCAGAGATTTCCCTTAAAGAAATGATAAAGAGAGGAATGCACAAAATGTAAAACAAACTGCAATAGTTGAGGACATGGGTAGAAATGTGTTGAGGATTTACGCAACACTAGATAACAAACAGACAGAGTTTTAGTCCCACGTGATCGAGGTGGAAGGTAATATTAATGACCAACCTATTGCTAATTTAATAGAATCGGGAGCTAGTAATAGTTATCTATATCCTTAAATGGTGGAAAGATTTCATTTTCCGAAAATAAATATTGGAAAATCTTAGTTGTTGCAGTTAGCTACATGAGGAAAAAAGAAAATTAATGATATGGTTAAGGCATGTCCATTGGAGATGAATGGACTACGCACAAAAGCTCATTTGAATATCAAACCTTTGGGCTCATATGCTTTCCTCATTGGTATGGATTGGTTAGACGAGAATCATGTTGTCCTGGATTGTTACAATAAAGAATTCACTTGCCTACACAAAATTTTAGGTCAATTCAAGTAATTTCAAGAGTTATGACTATGAGAGAAATTTCAGCTTCACAGTTGAAGAAAATCTACAGGAAAGGATGTCAAGTATTCATGACGCACATGGAAGAGGAACCTAATGATAAAGTGCCAAGTGTGGAAGAGTATGTAATGCTAAAATAGTTTGAGGATGTCTTTAGAGAGATACTGAGATTTCCTTTGAAAAGTGATATTTGATCCGGATTATTTTCGGCACGAAATGAGAGCGGAGATATAATAAAGAAATGCACAAAGATATCGAAGATATTCAATAATATAACATAAATGTATCATATATGCAACCATAAACACAGATATACAGTAATACACGATTTCTATTAATGAAAGAAATGTACAGAGACTGTAAAATACAAAGTGAAAGACTCGCTAGAATGGTGGCAGCTTATCTCTGAGAAGAGATGTGACGGCTACTCGCATTTGCAAGAATATGGTTACAATGAGGCTCTGAAGGCCCTTTTACAATAAATGGGAATGCCAAAAGTCCTATACATCCAAAAACCTAACCCTAGGAGATGAAGTGCCAAAATTCATGTGGGCCCCGTTTGGGTAAGTTAGTACATCAACTTCCCGGGGTCGTAACGTTTGCATATGATCTTCATTTTAGGAATATGATAGCTCGTTGGAAAGGTATCTTCGAGGAGATTCATTTTGGGGGATCAATCATGCCTTTGGCTATCATTGAGAACCTCGATCTCGAAAAACCTTTATTTAGGCCCTTAAAATGGCCCCGGAAGTTAAAACCTGCTAAAAATAGTAAATTGTCAAAATTGCCAGAAAGTTGTTTCGAGCCAGTTGGAAATGGTGGGTGGCCACCGATATCCACCTGGATCAATATTGGCTTCGCTATAAATTCTATGTCGGGAGCAACACCTATATCCAAGACTCCTTACAGGATGAGTACGCCAAAGCTAAAGGAATTGCAGATGCAACTTGAATATATTTTGAAGAAAGGGTATATACGCCCAAAGGTTTCACCTTAGGGTGCACCATTTTTATTTGTGAAGAAGAAGGATGGTACGCTGAGACTTTGTATCAATTTCAGACAATGAACAAGGTAACAATGAATAAGAAGTATCCTTTGCGAAGGATACATGACCTATTTGATCAATTGAGAGGCACATGGATATTTTCCAAGATAGATCTCATATTTGGTTATCATCAAGTGAGAATTAAATAAGAAGACATCAGTAAGACTACCTTCATAACAAGGTATGGTCACTATGAGTTCAAAGTGGTGCCATTTAGGTTTTCGAATGCACCAAGTGTTTCCATGTGCTTAATGAATGGATTTTTCAAAGAGTATTTAAATAAGCTTATCATTGTATTTTTGGATGACATTCTTACTTTCTGAAATCTTGAGGAAGAGAACGAGCAACACTTGGGGATGGTGTTGCATGTGTTGAGGGAGAATCAAATTTATGCAAATTTGAGCAACTGTTCATTTTATCAGCGACATATTGACTATTTGGGACATATTATTTCAGAAGAAGGAACAATTGTGGACCCAGCAAAGATAAAATCCATTGAGGAATGGCCAACACCAAGAAATGTCATAGAGATAAGGTACTTTATGGGACTAGCAGGGTACTACAAAATGTGTATTGAAGGATTCTCACAGATTGCACATCCAATCACATCCCTGCAAAATAAAGGTGTGTGATTTGAATGGATTCCATATTGCGCAAGGAGTTTTCAGCACTTGAAGAGTTTCTTGACAAGTGGGCCAATTTTGAGGATTGCATGTCGAGATGTAGACTTCGTTGTGTGCATGGATGCATGCAAGAAAGAACTCCTCGGTGGAGTCTTGAGTCAGAACAGACTTGTGGTATGTTACAAATCAAGGAAGTTGAAAGGGAATGAAACGCGCTATGCTACGCATGACTTGGAATTGGAAGCCATAGTGCATGATTTGAATATGTGGCAACATTATCTCATGGGTAAAATATTTGAGTTGAGAACAAACCATTGTGGATAAAGTATTTGTTTGGACAACCAAGTTTGAATGCTAGACAAAGCAAGTGGCTAAAGTTCCTCAGTGAATATGACTTTGACATAAATCATATCATAGGAAAAGAGAACAAGGTGGTTGACTCACTCAACAGAAGGGTGCATGAGATGCATGCTACAACCATTACCATGTACTAGACAGATTTGCGTGACAGAATTTTGGAAGTTTCCAAATTAGATATGTGTTATATGGATATAAGTGCGACTTTAAAGCAAGGTATGTCATATCCAAAGTTTGAAGAATAGGATATTAAGAGAGGATGTATTCCTCATGTATAGATGCAGAGCCTATGTGCCAAATGATTAGGAGTTGAAGGGCCTGATTTTGTTAGAGATGCATAAGGTTGCTTATGCTAGACATCCAAGTGACCAGAAGACCATTTTTGTGGTCAAGAAGTAATAATTTTTCCTAGGTATGAAAAAGGAAGTTGCAAATTTTATTGTGAAGTGTCTCGAATGCTAGAAGGTCAAGGTTGAGCATAGACATCCATCTAGTCTATTGTAGCCTTTTCCCATTCATAAGTGGAAGTGGGAAGTTGTGACCATGGAATTCATAACTAAGTTTCCTAGGACTATTAAACAACACAATTCTATTATGGTGGTGGTGGACAAGATTAATAAAGCTTCCCATTTTGTTATATTGAAGTCAACTTACAAGGCGGTCAAAATTGTTGAGATTTACATGAGAGAAATTGCTAAGTTGCATGGTCTTCCTAAGACAATGGTGTTTGATAGAGATTCCAAGTTCAACTCAAACTTTTGGAAAGGATTATTCAAGGGATTTGGAACAAGTATGAATTTCAGCACAACATGTCATCCTAAGTCAAATGGTCAGACAGAGAGAGTAAATCAAGTTATTTAAGATATGCCCAGGATGTATGTGATGGATAAGCCATCAAAATGGGAAGATTACCTTCATTTTGTAGATTTTTCTTAAAACAATGGGTATCATGCATCTTTAAAGATGAGTCCATTTGAAACATTTTATGGTATAAAGTGCAATACACCTGTGAGTTGGGATAACCTAGCAGACCACGCAGTAGTTGGGCCAGATCTACTTTGGTAAATGGAGTAGATGGTAAAGATAAGGCATAATCTAAAGGCTTCCCAAGGTAGGAAAAAAAGATGTGCAGATAAAGGCAGAACCCACAAAGAATTTGGAGTGGGTAATCACGTGTTTCTGAAAGTAAAGGCCAGGCACAGTTCCCTGAAGTTGGGAAAGTGTTCTAAATTAGCAACGCGCTATTATGGACCATTTGAAATCCTTGAAAGGATAGGTCATATCGCGTTTATGTTTGCATTTTTTGCGTCCTTATGCATTCATAATGTTTTCCATGTGTCTTTGCTTAAGAAGTATGTACCTGATGCTAATCACGTCATTGATTGGAATGTGATTCAGGTGGATCCTGAAGGTGGATTTCAAGTGCCACCGGTTTTCATATTGGACCGAAAAATCAAGCAACTCTGTAATAGAGTCATGGAGCTAGAAAAGGTCCAATGGACCTGGTACGATCCTTCAGATCCAAACTAAGAGTGTGATGATGTTATGCGAGTAGAGTATCCACATATTTTTTATGATGTTTGAAATTTTGTATGTACATGTGTATATGATGCACCAAGGACATGAAAAAATAAGGGGGAAGGGATTGTAATGTCCCTAACCTAGAACCCTTTGTAATTGTACATAGGCTAGTGATTCAATTAGTACCAAGTGTAAATATAATGTATATATATATAGGCTAGTGAGTCATTGACACCTGGTTATGATGTTGTGTGCATCAGACTAAGTGCACGGAGAATTGTTATAAAGACAGGGTGCACACATTTTATGTGTTGGGTGCACCTGGGAAAGTGCACACATGGCACCATGTTGCACCCAAATGGGTAAGTGTGTGATAATGAATTGGAAGTGCACAGTACTAAGTTATATATGTGTATATATGACTCTTTATGTTTTGAGTCTGGAGAGCATGTATGATTATGAGGCTTGTGAGCCTAGACGCAGATAGGCCATAGTGCCTACCTATGTAAATATAATCATGTTTATTAATATAATATTGCATCCATGCATGTTGAATGACTCAGAAAAAAAGAGATGGGGGGCACACTCTACCGAAAAAGGGAAAAAGGGGTGAGATGTCAGTCTTGGGAAATATTTTATAATATTTCTGGAAAAGTGTAATGTTAGATAATTATTTTATCCTAAGTTCTTGAGGGTAGGGAATGGGTCACCAAGTGGCTTAAAGTTACTTCTAAAGGTGACAAGTGTCAAGTGGAAGGCATGCAATACATATTGTTGGCTTTAGTGTATTTTAGGAGGATGGCATGGGAGATGACCGAGGATTGGGGGAACGATATCATGTGGCAGGCTCTCGTGAGCAGAAGCGGGTCAAATTGTATGGAAAATATGATTGTTTCCATATCTTCTTAGAGAATATTGTGGGGAGTTGTGAGTTTGTATCTAGAATTATATTATTGAGGAGACAGGTTGAAATACCATCAACAATCTCTCTGGGTGAGAAACTGGTTTTTGTGGAGTGTCTTCCAGATCCATGAGCATACTCTCAAGGTGAGAGTTTTGTTGAGAGATGTTACCTAGTGCGATGAGCATTAGTCATAGGGCTCTAAGACTTCCTATATGACATGTTGTTGGAAACCCTAGGAAGGGAAGTGGGAAAGTCGAAGGAATGTTGAGCAGAGAAGAGGCACACTTCCTCGAGTGTGACAAGTGCATATTGAATGAGGGAGTGTTGGCTAGTTGCAGTAGCAGGCACATAGTGCTTGGAAATTTTGTTGAGTTTCATACCATATCTTGTTGCTAGGACCCTTTTAGCTCTGGTGGAGTCGAGCCCCAGCTCGAGGGTGACCTGTTGCTAAAAGCTTATGAGAAACAACGTCTATGGCTAGGAGGAATGTCTAAGTCAAGGCCATAGTTGGTGACTTTCATAAAAGATCATTTTTCTTTGCATGCTTGTCTTGTTTATTACATGCATATATGTCTATGATTTACATGGATTAATTCTTGTATGTTTTTTCATATGAGTATTTGTTGTTATTTTGATTATTGTTGCTTTCTCATGTAAGTATGGTAATTTTAGCCTGTAATTGTAGTTGTGCATGCATATGACCAATGTGGTTAGTGTTTCCTTTTAAGTTAACCTTGGGATTTGGTTATGAATCTTCAAGAAGAGGGTGAAGTGGGTGAGCGTGAAAGAGAGTGGTTTGTGTACACCAAGAGGTTGGAATTTGTATGTGTGTTGATGAGAATTATATTCCACGCACAGTAAAAAATGAGTTGGCGCATGTTGCCTAAATGGTTGTGCGTGCAGTGGTGTTGTGTGATCAGTATGCTAGTGTGCGCAATTGGTGCGCACAATTTTGAGTTACTTTTGTTGCTTAAGTTTGTATTGAAAAGACAATGTTGCTTCCATTGTTATAAGTTGCGTGGAGAAACTCAAGTTGGGTTGATCATGTTACTTCAAGTGATACTACACAGACTTGTGTTAGAGTATAAATTGTGTAGTGAAACTTCATAGTAACATTACTGAGTAGTATGTTGGGGATGTTACAATTTTGTTGATTTGGTACTCCTAAAGTTAAGGTTGTGTGACATGGCTAGTATGGGGTAACTGGGTATGTTACAAAGTGTGTGACATCAACTTATTGGTCAAATTTTCTAGAATGTGAGGGATGAGTGTGATCAGTATGCTAGTGCACGCAATTGGTGCATGTAATTTTGAGTTATTTCTACTTCTTAAGTTTGTATTGAAAGAGAATGTGGCTTCCATTTTTATAAGTTGCATGGCGCAACTCAAGTTGGGTTGATCACGTTACTTCAAGTGATATTGCATAGACTTGTGTTCGAGCAGAATTTGCATAGTGAAACTTCATAGTAACGTTGTTGAGTAGTATGTTGGGGATGTTACAGTTTGGTTGATTTGGTGCTCCTAAAGTTGAGGTTGTGTGACATGGTCAGTCTGAGGTAACTGGGTATGTTACAAAATGGTATCAGAACTTGTTTGTTTTATGGTGTAGGATGGTCAGGCCTAGGTGGTTGGGGATGTTACATGACCCTAGCTAGCTATCTCATCAATATGTTAGTGTTTCTTATGAAAATGAATAAAATATTTTTTCTCAAGAGAATATGTTTAAAGACGCTAGAAATATCATATAAACCAACCAAATACTCATACATCAACTTATTGGTCAAATTTTCTATAATGTGAGGGATGAATTGAACCCTTAACCAATAAATAGTGACCAATTGTATTGGATTGATGGGTGCAACAATCACTTTCTAAAAATGTTCATAAATCTTGGCTTCCTCCGAAAGAATTTGCAGCATGAACTTATAAGGTATGAAATTGGAAGCAATGCTTCTCCAAAATACCTTAGGGTATTAGTGCTTCTCCAAAATACCTTAGGGTATCACACCCAATCAACCTGTACTAGGTCAATCACTTCTTGTAGATATAAAACAACTTAAAAATCCCGCTCCCTATTCACCAAGAGAGTGATATTTGCCAACTCATCTCTAATGCCATATAGAAATTTTGAGAATCTAACTTTTATTGCAAATTCAAAAATTCACTTCAACCTTGAGGTTTCCTAGATCTCCTTCCAGTTAATTTTTAGCCTTATGTTTGAATCTCAAATGTTAATCTACAACAACAAATACTTTGATTCTCTTCAAACCAATTCACAAGGTAGCCAATAAAATGCATACCAATAAAGTCTACTTCAATGCCAAAATATTTCATCCCTTGGGGCATCCTTTCCAAGAAAAGTATATATCTGAAAATGACTTATTACAATAGATTATGAAAGTAGTAAATATGCACCTTTATCTTCTATATATGCATTAAATCACTTAACAAATTCAACTTAGTTTTATGTCAAATAATCATGCATAATCAACACTAAAATCTACACAATCATGAAGATAACATAAGATGAAAATCAAATATGCAAGTACACAAAATTTGGATAGTTGGAAGACTTGACATATATAGAAGATCAAGTACATGTACAAACCAACAACTCACTACAATATTGTACAAATCTAGCTCTCTAAACTCTAGCTAGGGAACCCATAAGAAAACTCTAGCCACTAAGTCCTCCTGGCTAGGAATCACTCCTAACCAAATATGGTCACTACACCAAAGATCCTTGACAAGATAGCATACACACCTAAAATTCTTCATTGGCACCTATACTTGCAATCCAAAAGTGTACAATATCATCTTCTTTTACCTTTTCCACAACAAGAACACCAATTAACACTAGGGTTTCCAAACGCCAAAAAACCTTATATTTATTCTCTCACAAGAGATACAAGTTCAAATGATTCTCTTAATCCTATAGGATTTATCACAAGCCCTACCCTTCTTTGTATCTATATGGTCATACCCTTACCCTTACTCCAAGAACCTTAGTGCTCAAGGAAAAGAGAGAAAATACAAACGAAGAAGAATATAAAGAGACCATTTTTCTCTAGTTCGCTCTAGTTCTCACATATCTAACTCAATCATGTGAATAAATGAGTGAAAAAAAATGAAGTAATGGAAGGAATCTATCCTCCCTTTATTTTATGAAAGGTGAGGGAGGCCAATAATACAAAGTTGAACTAATCCACTACAAGAAACTCAGCTCTACAAAAGATAGGCCCACATGTGGAGCAATCCAAATCTAGATGACACATGTCAAGCTCCAAGAGACACATGTCCAACAATCAAGGATCCAAGGTCAAGAATGATCCTTAAGTGAGGTCCAACAATACTCCTCCAAAGGCCTCCAAAGCTCCAACACTACCTCCTTAGCCTTCTGTACTTTTAGTTCCACCAAATCTAAATGATCACTCCTCAATCTAAGCTCCCTCATGTCAAGTAGAATCTTCCATGTAATAAACCAAGTGTCCCCATGTCATTTAATTGTTAACACCCTCCTCTAACACACCTAATTCGCCTCCTCCAAGATGCCCAATGCTCCTCCTCTAAGTCGAATCATCATCCAAGAAAGAAACCAACTCTCCATGTGTGCATCATTAATAATGTCATCATGCCCACAAGGTCACCAATGCTCCAAGGAAGTGTGTCACATAAGCATCATGACAAGGTCTAGTAATCCATGAGTAAACTATCTCCAATGTTTATGTTCATCATGGTACAACCTAAGGTAATGAACACACATTGCACCCTACATCACATAAATCACCCTCAAACATGGTATAAATACTTTCGAAGTAAGCTTGAAAGTTAACAAGGATTAGGTTTTTGGATGCATGTTGATGGTGCAGAGGGAAGGAGGAGAGGGTGGTGTAAAGTGGGATGACCTATAGTCAAGGAGTAGGAATAGATGTATCTAGGTTAGGGATGGTAATGAAAGTTATTTTTTCCCCATGAATGGATTTGGAGGGGGTATCCAAGTTTTTAGATCGGATGCTAGTCAAATATTTTTTTGAGAGGAAGTCATCAAATTATTCACTACTTCAATGAGTATGAAAGTCTTTGATCAATGTGACAAGAGGAAATATAAAATATTTCCTCTGAACAAGGGCCTTTTCTCTTACTATTTTGAAAGCTTAGCTAAGAGAGAGGCGGTGCTAGGTGGGTGTCCCTAGATTTATGATATTGACCTAGTTTTACCCCCTTTGATTGAGCACTTCAACTCCTCCACTGTAGGAAATATCTCCAATATCTATTGGTTTATCTCACGGGATTTCCCATTCACCTACACTGCCAGAAAACATTGAAACAAAATAATGATTCCTCGGGTTCATTATAGTATGTAGTTTTAGAGACTATCAACATGGAAGGAGTTGCTCAAATATTGGTGTTTATGGATATGAATTGTACAATCAATCTATATCACAGGAAATAATTCCTGCATGATATGAATTGTACAATCAATCTATAGCACAGGAAATAATTCCTCCATGAGCTTCTTGGCATTCTAGAGTGCAACAGAAACAAACTAAGGCATACCCTTTTAGTTTGTGATGATTCTTTCCATTTTATTTGCTTGATCCCCCAAGAGTCGAAGAAAATATCAATGGCATGATCATCTCCTTGGTTCCCTCTTCCAAGCTTGTAGAAGTGGATTTTAGTGGCTTCATGCACACTCCTTTTACAACTACCTTGATAAAGGTGGTTTGAATAATGGAAGGAACTTGCTTGGTTTCTTGGACAACTTCTTGTAGCTCCTTCAAGGCCTGTTTTCTCCTTCAGGGACTCTTTTTTAGTTGCCAAGTCTTGGTATATCTGATCAATGACTTTGGTGAACCTATCCTCTTGCCAATTATCTAGTTGAGCGAAATTCTCCCCCAATTGAAAGAGTTACAATACAGTCTTGTATAATTCTTCCTAGTCCTAGCGTTTGGCAAACTCTTTTTCGAGCTCATCCACTCTTTGCCTCCAATACTGATTTTCTTCTTGGATCTGCTTCTTGGAACCTCTTAGCTCTTCCATCTTCTCCATCTTCATGGTTTTTCCCATGGAAGTTGCTTCAATATCTCTAATGAACCTTCTATGATACCATCTGATCTATAAATAATATGCATATGCCTTGTCCATTCCATCAACATGAATACTTATTACTAAATGAATGCCTCTGGAAAAAACTATGCAATTGCAATCACTATTATGAGTGTAAACCTTTTTGTTGTTAGTGACTTTGTTTGAACTGGTTTTTGATCTTGGGCTATTATTGTCCAGCAAAAGAAAAACAGACTTCTTCTTTCTTTATTCTAAATAGAGAGGGTGTGCTCTATTCACGTGTCCAAATGTCTGTAAGTGGCAATCTCTTTTCTCTACAAAGAAATGATGATACAAATGATTGTTGTACCTAAAACCTAATGCTTCACATATGCATAATCTAGTGTTGTGTCTATTTAGCCTTTATAAATGAAAATTCTTCCACGGATTGTCAACTGAGCAAATTCTTCAGGGCTGTATCTGGTTGTGATATTAACAAGAACTCAAAACTATCCATCTAAACTCACACCATCTTACCAAAGGATCTTTTCCACAACAATAAAGGGAACACTAAAAAAACTTATTGATTTTCCTAGAAATGAAGAAAATGCTAAGTATGGCTTGTAGACAAACAACAAACATCCAAGGAGCAATAAAAACGTTTTGTAAGGTCTGTGGGCAGAACAAACGCCGTGGTGGAAATACAAACATTTTATAAAGTTAAAAACGTTTTGTAAGGTCTGTGGGCAAAGAACAAACGCCGGGGTGGAAATACAAACATTTTATAAAGTTTGTGGGCAAATAACAAATGCCCAGAGCAATAAAAAAACGTTGTGTTTGGATTGTGGGCAAAGAACAAACTCACAGGAAGCATGAAATGTGGAATCTGGTATGTGGGTAGAGGGAAAAACGCTCAATTAAGTATAAATCAAAGTACACTGAGGCAGCTCCAAGGAATTAAAGCAAAGATTTAGTTAGAGAGGAATAGATTTGTGAAAATGTGTTGTGGCTCAATTAAGTATAAATCAAAATACACTGAGGAAGCTCCAAGGAATTAAAGCAATGATTTAGTTAGAGGAATAGATTTGTGAAAATGTGTTGTGGGTATGCTTTACAGAACCCTCTCTACATGTGATTATTAGTAGTGCCCACAAATAGTAATGGTACTATTAAGAGGATTTAAGTTAGTGTGGTGAAGTTGCATAACTTTCAAGCAATCAAATTCAAATTAGAACAGCAATAAGTAGATTATACAATTACAGAATATAAAAAACAAAGATTTATTTTTTTCTGGAAATTACTTACAAAGGGTTAGCTATGCATACTCAAAGATCTCATACATTGTTATCCACTGAAAAGTTTGCTCATAGGGGACAAACTACTTGACTCTTTTTCACCCTTCAATATTCAAGCAAGCTGCTCTGCAAACTTCCCAAGTTCTGCTTATATCTCCCTCCCCTGGTTTTTTTCTTCAGTATAACTTTCATTTTTAATAAACTACTTTGAAAGGCCAAAGATCACAGTTATTTTCTCTATTATTCTTTATGAGGGTGAAAGTGGGGTGACCGAAATATAGAGAAAATATCTCCTTTCCATTTTTCCAAAAAGAAAAAATGAAAATAAAAAACAATTACAAATTTATTACAACTTTTAAAAAAAAATAAAAATA
>ML779294.1:375523-400872 GCA_009831015.1 Picea engelmannii
ATTAAAAAATAATTAAATTAGAAATAATAATTTGTAATTTAATGAAATTATAAAATAATAATGTGTGATTTAATGAAATTAAAAATGTGATGTAATTGAGTTATGTTACCAATCCAATTGTCACTCAAAATTTATGCATTTATACATTAGATAGGTATATTTATAAAATGCACTTATACATAAAATAGGTATTTTATTATAGATATATTAATAAAATGTAATGTCAAATTATAATTATAATAAAAAATATAGATACAAAATAAAATATATTTAATATTTGTTATAAAATATATATTTAATTTAATTTTTATAAATAAAATAAATAAATAATTAATTAATTTAATATAAAATAAAAATAAAAATTATTAATAACACATTTATAAAATATATAATTTATAAAAATTAAAATGAAAAATAAATCTAGACATTCAACTTTTTAACATATTATAAACCATTTAAGAATACATTACTGCCTATATTAAGATTACTAAAATTAGTTTATCTTTTAAAATGTTAATCCCTTAAACTCTTTAAAGTGAGCATTAATGGTTTATTTAATTAATATACAAGATCAATTTTTTTTATATTATTTTATAAAGTTAAAAAAAAAAACCTTTTATCAAAAAAAATTTATATTTTTTTTATAAAGTTACAAAAAACTTCTATATTAAAGACTTATAGTTTTTTCTTTTAAGTTTTAAGAAGATTTAGCTTAAAATTATTAAAGTGATTTTGCATATTTAAAAAAATAAAAATTAAGTTTTAAGAAGATTTAGCTAAAATTATAAAAGGAACTCCTATATAAAAAGGAGTGATAAATTTTGTATTAAGTCTTCATAATATTTAATTAAAAGTATAATTAAAAAAAATAAAAATCCTATCTAAGGAGTCATAATTTTTTGAGCAAGTCATGAGAAAGCTTTAACTTAAAATTGTAATTAGCATAGAAATGGGAAGCATTCAAATCAAGTTTAAGCACTTTAAGCTTCATATCTATAGACAAATTTTTATATCAAAATTCATATTTAAATTTGTGAAGAATTATTTAATTAAAACTAAGAATTATTTTAAAAGTAGTTAAATAGTTGTGGAAAAAATAAATAATAAAATGAGAAAAGGTCTATCATAACTATCAACAATATTTACATTATATTTAGGCAATCTCTAACTCTTCTAGGTTTTGGTTTTTTTGGTGAGTCTAAGAAATCACAATTTTTTGTTGTTTAAATTGTATTTATGAATACATAAATGGATTCATACTATACAGACTTAGCCACTCAAATTTGGAGATCCAACTTTTTTCCACTAAATTTTAAGCAAAATTAAACAGAAAAATCCCCCAAAAAACCAAAATTTAGAACCTTTAGAATGATTTTAAAAATGATAACACCATCTATATATTAGAAGATTTTACACCTAGTAAATAAACCTATATAAAATTAAATACTAATAACATTAAGATTTGAGTAGCTACTAAACTTCATTGTTACTCATCCATAGATTTAGTTACTCACTAATCTGTTTTCTTTATGATTCTAATGTAAGTACACTAATGGAATTAGTGCAACCAACACAAAATACTTTGAGTTTAATTTAATATATATAGTTCCTTAATTTATGTAGATACATAATTCAAACCAAAAAAATTAACATAAGAATTAACCAAATATATAAACAATATGAAGTAAGTAAAATAATTTATAAATTGTCTATTCCAATGTATGATGGGATATTTACATAATCTAGCTAAATAAGTATGAAACACTTTCTTTTATTTATATTTATATTTAATTATATAATTGAAAAAAAAATAAAGGAAAAGGATGTCACAAAGGAGAATAACTTTCTATCTTTTGTGCAAGATTATATGTTGAGTTGTCTACTATGGCAACATGCGTATGCTAATTTGTGTGTGTCTAGAATGAAGAGCACAATGTATGTAGTAAGTGAAACAAATAATAATGTAAATAAACTTGTATGCCTATGAATGGATCACATTGTTGAAATTTTGTTCTTAAAAATGGAAATATTTCACTGTTAAATGTAATTTACCTTAGGCCTGAATAATTATTTTAGGATCCCCGGATGGTGTGCTAGTGAGTTACACCTGGCGCGAGATGGAGGAGAGGAATGACCAATGAGGCACGGAGCCATGTGACGGGCTCGTGCCATCGCCTGCCACCCCGATCCAGCATTAAATTACCATTACCATGTCGCGGATGATAATTAAGCAGCTTCCCTCTCCTCTCAAGATTCATTTCATGGTCGGGTTATCCGCGTATGCCTTCTGTCTCTGCGCGCACTCCCACTGGCATCCCCCTTTGCGGCCTTCACCTGAGCTAACCCGGAATTTCATGCTAATCACAGCCCTGGTTCGGCTCCAGGGATTCTACCACTGCCTGTTGCACCTAGCTTCCTCTATTCGTTACAACACGAGTCTCATGCCATGCCCTCGAGGGCGACTGCGCAAGGGTTCTCCATGGAAACCTCGTCGGCCCTCTGTCTCGCCCCCTGATTCGCCTTCCTCTTGTTCCTCTCCATCCCTTCAGCCTGAGCCAATTCTTCCTCCCCCCCCCCCACCCCCGTTTCGTAGTTTGATAGCCTAGCTATCATCCCCAGGCTGTCGTGTTCCTCCTCGCGTCACCTTCGGGCCTCCTCTTGCACCAATTCCTAACTCCGCTAGGAAGACTGTGGGAGAGCCACCTCCTTGCGAGCCTCGGAACACTGAGAACCAGTCCTCGAACTCTTTCTTTGACACACAGCTACGAGAAAGCCTCGCAATTCTCTTCGGTTTGGTCTTCGAACTCCATCAGGGGGTGGACGACCTTCAATTCCGTATGCAAGCCACAGATGGAAAGGTAGCAGTCCTTCTCCATCTCCTTTCCTCCCTTCAAGAGGCTTTCCCCTCGGACCTCACAGGTGCGGCTTCAGCAGAGGAACCCGGTGTAGCGACCAGTGGAGGAAATGCGGGCAGGCACAACGTTCCGCAAGAAATGGGAAGGAGTAAGCCAAGCACAAGGACATGGCCGTGGAGGTGGACACATCACACTGCGCATTGCAGGATACCTCGCCAGTTGTCGACAAGACCGAGGGAATCTTGGACGCTGGAAAGCAGTGGGCCGATCAAGTGACATACGTCGAGGAGGAGCCGTGGTCCGAGGCCGTCCACGTCACTTGGCCAGGTTATTTGCCAAATGTCTAAGGTCGTAAGGGCAATTCAAGTTTCAATAGTTTCTCTACTTTTTAGTTGTTGTCCAGTTAGTTTCAGACTGTTTCCTTAGACTATTAAACTACTTATGTTTGACTTCCATGCTGGCTGGACTGGTTTCCCCTCTGTTGGGGCAGTCCAGTAACTACAGTAAGATTATTCTTTGTATTTTGCATCTCTTTTTGGTCTTGGAAGGCCCTTTATATATAATACTACTATCTTACAAAATATATATATATATATATATATATATATATATATATATATATATATATATATATATATTTATTTATTTTAGGATGGACACAAACCTTGGAGAAAAACATCATATATGTGCAATTGACCTTTTTCCTAGTTTTTAAGTTTCTCTAACTAAGAATTATAGGTATGATTGTTGATCTTTTCATATGGTTGAGCTTGAAGTGGATAGTAGAGTAGGAATTGGAGACAAGATTTGTGCTAGAAAATCTATTGGACATACATTTTTTAGTCTTGTAATGAATGTTATTTTTTATAATGGATGGTATGATTTTTTTTCACAAATGACATCCTTTATTTATAAACATTTATAAGTAAATTGGTCCCATTGAAACATATTTAAGGGATTAATGTCATTATAAAATGAATATTTTTAATTTAAAATGAATACATACCATATTATCACCTTCACATATATATTCTTTATGTAAAAAAATTCTCCTTTTATTATTAAAAAAGAAGACATCTATGCCCGCACATAAAAGGTGTATAAAAACAAAGTTGTAGATGCCTTGAAGGTATTTGGAATGGTACAAAGAGTGTCAAAAATGGATTTTGAGAAAAGTTTGTGGTAAAATTACAAAACATTATTTTTCTTGTCATAATATTTTTTTCTATTCTTTTGAAAAGAAGAAAATATATTTGGAAAATCATAAAAATCTCATTACATAAATGTTGTAGTTTGAAAAGAAGAAAATATATTTGGAAAATCATAAAAATCTCATTACATAAATGTTGTAGAGATCTTTAAAATCTTTCCAATTATCTTAAAAATACAAAAAAAAATGAGGATAAATGTTAGGAAAAGTCATTAAAATTAGACATGACAATTTTTTTATGTAATTTTTATTTTTTTGTGTTGAAAATTAGATGTGCGTATTTGTAGAATGCATGTACATATTCATTTAAAAGATTGTTGTAGAGATCTTTAAAATCTTTCCAATTATCTTAAAAATACAAAAAAAAATGAGGGTAAATGTTAGGGAAAAGTCATTAAAATTAGACATGACAATTTTTTATGTAATTTTTATTTTTTTGTGTTGAAAATTAGATGTGCGTATTTGTAGAATGCATGTACATATTCATTTAAAAGATTGTTTTTAAATTTCATGGTAACTTGCATGTGCATGTTTTGGATAACATGTACATGTTTATGTTAAAGCATGTTCCCAACTTCCCAATGGTGATTTTTTTACTACCATCTTAATACAATACAATAGCCAATTAACTAATCTTCTCTTTTGAAGATTTGGACATTCCACTTAATATTTATCAATTTTGCAAAAATGGAGCATGTCTTCTAAATATCTAGAATTTTGCAAAAAATGGAGCATGTTTTCTAAATATCTAGAAAAATCCTATAGATGAAACATATTTGACATTAGGAAATTCTCATTCTCTTGATTTCTCCATCTTGATGTTGTCTAATACTTCCTTCTCACTAGAAATATTATGGATGCCAGATATCTGGATATTCAGGCTCGCATAATCCTATCATGAAACCTTAACATATCCAGAATCTGGGATACAAAGGATCAAAAACGTTGACACAAATAAATTTTATGGATATCAAAGGTTGTGAACCCGCTCTGAGCTTACGAAACCTTTACATGGAACCCTGAAGCATCTAGAATCTGAGATTCATAAAATCACAAAATTCCCCTTTTTTAGAAACACTGGATCTGGATGTCTAGATGGTGCTAATTGACATGAAGAATTGACGTGGCATGGAACCTTCTATCGCAACCAAAAACGTGGCTAACATGGCACGATGGCATGACACCGGACGTGGTAGTTGACTAGACTAATCTGTACTAACGGGGTAACATGGGATGACATGAGGTTGGCGGTCGAATGCCACCTAGACTGACAAGGTACAGTGACTTGACATTGTCAAGTGGCCAGCCGTAAAACTCTGCACTGAAACCTTGCCATATCTAAGATCCAGGATTTTCCAAAGTTCTGAATTTCCAAATATGATGTCACCAAAGATACGTGGCACGCTTGCTTTCATTACATGTGAGAAAACCAAAACATGAATAGTGGACTTACGTTACATGACATTTCACCCCCAAAGGAACCATGGCCCTTCCCCTCATAACATTAACGCACCTAGAAATTTGGGATTTCCCAAAATATGATTTATGGAAAATTGTGTATTTACGGATCTACACTATATATAATGAATGGTTGAGATATATCGATCCGCCGATATAACGGCTAGGATTAAAGGATTATATGCCAATGCATTATCTCTCATTAGCAGGCCCACTCTCGACACGTGCTAATCCAATACTAACACGTGACATCCTCCATGGTACTCTAACCTTTACCTGGCACACTACGTCACCACGATGTCAGTTACACGTGTCAGACTCTTTCACTTAATCTCATTCAAAGGATCAGAACCTTGAAATAGAAATAGAACCATCCAAGAATCCGAGATCTGGGATGTATATAAATCTGAATTATTGAGAATGCTTGGCACCAATCAACGGTCGAGATTCATGGACCCATAGATTTGACGAGTAATATTTCAAGGCGCTGGCTAAGCTTTTATGACCGAAAGTGGGCCCTTCTCGATCCACTCCAATATCATATTAACTCTTGTTAAGAACATGTATTTCCTAATGGTTAAGAACATGTGTTTCCTCCTAAGAGGTCACAGGTTCAAATCCTGAGGGGGGTAGGGTATGTATACCTTCGTAGACTTTACCAGTCAAATCGTTGGGCGGAGGGGGGTCCCTTGTCCCACAAACAAGGAAGTCTCATACACCAATTTGGTGTGCTGGCTTGGCCATAACCTTAAAAAAAGATTATATTATTATTATTATCAAATGAGTTAGGTCGGCTAACACATGGAATGACATGTCAACATGACATAATCCCCCACACTTCTCTCTCCTTTGCTGCAAGCTTTAAAAGGAGTGGAACTTTGCAACGGAACCCTGCTCCATCTGACATCCGGGGATTCCGAGTTTTTACAAGGCACTAATATAAGAAAGGTATGGATTTTCGGATCTTCGGATATCCAAGATGCGACACATCCGAATATATGTATATCTCGAATGTCCTCTTGAGAATACGTTTAAATAGACCAAAATTGGATTTGAGCTCCTTCTCTTCCCGATTTCGACTAGATGTTTGATCCAATTCCGGCGCAAGACCATGACGAACCCCTTCCTCTTGACCTACTTGATTCTGAGATTTAATTCACATGCATTTCTAGGGTCTAACCTCGAGAACACTCAGGAATTCGAGACAAGCATCTACCTTGATAAATATAGTCCTTGTAACTTAGGCTAAAATCAATCTTACCAACCCAACAATCTTGATATTTAGGAGATATTAGAAAGGGGCTTGCATAATCAAGAATCAACCAGATGAAAATCTTAGAGAAAGAGAACAGGAAACCAAGGGAATTACAACATTCTCTTAAAGCACAAAATCAATATTTGAAGACTTTAGTAAAAATTATCATCAATTAAATCATACATTCCCCACACAGAGTTCATGCTATTCACTGAGATCTAGCAATTACATTACAATTTGTCTGCAATTAAACTCCCAAGGGGAAAACAACTAGAAATTAATTTATTGTGCATATAGGGAATAAAAGTCATGCATCCTTTCATTCCATCTCAATTTTCATATGTATGATAACTTGTAAATCAATACCATGCATGCATAGAATACTAACTATGTACTTGTTTCATCTTTCTCATAATTTCTTAATAAACCATAAAATTTCATATAAATTGCAGTAATACGCATGTCTTACAAGCACAATAGATACACAATGAGACATTTATCTGTTTCAAAATAAAGGCTGGACAAACCAACTAAATGAGGGTGGGAATTGTTATCGCATAGTTTGTAGCTAGGAAGAAAGGCTATAAAGTAGAAATCCAACCTAGTGTAACAGAAACCTATCCCACCCAATGTCACCACGATGGGATGGTTCTCTCTCTTTAGGGAGGTGAGGCCCAGGGGAGACGTCCCCGGTGACCTGGGGCTTTGAAGAGGCTAAAGGGTAATCAGATAATGACAAGTTTCCCCCTTCACAGATCACCACCAAAACAGATAGTCTGGCTTACAGCCAACAAAGATAACCAAGTAGAATCCCTGCCCGAGAACAAAGCAACAATAAACTGATATATGAAGGCTTTGGTTAGTACTTCATATATATCAACGACTATCTAGTATTCAATATAAGCAATTTGAATATAAATATTGACGGAGTCAATGTTTATCAATAACAATAAAGATCATGTCACTTCATCAATAATTATTAAAATGATGAGGCATTCAATGTAATAAACCAACACTTCAATTAACTTATGCCTAAATCACCATTCAATTGCTCAAAAGACAAAACGTTGCTGCATCAATGATATAATAGCAAAGAGTGACGTCAACATTTAGGGTTAGTAGGGTTAGCTAGAGCTAGGGTCAATGTAGTTAGGGTTTAAGATTCAAAGGGTTTTGAGAGTTGTTTTGATCAATTTCACTTCAACGTTGGAGGTCTTAGGATCAGTGCCTTCTAGGGTAAAGTGGATTCGAATTAAAGGAGGACGCAAGAGTTGAAGGAGGACAGCTAAGGACTGGAGGGAAGAGCTCTGAAGTGTTGCTATGGCAGGGCCTCAGAGACACACCCTAGGGGAGAGAGGCTCACTCTGGTGTTGCTATGGCAAGGCCTCGTGCTCTCTCCTCCTTCCTTAAATGGCAAAAATGGCTAGCATGAAAGATAAAGTCAAGACAAGAGAGTCAAATGAGGGAGAGTGTTGTTATAGCAAGGCTCTATCATCAAACCCTAGAAGAAAACAACCCTAAGTGTAGATAACCTAGGCCTGGGACATATTCTCCTTCTTGAGCTCAAACAGGTACGGCTAGCAAAGGGAGAAGAGGAGAAAGGAGTGTAGCTATGTCTAGGCTCTCTTTTTCCTCTTCAATGGCTGACGAACTCTCTATCAGGGGACATGAGACAAAGACCTACCTGTGTGCTTGTCACCTAGGGTTTTAATCAACAAACTATAAACATATGCAAGAATATAATACTACAACCATTCATTCAAGAAGTTTTGCAGAAAAAACACTTACATATCACCATGAAATAGTATGCAAACCCTGGTTGTAACACCTTCCTTCAAGAGAATTGCCAAAATATGCCAAAAAATCTTCCTTCAACAAGTGTGCCTTCCTTAAATCAACCAAATACCCAAGATAGGGCACAAATTTCAGACCTCCTTGTGGAATGAATGAGTTGTGATGATAAAATGAGGATCAAAATCCTCAATATATACTGTATCAATGACCTAATTTACTTTTTAGGTCATAAAAAGGCCGACAAGGCCATAATATCAAAATCATACTGTTTTTACATTAAATGCCAAGTAAAAACCCTAATTAAGCAGAAAAGAGAGTAAAATCCCCTCCAAGAGAGTCGCTAACCCTTTCTAAGGCAAATGAATTTTTCCTGGAGAAAAACGTTAGCCCTCCAGGGGCTTCTCCAACATGCCACACATGCCACTGCTGCCCAGTCTGCCTCCAAAGACATCCAATAAGTTGGATGACGTCATGGTCATCAAATATGACATCCCATGCCTTCGAAGGACAACGTCTCAGTGAAAAGGGCTCAACCCCCTAGGCTAAGCTATGTCGGGGTGCCTCTGGTGGAACGTCCTCTTCCTCTTCGGTGCAAAGCCTCTGACTAGCCTCTGCTCCCTGATGGGTCTCATCATCCATTTGGTGGGCTCTTCTGCCCCATGGAGGTCTGAACTGATCATCTCCCCATGTGTACCAGTCCAAATGGTACCTGTCCGTTGGGTATGGTCCTACACATCAAAGGCTACGCCCTCCATGGGCTCATCAGTCATAGGGATAATAACAATGTCAATCACATCTCATCATTAATATTCTTAAACATATGCATAAAATCCCTAATACATCAGTTAACAACTCAAAGACATTAGACAAGTCTGCAATACAAGTCTGGGGAAAAGGACAAGGCATCCTATTGGGCTAGTGTCCACAAGAAAAGAAAAGTTCCCAGAAAGACCTCATCCAAGCCATGTAAGTGAGGTGATGTGGTCAAGGGATGTCCAAGCATTAGGGTGCAGTGAGGGCCACAGATGCATAAGTGTTACCTGTGGGTGCCTTTGTAGAAGGCGAGATGTGTTTGTCATGGATGCATTCTTTCCAAGCCCATTCTTGCCTTTATTCTTTTTCATTCTTTTATTCTTTTTATCTTTTTTTTGTTCAAGAGCTAATTAGGGGACACTGCCTTGGCATGGTGACCAGAGCTGACAGCGTTACCCACAAGTACTTTCACAGAAATGAGAAGGTTGGCTCGTGATGAGACCCCCTTTCCCTTGGCCATGCAACCAAGAGCCACTGCCCTGGCATGGTAACCAAATGGTGGCAATGTCATACTGCTAGGTACCCATGGACCTAATAGGTTGGCTCGTGATGAGAGCCCCTATCCTCTGACTAGGTCGTGTTTTATTATTTTTGGAGTCCCTCTTGTTTCTTGCTGAGAATCCTTTTATTGCTTTCTCGGGATCCCTGGGTGAAGCATCTCGAGGTTTTATTTTAGGCTTTTATCTTTTACCAACTTCTTTTACCTTCTGGGCCTTTAGACCCTTCTTCCCATGGGGTAAAGTGCAATCCTGAAAATAGGTCTACGCAATGCCCAGACAAGGGGAATGGGACAAGTGAGTGGGAAATAAGATGGAATAGTGGTGCTATGATGGGAGCGGATGATGGCTTTTCAGAAATCTCCCAGTGCCAAACCAAAACCTATAGGCACATGCTTGCTAGGGAACCCTGTCAATCCCCCAAACCTGGTCAAGTGGGCAAATGTAAGATCCAAGCAGTCGTTATAAATAAAAGGAATCAGATGCATATACTTAAAGGTTTTAATGATTAAAAGTGACACATACCATGATACCTGGACTAATTACCTCATGGAGCAAGAACCTCCTCTGATGCAGGACCAAGCCAATGGTGATGCATGCTGTTGCTGCTAACGAGATGAGGATGATGGAAGAAGAAAAGGTGGGCACTCCAGGACCATGCTCAGGTCAGTCCTTCTCTCGGTACTCCATTTCTAGGACCAATGGGCATTGAGACATGATCTCCTAGTTATCCCTAAAAAGCGGGGATAACAGGAACCTTTACACCCAAATATAGGATCATATGAACTAAATCTCTTCCATCTAGCCACCCTTATGTTGAGACAAGATACCACCAAGAAATTTTCTTAGGATCTCAAATAAATTGGAAATGTGAAAGCCACTCTCCTTCACAACAACCATTGGTTGAAAAACCTTAGACCCACCATGCCTGGGGCCTCCATGAGTTTTATCAGATGTCTTCCTATCATCAAGCTCGTGACCCTCTTAGCTCAGGTCGGGTTATGGTTTTTCATATTAGCCATTCAAACATCCTTGCTCTAAGTTCTTGTCTCTATGCTCCACATGTGGATTCTCTCACAACTCTTGTAACGTCCCCAACCCATCTGAACAACATTACAGTGAAAAATACTCTTAAAAACTAAAATTCTTGCTAACTAGATTAATTCATTTATAGTTAGTTGATTTTCTGTAGCTTACAACTACGAATTAAAACCGATTTAGTTATTGTCCATAACCATAGAAATAGAATCATTTACAACCTGCTAATAATCAACATGAAATGAAGATAACAACACATTACAGTAGCATATAAATCACTTCGAAATACATAGACTTCATGCACAACAATTAAATACACAATTTAACACAACAACAAGATAAAACATTTATCTTTTCACAGTAGTTGTGCAACCAGATGTCTGGGACGAATGTTCCACCCAAACATAGACTGCCTATTCCAAATCTCAGCATCCAGTCACCCCCAAGCTGAGGCTAGCAATCCACAAAAGAGGGTGGTCTCTCACAGTCCACTCACAACTCATAAAATTCTCAACCCAACTGACATTTTCCTACAACTATCCAGATTTTGCAGCAACTCCCTTCCTCTTGGCCTTTTCAACCCAAGGAATGTACCCCTTCACTGATCTCAGTCCCTTAGGAATCCAATTCATTTATCAAGGTATCTATGGCATAGGAAACTAGGAATCTCTCAACTGGGAACTCAAGGGAAATTGTTGCTAGGAAAACTATCAGCAAACCAACAACAATCACTTTTTGTTTCAGTGAAACTCATATAGAAGTTCATTCTTCAGGCCTGAAAACCTGGCTCTTCATTTTTCCAGCTCCAATTCACTCTAATTATGCTCCAACTTGCTCTAGAATTCACCTTTCATGATTGCACCAACTTCCATTTATGTTCCTTGCTCTCCCCTTGCTCTCATGCCCAAAACTTGTCTAACTAAAAAAATGCTCTCCCCACCCACATAAATTTTCTCTCTTGACTTGGATTTATTCACTCACACTCTTTCCCAACCTGATTATACTCAACCCCCATGTGCCCAATAACTTTGGGATGTGACCAGTCACACCCAACCTCTTACATGTATTCAATGATTGACTTTGGGAACACTCAATCAGAAATGGGAAGGTTCATATACATATAGAAAAAATTAGGAAAAGGGGTTAAATCAATATACATGGGTAAATTCCCCCCCTTGGACCCCTCTTGGCCATTATCCTAGACACTCCCCCCTCTTTTGGATTAATTCATCCCCCATCTCTTTTCCATGTCCCCTTAGCAGTTGACATCACATTTATCATTAAAACAAGAAAATACAATTCACATATTACATCGCTTTGGCCATAGCCACACATTATATCTACATAAGAATTAATTAAAATAGGGTTTTTAGTGGGGATGTTACATTCCCCCTCCCCTAAAATTGTGTGTCGTCATTAGTGCACTCTCTGTCGATATACATATATGCAAATTTACATCACAATGCTTAAAAATAAAAAGAAAATTGTGATTTAACAATTCCAGTAGTAGCTCCAACCAAAATCTCATGTTCCTCTCAAATCGCTAACCCACGGAAGGCACCATTCGTTTATCAAGGATAACCCAAGGGATGTATCATCTGTTTATCAAGGCTAACCCAAGGAATGGGCCATTCTTTTATAAAGGTCCCCAACGTAGTTGGACAAGACTCTAAGATGTGGTTTCAGAAATTTAGCTGCTCAAAATGGAGTCTTGCATTATGTTTTCTTCCAAACTATCAAACATTTGCGGGTATTCTTCCCACATGTTTTCTTCATTCTCCCATGTAGCATCTTCAAGACTGTAGTAGACCTCCATTGAACCCTTACCAATCCTATGGCTTTTTTCCTAAGCACTTTAACTTTCTGGTCCAGGATGTGTACTGGATCCACCCGGAAATACCCTTCGTACTCCACCTAGATCACATTCCAATCAATTACATGGTTAGGATCAGACACATATTTATTTAACAATGACACAAGAAATACATTATGCACTCTCATGTATGTAGGAAAATCTAACATATATGCAAATGGCCCTATCTTTTCTAATATTTCAAAAGGCCCAAAATATATTGCTACCAACTTCGGGCAACTTCCTAATCTTAGCGAACTTCTCTTTTCCTTCACTTTCAAAAACACATGTTCTCCCATTCTAAAATTTATGAAAACTTTGTTCCTGTATGCATAACTTTTTTGCCTATCCTGGGTAGCCTTGAAATTATTTTTTATCTTTTCCATCTGATCTTCCATTTCTTTTAACAATTCTGGCCCAACAACATCTCTGTCTGCTGGATTATCCCAACTCACTGGTGTGTTACATTTTATGCCATACAAGTCCTCAAATGGACTCATTTTCAATGAGGCTTGATACCCATTATTGTATAAAAATTCAACTAAATGGATATAATCTTCCCACCTTCATGGTTGATCCATCACATACATTATAAGCATGTCCTCAATCATCTAGTTAGTCCTTTCTATTTGACCATCTGACTTCGGATGATACATTGTCCTAAGATTTAAATTTGTCCCAGATCCCTTGAACAAACCCTTCCAAAAATTGGAAGTAAACTTTGGATCTCTATCTAAAACTATTGCCTTAGGCACTCCATGTAGCCTAGTAACTTCTCTCATATAAATTTCTTCAATATTTGTTGCCTTGTGTGTAGTCTTTACTAGAATGAAATGTACTTCTTTAGTCATCTTATCCACCACCACCATGATGGAATCATGTTGCTTCACTGTTCTAGGAAGCTTAGTAATAAAATTAACTATAATTACTACCCACTTCCATTCCGGAATGGGCAATGGTTGTAGAAAAATTGTTGGGTGTCTATGTTGTGTATTTACTTTTTGGCATTCTAGACATTTGGCTATGTAATTAGCAACTTATTTCTTCATTCCTGGCCACAAATATTGGCTTATTACTGCTGCAATTGTTTTCTAATATCCTAGGTGCCTTGCATATGGCAATATATGCATCTCCTTCAACACTTCATTTTTTATCTCTCCAGAATTCGGCACATACACCTTACCTTTGTACATGAGAATTCCATCTTCTTTCAGCTCATAACAATTAAATTCATGCTGAAAATTACCTTCATGTAATGTCTCTTTTATTTTTAAATAAATCTGATCTAAATTTGTTATTGCAACAATTTTTTCCTTCAGATCTGTCATGTACATGCTAATGGCCGAAATATTCACTTCATGAGCTCTCCTACTGAGTGCATCAGCCACTTGATTTTCCTTTCCCTTTATATGCTTAATTTCAAATTCATATTCACTGAGAAATTTTTGCCATCGAGTTTGCCTAAAATTTAGTGTTGGTTGTCCAAACAAATGCTTCAAACAATAGTGGTATGTCCTTAGCTCAAATTTATTACCCATAAGGTAATTCCTCCACATTTCCAATGCATGTACAATTATTGCTAACTCCAATTCATGTGTAGCGTAATTCCTTTCATGCTCTTTTAATTTTCTGGACTCATAGCATACCATATGGTCCCTTTGACGAAGAACTTCACCAAGTCCTTCCTTGCATGCATCGATGCACACAACAAAATTTTTGTTTGGATCCACAATCTTCAAGATTGATGCACTTGTCAATATTCCCTTTAACTATTGAAAACTCTCTTCACACTTGGAAGTCCATTCAAACTTTTCTCCCTTCTTTTGCAAAGAAGTGATTGGATTTTCAATCTTTGAAAATCCTTTTATGAATATTTAGTAATAATTGAAAAGACCCATGAATGATCTGACCTTTGTCACATTCTTTGGCACTAGCCATCCTCTAATGGCCTCTATCTTCTCAGTATCAAATTCTATCCCTGTTGTTGATATTATATGCCCCAAGTAGTGAATCTTCTTTTGATAAAATATGCACTTACTTATCTTAGCATATAATATGCAGTCTCTTAAAACTTGAAACACCATTCTTAAATGTTACTCATGATCTTCTTCTGATTTAGAATAGACGAGTATAACATCTAGGAACATAATCACAAACGTGTCCAGGTATTCCCTGGACACTTCATTCATCAGACACATAAAAACTGTTGGGGCATTTGATAGCCCAAATGGCACTACTGTGAATTCATAATTACGATATCTTGTTCTGAATATTGCCTTGTTGATGTCTTCTTCATTTATCCTTACTTGATGATAACCTGATCTCAAGTCAATCTTGGAAAATATTATTGCACCCTTCATCTGATCAAACAAATCATCAATTCTGGATAAATGATACTTATTCTTGATGGTAACCTTATTAAGTTTCCTAAAATCAATACAGAGCCTTAAGGTTCCATCCTTCTTCTTCACAAAAAGAACAGGGGCTCCCCAAGGTGACACACTTGGGCGTATATACCCCTTTTTTAACAACTCTTCAAGTTGCATTTGTAACTCCTCCAATTCTGGTGTACCCATTCTGTATGGTATCTTAGACATTGGAGTGGCTCCCGGAACTAAATCAATGTCTCTCTGGGTGGAAATCTTGGAATTTCTCTAAAAACATCTTCAAAATTCCTCAATATCAGATGGTCTTCAATGCTTTCCACTTTATATTTGGTTGCCTCCTCCATATGGGTTGCAAACATTTGGCATCCCTTCTTGAAGATCTTCTTCAACTGCATAGCTTAAATATCTCTAACAACTATAGCTCTTGGAATGCCTTGAATTTTTCCTTCCTTCCCTTCCTCATCAAGACATGTGATTGTCTTGTTGTAACCATCTAGGACAACATGATGTCTCTCCAACCAATCCATGCCAATTAGATAGTCATATGAACCCAATGTACCTTTGGGTTGAGTCCATTCATGTCTATCTGAAAATATTTAACCAACTCATTGATCTTTCTCTTATCCCCCATGGCTAACTGAACTAACCAAGATTTATTATCCTTACTTCTTTGCAAGTGAAATATTTCAACGATGTCAGCATTTGTGTAACTATGGCTAGATCTGGAATCAATTAAAATTGTTATGGGATGGTTATCAATGTTACCTTCCACTTCGATCATGGGGGATTGATATTCTACTTGCTTGTTTTCCAAGGCTGCTTAAATCCTTGGCATGCTTCCTCCCATGTCTTTCACTATTTCAGCCTCCTGAATGTTTTGGAAAATCCCCATTCTTTCTCATTTATGAGGGAATTCCCTATATAAGTGATTCCCCTCACATCCCCAACATTGAACTGGTTGCTTCCTTGGCCTTTTCCCAAATGAATCTGCATTCTTTTGACCATTTTGGGTTACCTGGCCTCGCTGATTTGCTTGGGAGTTATTTATGAAAAATGGTGGCTTAAAACCTTTCTTCCTTTGATGATTTTTCCCTTTCATCTTGTCATTCCAAGCCTTTGGAAAAATGGCCTTCCTTTGCTTTGATCATAAAGGTTCTTTTCTCTCCTTATGGTTTCCTCCAAGGTCTTGGGGTTATCATACTGAATCTTGTCACTGTAGAAGGAGGGTAACCCACTTAGAAACTTTTGTATTTTAACCTTCTCATCCTTGATGAAGTCAAGATAATTCACCAATTCAAATAACCGCTTCTCATATTCCTCCATTGTCATGGTTCCCATCTTGATTTCAAATAAATCTTTCATATTTCTCTCATAGTAATGCTTAGAAAAATATTTATCTTAGAAATATCCTTTGAAATGCCTCCATGAGATCCTTTTCTCATCGATGTTGTTGGCTTGCTTAAGTTGATCCCAGGATGGGTAATCATGCAGCTGGAAATACTCCTTCATTTCCAACAACCAGACCTCTGTGTCTTCTCCTTTCCTGTGCTCACCATTGAAAGTAGGTGGCTTGATTTTCCTTAGTTCACCTTGCAAGTTGTTTGCCTCAAGCCTTCTTCTTTTCCTCCGAACAGGAGACACACTTGGGATACTCTCTGGCCCTGAGCTTGCATGAGTTATTCTAGTAGAATTCCTTGGAGAATGATGGTGCATGTTCATGCTTCTTGACTTCCTGTCGTTTCCATGATACTCCCTTTTGCTATGGGGTCTAGATGTTGATACTTTTCTAGTACTAGATGCTTGCTTGGTGCCAGAATATTTGTTGACTTGCTTATGCAACATGTTCAAGCTCTGAAGTATCTATTCTTGAGCCTTGATAATCCTTTCATTATAATTGTTGTAGCTCTGCACTTCCCTATGCAAACTTCTCATAGTGACAGGTTCTTGACTATATCTTCTTCCATTTGAATCTATCTCATCAATCCCCATGTTGACATGCAGAACTTTGAACTCTTCCTCATGGCTATAATATCCTTGAGAATATTCCATAACTCCAATTCTCATATAAGAACTAAGTTTCTTTTTGTGCCTCTAATTTTGCAAGAGATGTGCACATAATAATTACTGATAGAAATATGCATAGCATAAAACATCTCATCATATAGGATACAGGTTATCTCTTCATCAATTTATGAAGGACATATTGCACCAATTCAAATTTTTTATTTGCTTGATGCATTCATCCCTGAAACACCTTCCCAACGACTGAAACCTTGCCCAAAATGAAGATCTAGTTTAAAATGTATAGCCTTTCGAAGTTTTTCGGGGCATATTTTGCCAATGATCATCCCCTTCGCCACGTGGAATCCACGTAGATTAATCTCTCTCACGACATATGACATGGCATGATCGTGACCTGGGTCGTCATCCCCTGATGATGACATGGATACAAGTTGTGGGGAATATCTCTTGATCTTCATGAATACTAGGCCTTCGGCCATCCGTTGTTCTTGTACAGGTCTACAACATCTTCGGAGTTCCAAAGTTCCAAATTCTCCTCTCACTCCAAAATTTATTGTGGGGATCGATCCATCCTTTGATGCAACGATTGACATTTTTCCTCACTAAACATAAGGTTTAGAATTGGAAAGGGTCCTACACTAAATTCGAACTCCTCAAGTGTTTTCATCAACGGTCACGACTTAATCAATCATCAATATCTATGGTCCACGCGTTGCAACATGAAATCTTGTTAACTCCTTCCTCATTGCACATGTAGATGTTATTCTGACACATAACCAAGCTATTCGACGATCCTGATCAAAGTGCACAACCTTCTGATAATTAATGCAATTACAACTTCAAATTCACTTCCTCTCTTCTCTGTTGATCTATGTCCTTGATGGATAGTTTCATCTCCACTTCTCACAACTACGACGAATCTTGGTTACCTCCAAGCCTTGATGATCAATGACTCTGGCTTAATCATTCGTTGTGATGGACGAGTGGGGTTGTTCTTTACTTCACAATCTATCGAAGTTGGTCACTTCAACAAGGGAAACATTTCGCGCTTTGACGCTTAACACATTCTCCTGTAGTCTCGAATCTCTTGGAGTCCCAAAGTTTCGAAGTTTTGAAGTTCTGGAATTCCTCGCCACGTACTACGATATTCAACACTTCGGCGCTTTGGGATATTCTTATGCACCAATATTTCAAATCTCCCAGAGCCCCAAAGTCCCGAAGTCTCGGACTTTATTTCCATGTACTTCGACCTTCGACACTTCAGGATGTTCTTACCCATTGTACCTTACATTTCTCAGAGTAAGGCTTCATTGAAGTGTTTACATTATCCTTCCACTAGTTGATTGAACAATTGAGAAAATATCTGAACGAATCCTTGATATATAGTCCACATTGCTCTTGAATTCCTCCCCTCGATCTAACGGTTAATAGATCTTCTTACTCTATCCTTCAACTATACCCGATCTAATGGTTGAGAGATATCTCAAAGGATCCCTATATTAACGGCTTGTGTTGGTTCATTATTTCTTTGTTCAAGGATTCAAATCGTTCCAAAATATTTCGCGTCCGTAGTGGGTCAATGCCAAATGACCGCAACCTACATCTGACAGTCAGGAAGGGTCCCGAAGGATCCTTATATCTATGGCTCACATTACTTCATGACTTTGCATCCCTTACAAGTCTTAACCCATCTAAGTCCCAAAGGTTTACCTACCAGAAAGGTCATAAAGCAGGGATGAATGTCTGTCATCGGTTAAAGGTACCACTTACCCTATCCTTCCACTATAGTCGATATAATAGTCAAGAATGATCTGGAAGGATCCTTATATCTACGACCCACATCACTTCACGACTTTGACATTCGGGGAGTTCTGATAGTGTAACGCCTTTTCACTCCCAGAGTGAGTCAATGATGAATTTGACCGTAACGTATATCCAATGGTCCGAAATCATTCTGAAGACCCTCATATATACGACCCATGTTACTTTGAGACTAAAAAAGTGGTGAGGGTTTAACGATAAGGTGGATCTCCACGATAACATATAAGAAATGACCAGTTGTCGGTCAAACTGTCTGGTAACCATGTCAGCAGGTTGCCTTCAAAAATATTAATGTGTTGTGAAGTTCTAACATCTCGGAGCTCCGGACCCCCGAAGTCCTGAAGCTCAGAAGGCTTAGCTCCCTTTGAGCATAGTGCAGGGTTCCTGGACCCTGGCCATATGGAACTTTGACAATCCCTAGAGGGCCACAATCTTAAATCGTATCCGAGATTTGGTTAAGTCTGTGGACTCGAGCTTGAGGTCACTTGGACAAGAAATGGTCTGGCTCCTTTTCACAACCCCCAATTTAATCCTGGTCGTTGATTCCATCAACCTTTCAAATGGTCGAATTCTTAGGAATTTTTGAGTTTATCGTGATAAATCTCAATCGTCAATCATGAGATCAAACATGATCTCAACCGTCGATTCTCCAAACTTACTGTAACTCTACAGGCGGCCATTAAAACTCAAATGTTAACCATTCCAGGTCGAATTTCAATTCTGCAACTCCATCGCTCTACTCCATTAACCCTCTCAAACCATCCGAAGTTATCAAAATTTGGATTTCACTCACAAAAATTGGGGATTTCTCTCTAAAATCTTGTTTTCCCCCCAAATCGATCATAAACAAAGTCTGCATCAACAAATTTCACTAATTCACAGCCATCTTGTCCCATACAATCCTGGTGTTTGAAACAAAAGCTCTGATACCATAATGTAACATTCCCATCTCATCTGAGCGACAGTACGATGCATAATACTATTAAAAACAAAAATTTATGCTAACTAGATTAATTCATTTACAATTAGTTGATTTTTCGTAGCTTACAACTACGAATTAAAACCGATTTAGCTATTGTCCATAACCATATAAATATAATAATTTAAATCCTGCTAATAATCAACATGAAATGCAACTAAAAACTCATTACAACAACATATAAATCACTTTCAAATACACAGAGTTCATGCACACCAATTAAATACATAATTTAACACAACAATAAGATAAAACACTTATCTTTTCACAACAATTGTGCAACCAACTACTTGGGACAGACGTTCCACCCAACCATAGACTAAATTTTCCAAATCTCAACAGCCATTCACCCCCTAACTGAGGCTAGAAATCCACAAAAGAGGGTGTTCTCTCACAGTCTACTCACATCTCATAAAACTCTCAACCCAACTGACATTTTCCTACAACTATCCTGATTTTCCACTAGCTCTCTTCCTCTTGTCATGTCCAACCCAATGAATGTACCCCTTCCTTGATCTCAGTCCCTCGGGCGTTCCATTCATTTATTAGGGTCTCTCTGGGACATGAAAATAGGAATCTCTCAGACAGGAGTTCACTCTTTAAGCATGACAACCTAGATCTTCATTTTTCCATCTCCAATTCACTCCAATTACGCTCCATATTTCTCTATAATTCTCCCTCCATGGCTGCACCAACTTCCATATCTATTCCTTTCTCTCCTCTTGCTCTCATTCCCAAAACTTGACTAGTTGAAAAAATGTTCTCCCCACCCACACAAATTTCCTCTCTTGGCTTTCCTTTCTTCACTCACACTCTTCCCCCACCTAATTATACTCAACCCCCATGTGCCCAATAACTTTTGGATGTGACCACTCACACCCACCCTCTTACATGTATTCAATGATTGGCTTTGGTAACACTCAATAAAAAATGGGAAGGTTCATATACAAATAGAAAAATTTAGGAAAAAGGGTAAAATCAATATACATGGGTAAATTCCCCCCCTTGGAATCCTCTTGGAAATTATCCTAGACACTCCCCCCTCTTCTAGATTAATTCATACCTCATCTCTTTTCCATGTCCCCTTAGTAGCTAGCATCACATCTATCATTAAAACAAGGAAATACAATTCACATATTACATCACTTTGGTCGTAGCCACACATTATATATGCATAAGAATTAATTAAACTGGGGATTATAATGGGGATGCTACAACTCTCAACATTCTTTGCTCATCAATGTATCTTCTATTGTCTAGACTAGGATTGTCTTCTTTAGCATGCACGTGTGTGTTTCTTCCTTCCTTCCCCCATAGGGTTCCCGATCTATTATCCTCCTTTCTTCTTTTAGAAGGAACCCATGGGGTCAAAGTTGGTACCTAATGTAACTTGTACCTAGGCCTACAAATTTCAGTTGTCCAACCTTCTCTTTCCATATCTCTTTATTGAAGGTGGTTGGTTGTTCAACTACCAACCCTCTTTTTATTAGATGTTTTTTTATTTGGATTTAGAAAAAGGGAAAAGGATGATTATTACAAAACAATTCAACAAGGTGGCTTGGGATCATTTAACATGATTGAATCCCCTATATACCCCCTCATTAATCCCTCTAGTGGTATCATGGCTAGTACCAATTCTTCACCCTTTAGTTAGTTATTTGGCTTCTTTATTACACAATAATGCAATTTAAATTGTCCATATTACCATGGTATGGTAACATCATCTCTATGTTGAGATGAGACCATCACTAACCATAATTAATTACAACTTAATTCAAGGGATCAAAATGGGGGTGTTACATCCCCTCCCCCTTAAAAGGGACACCGTCCTCAATGTTCTTCTTTGTCTCAACAACAATTGCAATGTTATTTTTTTTTGGCTACTTCAATAGTGTCAATTTTATTCTCATTCTTGTCCATTTCAAACTTCTGAAATTTCAGTAACATGCCTACACAAATTATCAAACAACATGGATATTAAAACTAATTTAATGCATAAAATTGATTTATTTTCATAATTCAGGACAAAACACACTTTTCAACAAAATACTTATTTTTGCAATCATGGATCTACATCCATATGGCTTCCATGTTAGGGATCAACTCATTGTTTTCCTTGAGATACCCATTGGGTGCATGATAACATCTATCATGATTTTCCATTCAAGTATCCTCTTACTTGCATTCACTCATTTTCCAGGCTCAAGCATCCCCTTCTCTACTACACAATCCCTTGAGTAGTCCATATTTCCTTCCAAGGCTTCCTTTCACTGAAAGAACTCAGATAATTTCAGAGTATCACAGTCAAGGCATCCCTCCAAATTTCTCTAAAAAAACATAGAACTATCACAGACGATCATAGACTATTATAGGGTCCTAATGTCCCAACAGTGGCCTCTTTTCCATTCCTTCTATCTCAACATCCATCATCTTTCCCTTCAATATATATCTATCATATCACCTATATCACATGCATACAATATCTATGAGATATTTTCATACTAATTTAATCAAAATGTTTTAAATTCAAGATAGATATATCATCTCACCTATATCATATGCATACAATATCTACGAGATCTTTAATAACAAATTTAATTAGGATATTTTAAATTTTCCTTCCCACAGACATTAAGTTCCACTTATCAATCTTTGGGTTTGTTCCATATAGGAACTCTGATTTCCACCAATATGAGATTCTTTCTCATAACACATTGTCTTTTGCAACATAGGAAATATTTCTTCCTTATGGACTTAAACCTTACCATACACAATACCATCCTTTTTGCAATTTCCCATCTTCATACAACCAAATAGATTGTTAATATTTTATACACATTATACTTTCATAGCACATTTACGATGGCTTACAATTTAATCTTGAGGTTGTGCATACTAATCAATTAAATCACCTCTAACATTAATAATATGAAACAAAAGGAGATTATCATTCCTTACATATCCTTCCTTTCATCATACGAAGCATTCCATAATGAAATCAAATATCTCATGCAATTAAACCAATGTACCAATGTTAATGGCCACATTTTACACAATGCATCCCTACATTGATCTCAAAATACCACATTCCTATGTTAGGTATTCCACCAGGGTGAGTTGGAACTCATCCAACCTATCACCTCATGGATACCTCATCATCATTCATCATTACAATATGATCGTCTCTCCTTCCTTGAGATGATCATGTTCTTAGACTTAGCATAACATAACATGAAATCAAGTTTTCACATGAATACATTCAAGAATCCATTCTCTACTGGTAACAAGGGTTCTAATATTCATGGCCACCCAATTTCCTCTTTACCATTTCCACAACTCTTTGGAGTACTAAAAGTTATTCCTTCAATAATGAGTAGTCCTATGCCTACCTTTGTTGATATACATGTATCTCATTAATGCATTTAACATATGGGTGACTTATTTGCACATTATTTATTCATCATCCATGTAAATCAATGCAAACACAACTATTCTTTTCATGAATTTATGGAAAAGGCTCCAATCCATCTTTTCCCCTTAGAGGTACCTTCCTCTGTCATTCAAGATTTTGTTCCTAAACCATACCCTACTTGGGTATTAGTGACATGCAACATCCAATTAAAAATTATAAATATGTCATCAAGATACACAAAATTTCAAAAGTGATTCCTATCCAATCTCATCCAAGTCACATGATATAAAGACATGATAATGTTTTATACACGTTTGGCTTCCATCAACCTTTGGATGTTAACTCATCATTTTTATGCTTCTTGGGGACTTGTGAGGTCCCTTCATCAATATTTTGACATCACTCTTATTGTATTTCCCTTTACACAAGGTGGTCTACCATTGGTAGTTGTCCCCTCAACAACTCCAATCTTTCTCACACACAACAATTATAATCATAATTATATCAGATGTCATGTCAAATCACAATGCATGTACCCTATCATTTTAAAATCAACAAACATTATTAGATATGTCCCAACATATCTATATATGCACTCTATCACATTATCCTCAATGTTCATTAGTGAACTATAAAAAGTATTTCAACTATTCTACTTTCATGCCATGATCAACATTGGTATTCATGGGATATTTACATATATCCCTTTTTTCTCATTCAAGTATTATAAAAAAACATCAAGAGATGAATTAAGGGATTTTCTCTTCTAATTCCTTTCCACGGTTTGGAATTGTTACCTTAGCTTGATTATTTATTGCATAACATGGATTTAACCAATATAATCATTCAAAATTCCTCATTGATTTATTTTTCCTTCACTAGTTGTACTTGTTTCCTTAGAAACACATAAATCTACTTAAATATCCAAAGTTTCTGAGTGAGAAAAGTCCCCCATTTTCTCCCTATTTTCATTTTCATCCTTTTTCTTTCTAAACTTGGATGCTTTATTTCCTTTAATAGTTCTAGTCAATTTCCTCTTGATCTTCCCTCATTTAGAGAGTCCTCCTTCCCTGAATGTAATAACATACTAACATATCAAATTTATCCTATGAATTAACTATAAACAAGTGCATTCTGCACACTCACTAAATAAAATCAAAATTATAAATATTTTAACATATGCATGTCTTCCACACATGCATATTTTTGAAATGTAATCCATGATTCTTATACAAATAGGCTTTGCATCCCACTGCATAATTTCCTAATAGTCATAAATTTTATGGATTTTTTCTCCTGATAGAGTCTTTACATAGTTCCTCCTCATGGAACCATCACAACATGCAACCTACCTTGTTGCATATCCATCATCCCCTGAAATGATATCAACCCATGAGGTAGTATCAACTCTAACATTTCAGTTATTTACTCAATACTCCATAAAGAATATAGGCATGCATTCTTATTATGCATTCTAACCACACATTCAAACATGTGCATCTATTTTTTTTAGCTTTCATTAAAAATGTGCCTTCATGCACTTCAACCATATGCACCAACATAGTGTGTGTGTGTGTGTGTCTATAAATAGCACACTTTTATAATCTGCAAATCCGCATCTATTTGAAATCATTTAACTCATGATTTATCACAATCATTCTCATGAAATGTCTAAATGCATAATCACAATCATATTTCATTCTTTCATAACAATAGAGCATTCTTGCTCATTTTCTCTTTCATCATTTTACACTATCTCTTTCTAAGGAATGGAGTACAACCCCCTCAAGCTAGTATTCAAACAAAAAAATCATACTCTTCAAAATATAGTCAGATATTTATCCATAACATTACTCAAAACCTGGAAAGTACTAATCTTTCCTCACAGACCACTAATTCATACCTGCATTCATACTAGGAAACCCTATAATGCATTCAATTCATGTCTTATAATAT
>ML779294.1:400922-460144 GCA_009831015.1 Picea engelmannii
ATTATAGTCATTCACATGAAGAGCATCATAGGCTTACTAATAAATACGTCATCTATTTTTACAACAAACATAAAGAGGTCACTCTTGCCTATCTTCTATAAAAGAGTTCCATACATCATAAATTCAAAAAGGTAATTAGAACATTACCTAGTGCAACAAGATACCAATTTCCTATCTCTCTTCCAGCCTCATATCATTTTTGGTCAGTAGACCTTTACCGAGGGAATCCTTACCTAAATTCCCTTTCATTATTACCTGGGCATACCAAGCCATACATGTATGGCTATCATCCCTCTATGGATGTTATCTGATCCATTGGTCTTTTGGAGAATGTCCAAGCACTCGCTTTACCAAATTATGGATCAACACCTTATTGATCCTTTTCCTTATCTTCATAATCCTTTAAGCAATATCATCTACAACATTTTCATTCATGTTATTAACTTTTCCTATTGTTATGAGATCATCAATAACCAAAATGATCCATTACAAAACTATATTTCACAACCAACAATAAACTATTCTAAGTCTATATGCATGATAAATGCATATTAAATCATTACTATATGTATTACAACATATACATATGCATCAAACATTTTACTCCTGCCTATAGTGCATATGTGTTCCAACTATTTGTACCCTTGCATTCACACGAATATATGTGAATTTAGGTTAGTATACATATAAATTCCCCCTTGGGGACAACAAATTTACTCAATAAATATATGATCTCAGAGAAATTTCTCATATGCTCATGTTGCTTGACCTCTTTTCCAACAACTATTGCTAAATCTCGTTAATAACACAGTGTATTATTAGATATAGTTAACACGGGTAATACTTGGTAATTCTCTAGGTTCTTATCCATATCAAGTGTTCAATCTTTCATACCATGAACCATCTAGCTCAAAAATCAAGTGGCTTAGTTCCCAAACTATGTCAGGTTTCCAAGGGTGCAATTTATTGCTCCCACCAACACCTGAGTACTTCCATACTCTTAACATCTTACCCCCATTATGAAGACTAGAAATAGTCTAAGGGAATTCTTTTATTTATCTTACAATACTAAAGGGAATCTTAATGAACATGGCGTTCATCCTTGGAACCTATCAATTCCAAGAAAACACATCATTACATGTTCTTAAAATCAATTTACTTATACCTAAATGGGATAACCAACAACATGTCTCTTTCATTATAGGTAAAATAAACTGACCTTAACAAATATTTTTTTCCATCATTCCTCCAAGAATGAGGAATTATTCATACAAGGCTTAGTATTTTACCTAAACAACAATCATAATTGTTAGGGGCTCTATCAACCCATAATTAAAGGAAACATTACAAGTTATTAAACAACTAGATCATCCATTCTCTAGACGCATCCAGCCCTCTAACAAAATTATTCTATTTTTCGTCATTCACATTCATATTTTAACCATCCATGGTTGTCATCATATTCAATATATTGTAAGAGTATTTCTAATTCTAGCAAGGTCATGGAATAACTTTTTTACTGTAAACCAACATGTTTAGTTTTCTATTGTAAGGAATTTTGAGAGAAAAAATCTGATCCGTAGTCCTTCTCAAGAAACTTGTGTAGCTAATAAACACAGTTTTAATGAAAAAAACAATTCCAATAGGCTCATATTAGCCCTGGTATACCAATCCTATGAATATTATTTGTCTTATTCAGGCCTAGTGTTTGAACTCTACTCTGATACCACCTATAACACACCCAACCTCCTAACTTTCATTAGGTTGTTGGGGTGTACAAAATTTCTTCTTCCTTTCCTCAAAACCACATTTCTTAAACACACTTTTAAATCCAATTCTGAGCCCAGAAGTCAGATATGTTCGTTGAGTGATTTCCAATGACTATAAATATGCTAAAATTTGAGCTCTCGGTAGTAAGATATGGCCACTTAAAAATTTCAGGCCTTTTCCCGCCAAAATCCACCTCACTTTCACGTGGCACCCACATGGACCCTCGTCACCTATACCATCCAATGTAGCATGGTTCAAGTGATAATGTGTCGGGACACACAACCTAAAAAATGTCATGCCTTAGGCCAATAGCTAATGGTCATACCTCACAAGTCAATAGGAAGAACTCGGTGGTAGAACCCTTTAAATCCGAAAATCCAGAAATTCGGATTTCCTCAAAATGAAACACATGAAAACTTCCAGGTGAAAGATATATGGATATATGGATATTCTATCCCGCGAAAACCTATACCAGAACCTTAAAAAATATGGAATCTAGGATCCAAAGGATCCAAAAAGTTGACACAAATAAAACTTCCAAGTATCTAGGGTTGCAACCCCCTCTTGATCTTACCTCAGAACCTTAACACAAAACCCTAAAGCAACTGGAATCCGACATCCAGAAAATCCCAAAATTCCATTTTTTCAGAAACACTGGATCCAGATGTCTAGTTGGCACTAATCGACATGAATACTTGACCAGATCCAAATGTCTCATTCTCCATTATAGGAAAACAAAAACATCCATAAATTTCCTCCATCCAAAGAAAAATACCCAACCAATAGTAGGGGAATATGAGCACGAAATTGGGAGCCATAAATCCTAAAGGAGGACCAGGAAAAGAAAAACCACACAGTATTGATCCATTCACAAAATCCCTAAATTTGTTAATTAAAAACCTCAATCTAATCTCAAGAATGTAGTTTGTAGAGGTCTTGAGTTTTTTGTTAGAAAATTGAAAGTGAAAAAGCCATAATTTTAGGTATTTTCTTACTATAACATAAATTTTTAAATGGCATGAAGTTTTAACCATTTGAGAGAGGTTGATTCCTTGAGTTTCCGACCCAGTGCACTAGATTTCTTCTTCTCTTATTTGTTTTATAACTTCCTTCCTCTAGTCAAGTTCCACCAGTGGAACACGAGTGACTCCCCACAAACCCCAAATGCTAAAACCCCCATTGGAATCACCACCCCAACCTTCACCATGGTGAAGAAGTAGCATTGAACCCACTCAAACCCCAATTAAAAAAAATGTCCACCACCAAAGTCCATCCCTCCAACATAAAATAAGTTAACAAAAATTCCACTAGATTTGAACATTGAACTAACCAACAAACTTTGTGGAAATATCTATGCTTCGATCCCAATAAACCAAAATGCGCAATCCAAAGAGCAATGAAAAGGAACAAGCCAATCCTATAGAAGTAAATGAGAGAGAGTAATGAAGCACCACCTCATCCTCATCCCAACAATTTTCCAACCTTTATTCATGATGAAAAGAAATATGAAGAGTTGCCTAAGAATCCACAATTTAAATGGACTAGGGGATTGAACGATAGCTTAAATCCCCATATTTTGAAAAATTTTGTGGGATTAAATTGATGGAAAATTTGGCCCAATGATCTACCTTAGTGTTCAAGTTTCATTTTATATGAATAAAGGTGGCCTTATCAAGTGAATAAATTTCAGACTTGATTCTTGAGATCAAGTTCCTAATTTTGTTCCCCATTGGATTTTATTGGAATATCATTGACTTAATGACCAAAATTGAATCTCCAAAAATCACCCCCATATAGACTGAATGATCGGGTTTCCCCTGGGATCATAAAGAATCCCACCCGCACCTACATAAAGATAATTGTTTGCACACAACTTGTCTTCACATTATATTTTGTGACTAAAATTAGTTCTCCCAGTTGTAAAAATTCTAAAATATCCTTTTCTACATACATAAAAGGGTAATTTTCAAATATGCTTGACATTTTATTTATTAAAAGATAAAGGAAAGAAAAGTAGATAGAAATTATCATTTTTTTTTACGTGGCCGCTATTTTACTTCAAGCCATATAAATTTCCTAGTAGTGTCAAAGAAAATGACACATATTTTATATTCATGACATTCACATATGTAACAAGTCATACCCCTAAATGGCCTTCGTCCAATATAATCCCTAGGATTTAGGCATGAGACTCCCAAGTTTCTAGAAAAATGAACACATCAAGATTATCCAAAAAAGACTATAAAACAACTACCTTATCTACATATAATTCACCGATGTTCCATGTACAAATACCTCAAGGTCTCTATTTCCTATGTATTCAATTTCATTTTTCCTATGCATTCAATTTCATTTCTTAACCTGGTTTATCGTTTTTCCATTTGTCAATTATTATTATTTTGTCTCAAGAATGCAATTTTCTAGTGTCTATCATTGCCTTTACCTTATCCCATTCATCCTTAATAAATTTCTCCTTCATTACATCTTTATTTATCCAAATATTTATCCCTTTAAGATAGTACATATGGTTTATTACTTTGGTTCATGAGGTCATATCTTGGAACTTCACAATCACATGGCGTGGCATCTCTCATTTCCTCCCAATTTGAAACATATCTTGTTATTCCCTACTCTTGAATGTGCATAATGTTCTTGAATAACTTGCTTATATTTTGTAGAATATCCTATCTTGTTCTTCCTCCTTTAGAGCAATAATTCTGAAGTTTATGGTTTTTTTCATATTTCTCTTCTTGCAATTCCGTTATGACATTAATGATTATTTATTCCTTATATTGTTTTTTAACTTGTACCACTTTCTTGGCTTGCCTTAGCTGATTATTTTTCCTTAAATGATTAATGTTAATGATCAAATATCAACATACTAATAAGAAATCCTATTTTTTCTTTCATTTGTAGAAGATAGGATATTTGGTTAAGCAAAGTTGAATATGGTCTTGCATAGATTGCATCTGAGAATGCATGCAAAGAATGATTTATACATTATTTATCACTCTTGTTTATCTATAAATTGTCATAGATATTTAACTAGAACAGTTCATCCAAACAGATCTTATAATATTTTGAAATATTTTATTATGCAAGTTTATTTCCTTAGATCCTATATTTTTCATCACTATCTTATTCCTCAAATTTATAAAAATAATTGAAATAAAAAAATAAAGAAGAAGAAAATGAACACACCATTCACACAAATAAACACAAGATGTATCTTGTGAAACCTGATATGGGAGAAAACCCAATTAGGAGGTGAGGCTTATGCTCTACTCACTATGGAGTTGTTATAGAATCTTCCTACTCCTCTATTATGTTCTCAAATCCCATTCCTAGATTCTTTTCTCAAATATGGAATAAGTACAATTCTAAAAAATGTAATGCTTTCTCATCCTAGTAGATCAGTGTTTAACATAGCATGATCATAATCTAGGGTTAGGGTTTTCACATGCCTCAACCCTCAATTAATTTTAGGTTTTGTACCTTGTAGGATATTATTTAAAGTCCATGCATGTCTATCCCCACAAGGGTGAGTAATGGGGGATAATTTGACATCCACTTGATACCATGGTGGTCAACAAGGTAGGTCATCTTGCAGGAGGCATAACTTCCACATAAGATCTCTGATAGAGGTGATTTTCACACTATTGGGAAGGTATCCGTGTGTATAAAAACATGAATGGGGTAGAGATATTATCCTAAAGTTTTGACCCAATTAATTTGCATTTTATGCCTCAAAATGGCTTTGGAAGGTTCCACACCTCAAATTTCCAAATTGGGACTAACCACTCAAATGGGACCTTCAAACCAATTCCTCCAATTTTTCCACCCATAAAGTACCAAGGTAGATTTAAAATTATATAATGTTCCATTTTGGATCATACCTCCCCATTTATGGAGAATTTTGGTCCCCAAAATATTTTACTGAATGAGGTGAAGAAATGTTAGGCTCCACCTTCTCCTTGGAGTACCATTTTTCCTTGCCTAAAAGTTGTCCCTTCAACCCAATTTTCCAAATTTCCTGCTACCCCCATGTAGTATTTCTATACTTCCTAGAAAAAATTAAATCTCATTCCAACTCTATCTGAGCTTCTAGTTCTAAGTCCTCTATGATAGGTAGGACCCGTGACTCAATTTCTTGACCCAACATGGAAGAATCATAGAGTTTCGGATTTTCCACATTTAGTGTTGAGAAATGCGCATTTATGGGGATAGACTAGGTCTACAGGTGTTATCATCCACATTATCCAATACCTCAAAAGGATCATACCACAGATCCTTCATCTTGTTACAAAGACCTTGTAACCTTTATTTTTTTAGTTGTAGCCAAACTCTATCTCCCACCTTAAATGTTTTCTTGGTTACATGTTGATCATGTCAAACCTCGTATCATTCATGTGAATTCTTCAATGTATCTTGTACTTGCAAGTGTATCTTCCTAATCTCTTCGACAAGTTTCTTAGCTTCCAATGCTTCTCCTGTGATGTCTTCCCTCACTCCTCCTTGCTATCCATAGACAACATCCAAAGCCAAAGGTGGAAAATACCTAAAGTAACTTTTGAAAGGGCACTTAGTGGTAAAAGTACGAACTACTTTGTTATAAGAGTGTTGAATGTAGATCAAATTTTCATCCCAAGTCTTAGGATGTTTATGACTTTAACCCCTCAAAAGTTTAATCAAAGTCATGTTGACTACTTCTATCTACCCATCTATTTGTGGATGGAATGTTGTAGATCTCTTCAACTTGGTGTCCATCTTCTCCCGAAGTGTACTCCAAAAGACACTGAGAAATATGTTGTCCATGTCTAAGATGATGCTCCTTGGTATCCCAAAGTGCACCCTGACCTATTCAAAGAACATGTTTGTTCCTTCTTTTTCTTCGATGGTATTTTTACAAGGCATAAGAATGCATATCTTGATGAAATTGTCAACTACCATAGATATATAGTCATGTCCCATGGGTGATTCAACTTGTTGATCAATATCTGATCATGTTCATTCATAATGGGGATTTTAAAATTGTGAAAAATAAATTCAATATATTGTAGGTAATGGGGGTGTAGGGGATGCAAGGTATTGGAGGGTTTATAGGTATTGAGGGGTATGATAAGGGGTATTTAGTAAAAATGTTTTTTTTTATTGGAAAGATATATTGGGAGGGGGGTTCCAAAAAATGATTTTGGGAGGTATTTATCAATATCTAGTGAAATTATGGGTATTCTTTAATATCCCACAAATTCATGTGATATGTCATAGATTCACTGAGTGAAGACCCTATGTCATGTACTTTCTTGGTAGTTATAAATCCATCCAAAAAATCCATGGAAATTGTTTCCCAAGGTTGAGTGGCTACATGTAAGGGATGTTATAAACCTTGCTTTCTATTACCGGGCTTGCTGGTACAACAAAGTATGCATCCTCTGATATACAAAGCTACATATTCTTTCAGTTTGGGATCATAAACATACCTTTCTAAGTTGGATATTATCTTCCCAAAACCAAAATGTCTTAGAACCTTGAAGGTGTGAGCCTATCTAATAACCTACAATATTTCACCTTTAAGGACACAAAGCTTCTCTAGCTTGTAGAGAACCCCATTTGTGACATTCCCCAAAAATAAAGTATTTTTGAAATTTAAAATTGATTGGAAAATTTTCCGTTTTTAGTAAATTCAAATTTGGAATAATTTTTCCATTTATGGCAATTCCGAATTTCGAATTTGATAATTGTAATAAATTATTATGACTGTTGGGCAGAAATTTGATTTGACCCAACTAACTATTTAACTGTGATACTTGTATGAAAACAGAATATTTTATATTAATTGCAGGAGACAAATGGAACAACCATGTTAAAAATTCAGCTGACCATGACTCCATGAGTGGGGAACATGTTGGAACTACCTTTGGGCTGATTGTTACAAGTGGAAAATCAGAGATTTGGCCATTGGCAGCCCCTGAACATCAGGGATTTAGATAGCTGTGAAAATTCCCAAGGGGGAAGAAAGACCTAGGCAAAAAAAGGATTGTTCTATATATAGCATATGTGAGGAGGGAGGACGCTGCCGAGTATGCTGGGGAAAAGAGACTATTGAATTTTTTCCTTGCTATTATGAACACTACTGATTGAGTGTGAGGCAAGAGGAATCTGCGGGAGTTGAAGGACATTGCTGAGGAGGAGTTTCCACATTCACCCACATGGATTCATGGTCAGGCTAGTGGGTGAACCGGGCAAGTGAATTGGCTGCCCAGTTCTAAGGTTGGGAGGAACATGGTTGTTCATTTTGTCTTTCGCACATCATTTAAGATATGTTATTCTTCCCCCTTCTCTGGCTGAGTGCTATAGGGTTAAATACTTGATAGAATGATATATAGTAGTTCTGAATGGATTACCTTTGTTACATCTTATTGTTGTTATATACTAGTTCTGAATGGATTACCCTTTGTCGCATCTTATTACTGTTATATACTAGTTTGGAATGGATTATCTTCACTGCACCATAATTATGTTATGAACAATCTGTAGGTTTTTCTTAGCTAAAATAATAAGCTTGGTCAAACACCAGGAAGAATAAATTATGTAAATTGGATTACTCCTTTGAACAGGATAAACACTATAGGAAAAACCCACGAGTAAATCCTATTGTAGGTTGTAGTTGTCTACATTTTGCAATACAAGTATGAATTCAATAATGTGTGTGTGTGTGTGTGTGTATATATATATAGGTATGGTCGAATACATACTATCTGGTACACAAAAATATGAGAGGACGTATGAATTTTGGCTAAGAGTCTTCCGTGTACAAATTGAACAGTTGCAATCTTAGGAGATAACTATAATCGTGTTTAACATAGAATTACAAGACGATTTGGTCTTTGGAACTACAGTTCAAACTGTGAGAATTGAATTTTGGATTAAATTGGCTAATATTGATAAAATTACCAGGACTAATCACGAGAGGCACGAAGGCCCAAGGAGATAAAAGGACATCCTAAAACTTCACAGGATTACACAGACCCCTGAATAAGTTGATAACTATGTACACAATAGAATAATCAATTAGAAATAAAAAAGGAAACCTTGACACGATCACAAAAGAGATGCAAATCGAATTATTTATTATCATGCTTTCTGGAATCAATCACATATGAGATACACACACAGTCAACAATAGTCGAGTTCCTTTATTCAATTCAAGATCCTAATTTTTTTAAAGAAGCCAGTATGGCGTTAAATAGATCTAAAACGATGAAATAAACAGGACGTTATATAGTTAAGCAGGAGGGAAATCCTGAAATCCTTTAGCGAAAATATATTACATAACTCATCTTGTTTGAGACAATTAAATACCCCTTATTATGTAGTATCCAATAAAAGGAAATACTCCCCCAAAACGGGTTGCTCTTATGATTTTAAAACTGGAACAGAAACTACATTGATAATAGAAAGATTGGAAAGGACTATTCCTTCCTCTAGAACCAAAAGGATGAGACATAGAAGGTTACGGGCACAGCATCTGAATACCTTGGTTGCCAAGGGAGGGCTTGGAGTTCCGATACCATACTCTGGCGAAAACTCTGCAAAAGAATACCATCGAAACATTAGAACATTACCACAGAAAGATGAATAAAAATAACTACAGAATATCAATTAAACAGATCCTATACTTGTCTTTGAATTGCCAAGAGTGTGCTCCTTTCCAGTAGTGGCCATTCCCAAAACCGAACGGGGAGGAGTGAGCTTGAGTAAGACTAATGGGTACCCTCGCATCAAACAGGGTCCCATCTTTAGTTCAATATCCAGTTCCAGAAGAGATTATGCAAGAAAATACGACTCTCACAATTAAAATAACCTTTTCAATACCAAAACTCGAACACACTATACAGTGGATGAATATGCTCTAGTTACTGAGGTGCAAACAAAGTCAGAGATTTTACTATACCAGACCCTCATAAGTTAATAAAATCCAAAAACAGTTGATTCAAAAATTTCCAAATTTTTAATATGCGAACAGATCATAAGATTAACAAAAGAAATGTTTGGATAACAAAATGTGGTAAGACGGTGCAGGATCCGCAAGGAACTGTCAGTACAACCCCAATCCTAGATAATGAATCTACGAAGGGACTATCCGACTTTCCTGGGGATTACGAGTGATGGGTAGAAAGGATTTACTCAATACCATTCGCAGAAAGTCCACCAAGACGGGTTTATAGAGTCTGTAAACGAAAGTTCATTCAATAAGGACAAATCTACACTACAATAATATAAATTTCCTTCCACATACCTTTAACCTCTAGAATTCAGGAAAGGTGTCGCGAAAACGTAATACCAAACGTTGTTACAGAAACAGTAAAAGAGAGTGGTACGAGTGAGCCCTAAAGAAAATGCTCATGAAGTACTGGGGAAAGCATAAAAAAGAGACACCAAACCCTTCAAACCACCCCAAACAGAGGACGGGACGATAATAGAAAATAACTATCCAGAAGGGAGGAAAATTCTAGAACCCTTTTTCCCTGAGATTTAACAACAAGGGAGTAGTTAACCATAGTTAGAAACAATCACTAAGGCCGACAGATCAATCCATAGCGATTTCAAAGGAAGGAGAACTCTCTTTGAAATCCACAACTATAGATGCAAGAATAAAGTGAAAACTTACCAGTTGGTGAGACAGAGGTGTCACCTCCATCAGATAAAATCCTCGCAGAGGTGTTCCCTTCACCAAGGAGTCGATAATGCAAATCTAAGTTTTCGAAGGACCTCTCATGGAAAAAGAAAAGTTCGGAAAACTAGAAAACTCTTACCTCGAAGATTAAAGGCTACGGGTACAAAATGCTAGGTGATGTGATAGACTTGGTGCACCCTTAATGGTTAACCTGTCAGGTAATGGACTCGACATTGTCATACGCCTTACCCCTGTTTAATTCCCTCACCAAGATTAAATGTTTGTCAGACCTACCTCTCCCTTGACATTCAATGGGCTACGGATTAAGGGAGCACCTTTGTGACTCATAGGAACCTCTAACCGTAAAGTACCATGAGCGTAATTAACACAATGATCAGTTGACATTATAGTTGGACAGGTGGTGCCAAGTGGGATGGCTAAACAGGTAGAGGGTGATCGTAGATTCGTACTCTGAGTTACCCGGGAGGCCTTAACTAACCACTAACCATATCCTGATGCTTCTTTCATTAAATTGGTCTGTTTACATTGTATTAAAACTTTACGAGGAGGAATATAATCTAACCCCACTCTTACCTAAGTCATTTTGGATCATGCTTAGCTTAGATATGTGTATAGTCTAATGTAGGAGGCTTAGACTAGAAGCCCCAAAATCGTTGTAGGTTAAACCTGTGGTAATGGTTATAGAGTACATAGATAGTAAATTTATTATACTCACGGGACTTTAAGTAAACTTAAAAAAAATGGAGTAGGTGTTTTCTTATATCGTCATTTTGAAACTTTAAAGTTGGGTGTTAATGAAAGTCGATGATAGTGAGGACTCTAGAACCTCTTCAGAATCAAGCAATATAATAAAGAGCCTTCTACTCTTGAGCATCAAAGCTATTCAAAGTTGAATGTATAAGTAAAAGGGAATAATAATTTTTTTTTTTATTTGGCATATTTGAGGTTTATTACATATGGTATCATAGAAAAGGTTACAACACTAGACCTTAACAGGGCCACCTTAGTTGTTTAACATATTTTACCATCTATGAAAAAATAATAAACCTTTTTGTTACAGACATAAAACCTTTATGTTTGTGTGAGTTATGGTAGCTTAGGATGATGTAGAAATCAGGATGGAAGGAAATACGGATTAGAGACCTCCGGGATATCCAAGACAGAACAGTGACGGAAGCTCACCCACAGAAGTGAAACAATGAGGAACCTTATCGTTGAACTGCAGGTTTTCAAAGCCGACAACGAGAAACTGAAGAAAGCACAACAGGAACATCAAGAGATAAACGAAGTCATACTGCGCAATATAGTGACCAAGAAAATCCCAAGGGACAATAACTATGATGAGGAAGCCAGTAAGAGAGCCTCCAAGAACTCTGGGCCGGAAACAGAAAAGGGAGATAGTTCATCTAAAGGAATACCTTCAGCTGAAGAAAAATTTAAAAAAGACAAGAAAAGAAAACAAGTAGACCACCTTGAAGGAGAATTTAAAAAGATTAAACCAGCTACCTTTGACGGAGAATCCATAACAGGAGAGGAAGCTGAAGCATGGTTGTTGGACATAAAAAAATACTTCTAGATATACAACTACTCCAACAATATGAAGGTCAGAATGGCCATCTACAATCTGAAAGGGAAGGCCAACATTTGGTGGCAAGATCTAAAATTGGCCAAAGGCCTAAAGGAGAAATTGTTGGAATGGTATGACTTTAAGAAGTATTTCAAAAAATAGTACATTTCTTAAAGCTATTACGAAAGGAAAACGAAAGAATTTTACGAGTTAGGACTTGGACAAATGACGATGGAAGACCTTATAAATAAATGTTTGGAATTACTAAGGTTCGTACCATACATCTGGGAGGATAAGGTAAAAATCCAGCGATTCTTAAGCTGTTTACCACAGACCTACAGGGACAGAATTGACTTTGACAACCCCAAATCCTTGAGTGAAGTATTCAGGAAAGCATGAATGTGCTACGATCAATATAAATAGTGAGCGGAGTTTCCCAAAGCCTGGAAGGATAAGAAGCAAGATCGTATGAACCAGCGGAAGAAGGGATACCAGCCAACTCCGTATCAAAATGTAGCAAAAATCTTTCCAAGAAAGGATTTTCACTCCAACCATCTGAATACACAAGGCAGCGTTAAATCGGTAAACCTTGGAATGAAGAAGTCCGAGGACAGCCCCCGCGAACCACTAAAGTGTTGGGAATGTGGAGAACCTCATCTAAGGAGGAACTGTCCTCGTTTAAGTACAACAAACAGAAATTTTGTTCATAATTTACAGGAAGCCTCGACGGTGGGAGACATGGAAAAAATCTTGCATCAGATTAATGCATCCATAGACGACTGACAAGATGACCACCGATCCTCCGTGGTAGAAATCGAAGATAAAATCAATAACACCCGAATTTATGTTTCAATTGATCCTGGAGCTACGTTAAGTTATATCACTCCGGGACTAGTAGAGTCAAATAAACTTGAGAGGACGAAACACACAAAATCATGGCTGGTACAATTAGCAACAGGAACTAAAAGGAAAGTGGTTGACTTTATTTATGATTTTGAATTTAACTTAGATGGTCAAAACATAAAAAAAAATCTGAATATTCTACCACTAGGATCCTACGATATGATCATCGGAATGGATTGGTTGGAAAGACACAAAACAATTCTAGATTGTTATATAAAGACACTTAACTATAAAGATGATTGTGACACTACTAGAACAACCCAAGGTATACCAAAACCAGTATCTATTAGACAAGTTACAACAATGCAGTTCAAGAAATGTATGAGAAAGGGGTGTCAAGTTTACACCATCCAAGTAACGAATATGTTAGAAAAAGAAGATAAGTCGAAGCTAGAAAATTTTACTGTCCTGCGTGAGTTTAGAGACATGTTTTTTGATGAGATACCAGAATTACCTCCTAGAAGGGAAATAGACTTCTCCATAGACCTACTACCGGGGTCAACCCCTATCTCAAAATCACCTTACTAAATGAGTTTACCTGAATTGACAAAACTAAAAATACAACTGCAGGAATTGTTGGACAAAAAGTATATCAGACCCAGTGTTCCACCATGGGGAGCACCAGTCCTCTTTGTGAAAAAGAAAGATGGTACTCTAAGACTATGTATCGACTATAGACAATTGAATAAAATGACTATTAAAAATAAGTACCCCTTACCTAGGATAAATGATTTGTTCGATCAAGTAGGTGGGGCCAAGATCTTTTCAAAGTTGGATTTATAGTCCGGTTATCATCAAGTGAGGATAAAAGACGAGGATATAAACAAAACAACTTTTCGAACAAGATATGGACACTATGAATTCGTAGTCATACCTTTTAGACTCACTAACGCACCAACCACCTTTATGTGTCTGATGAACAATATTTTCAGTGAGTACTTAGACAAGTTTGTGGTGGTATTTGTTGAGGATATTCTGGTTTATTCGAAAATGGAGGAAGAACATGATGAACACTTAAGAATAGTTTTGCAAACATTGAGAAAACAAAAACTGTACGCTAAATTTGATAAGTGCGACTTTTATAAAAAAGAAATACAATATTTAGGACACATAATTTCAGCAAAAGGCATTGTCGTAGACCCTGAGAAGATAAAAGCCATTATAGAATGGTCGGTGCCAAAGGACGTAGCAGACATCTGGTCATTCATGGGAATCACCGGATATTATCGCAGATTCATAAAAGGATTTTCCAAAATAGCTTACCCTATCACGTCATTACAAAAGAAAGGTACCAAGTTTAACTGGTCACAGAAATGTCAAGACAGATTTAACAAGATGAAGGAATTATTGACAACGGTACCCATATTGAAGGTAGCAGACCCATATAAAGACTTCATTGTATGTGTTGATGCTAATAAAGAAGGACTAGGTGGTGTCCTAACTCAGGAAGGACACGTTATCTGTTATGAGTCCCGAAAATTAAAAGAACATGAACGAAACTATGTCACTCATGTCTTAGAATTGGCAGCGGTAATACATGCCTTAAAAATGTGGCGACACTACATAATGGGTAGAAAATTTCTACTATTGACAGATAATAGCGGCGTGAAATATTTGTTTAGCCAATCAGATCTTAACGTAAGGAAAGAAAGATGGCTAGTATTCTTGAGCAAATTCGACTTCGAAGTCAGACATATCAAGGGTAAGGAAAACAAGGTAGCAGACACGCTAAGCATAAGAGTCCATGGGTTATTTGAAATAAATATCAGCAGGGCAGAAAGTGATCTGGAACAAAGAATAAGGACGACAGGTTTTAATGACGAAAATTACACTAAGGTAATGGCTGAATTACAAAACAGTACCGAAAACTCAGATAAACCAGATCTAAGTATCGATAAGAAGGGGCTACTACGATTTGAAAACAGACTTTACATACCAGATTCAGCAGAACTAAAGTTGATAGTCTTAGACGAAGTGCTTAAGAAACTGTATTCTGGCCATCCAGGATACCAGAAAATGATAACAACACTTAGAAGACTATTTTACTGGCCTAATATGAAGGGTGAAACAACATAATACTTGGCTAGGTGCCAATATTGTTAGCAGGTTAAGGTTGAACACCAACATCTAGCTAGCCTATTACAACCATTACCAGTACCAGAATGGAAATGGGAGACCATATCGCTGGAATTTATAACAGGTTTGCCAAAAAATCAGAAACATAATGACTTTATTATGGTTGTAATAGATAAACTCAATAAGTCTACACACTTTATTCCTGTAAAGTCTACTTTTAAAGCTATAAACATTGCTGAAATATTTATGAAAGAAATTTTTAGATTGCAAGGTATTCCTAAAATGGTGATTTCAGATAGAGACGTAAAGTTCACATCCTCTTTTTGGAAGGAATTGTTTGCAGGGCTAAATACTAATCTGAATTTCAGCACGAGTTATCATCCACAAACGGATGGACATACCGAGAGGACAAACCAAATCATAGAGGATATGCTCCGCATGTATGTAAGAACAAAACCGAACAAATGGGAGGACTATCTACACTTGGTAGAATTTGCATATAACAATGGGTACCAAACTTTGACTAAGTATAGCCCTTTTGAGGAACTGTACGACAGAAAGTGCATGACTCCAATTAGCTGGGATAACCTGGCTGACATACTCATGGTTGGACCAGAGATGCTCCAAGAAATGGAGAACATGGTAAGAAAGGTACAACAAAACTTAAAAGAAGCACAGGACAGACAGAAGAGCTATGCAGATCAGAAAAGAAGACACTTGGAATTTCAAGTGGGAGACATTGTGTACTTGAAGGTCAAAGCCCAAAACATTTTGTTGAAGTTAGGGAATTGTGCCAAGCTGGCACCCAGGTTTTGTGGGCCCTTCAAGATACTAGCTCGAATTGGACCCGTAGCATACCAACTTGCACTTCCAGCTAATCTAAGAATTCACAATGTATTTCATGTTTCTTTGTTGAAAAAGTATGTTCATGAACCTACTCATATGATTGATTGGGACTTGGTGTAGGTGGAACCAGAAGGCGATTTCCAGGCAAAACCCCTGTGTATTCTGGATCGGAGAGAAATAGCACTTCGGAATAGAGTCGTCGCTCAGGTAAAGGTGTAATGGAAGCACTTTAGTCCCGAGGAGGCCACTTGGGAGTTGGAGGGAGATTTGTGGAAATCTCATCCAACCCTGTTCCAAGAAAGGAATGAACAATGAGGACAATGTTTTATTGAAGGGGGAAAGGATGTGACATTCCCCAAAAATAAAGTATTTTTGAAATTTAAAATTGATTAGAAAATTTTCCGTTTTCATTAAATTCGAATTTGGAATAATTTTTCCATTTATGGCAATTTCGAATTTCAAATTTGATAATTGTAATAAATTATTATGACTGTTGGGCAGAGATTTGATTTGACCCAACTAACTATTTAACTGTGACACTTGTATGAAAACATAATATTTTATATTAATTGCAGGAGACAAATGGAATATCCATGTTAAAAATTCAGTTGACTATGACTCCATGAGTGGGGAACATGTTGGAACTACCTTTGGGTTGATTGTTACAAGTGGAAAATTAGAGATTTGGCCATTGGAAGCCCCTGAAAATCAGGGATTTAGATAGCTGTGAAAATTCCCAAGGGGGAAGAAAGACATAGGCAAAAAAATGATTGTTCTATATATAACATATGTGAGGAGGTAGGATGTTGCCGAGTATGCTGGGGAAAAGAGACTATTGAATTTTTTCCTTGTTGTTATGAACACTATTGATTGAGTGTGAGACAAGAGGAATCTGCAGGAGTTGAAGGACATTGTTGAGGAGGAGTTTCCAAGTTTGCCCTCATGGATTCATGGTCAGGCTAGGGGGTGAACCGGGCAAGTGAATTGGCTTCCCAGTTCTAAGGTTGGGAGGAACGTGGTTGTTCCTTTTGTCTTTCACACATCATTTCAGATATGTTATTCTGCCCCCTTCTCTGGCTGAGTGCTATAGGGTTAAATACTTAATAGAATGATATATACTAGTTCTGAATGGATTACCTTTGTTACATCTTATTGCTATTATATACTAGTTCTGAATGGATTACCCTTTGTCGCATCTTATTACTGTTATATACTAGTTTGGAATGGATTAACTTTGTTGCACCATAATTATGTTATGAACAGTCCGTAGGTTTTTCTTAGCTGAAAGAATAAGCTTGGCCAAACACCAGGAAGAATAAATTATGTAAATTGGATTACTGCTTTGAACAAGATAAACACTATAGGAAAAACCCACGAGTAAATCGTATTGTAGGTTGTAGTTGTTTGCATTTTGCAATACAAGTATGAATTCAATAATGTGTATATATATATATATATATATATATATATATATATGGTCGAATACTTACTATCTGGTACACAAAAATATGAGAGGAAGTATGAATTTTGACTAAGAGTCTTCCATGTACAAACTGAACAGTTGTGATCTTAGGAGATAATTGTAATCATGTTTAACGCAGAATTACAAGACAATTTGGTCTCTCGAACTACAGTTCGAATTGTGAGAATTGAATTTTGGATTAAATCGGCTAATATTGATCAAATTACCAAAACTAATCATGAGAGGTGCGAAGGCCCAAGGAGATAAAAGGACATCCTAAAACTTCACAGGATTACACAGACCCCTGAATAAGTTGATAACTATGTACACAATAGCATAATCAATTAGAAATCAAAGAGAAAACCTTGACACGATCACGGAAGAGATGCAAATCAAATTATTTATTATCATGCTTTCTGGAATCAATCACATATGAGATACACACACAGTCAACAATAAGTGAGTTCCTTTATTCAATTCAAGATCCTATTTTTTTTAAAGAAGCCATTATGGCGTTAAATAGATCTAAAACGATGAAATAAATAGTAAGTTATATAGTTAAGCAGGAGGGAAATCCTGAAATCCTTTAGCGGAAATATATTAGATAACTCATCCAGTTTGAGACAATTAAATACTCCTTACTGTGTAGTATCCAAAACAAGGAAATACTCCCCCAAAACGGGTTACTCTTACGATTTTGAAACTGGAACAGAAACTACAATGATAATAGAAAGATTGGAAAGGACTATGCCTTCCTCTAGAACCAAAAGGATGAGACAAAGAAGGTTACAGGCACAGAACCTGAATAGCTTGGTTTCCAAGGGCGGGTGTGGAGATCCAATACCATACTCCGGCGAAAACTCTGCAAAATAATACCATTGAAACATTAGAACATTACCACAAAAAGATGAATAAAAATAACTACAGAATATCACTTAAACAGATCCTGTACTTATCATTGAATTGTCGAGAGTGTGCTCCTTTACAGTAGTGGTTGTTCCCAAAACCAAACGGGGAGGAGTGAGCTTGAGTAAGACTGATGGGTACCCTTGCATCAGACAAGGTCCCATCTTTAGTTCAATATCCAGTTCCATAAAAGATTATGCAAGAAAATACGACTCTCACAATTAAAATAACCTTTTCAATACCAAATCTCGAAAACACTATACAATGGATGAATATGCTCTAGTTACTGAGGTGCAAACGAAGTCAGAGATTTTACTATACCAGACCCTCATAAGTTAATAAAATTCAAAAACAGTTGATTCGAAAATTTCCAAATTTTTAATACGCAGACGAATCATAAGATTAACAAAAGAAATGTTTGGATAACAGAATGCAGTAAGACAGTGTAGGATCCGCAAGGAACTGTCAGTACAACCCCAGTCCTATATAATGAATCTACCAAGGGACTATCCAGCTTTCCTGGGGATTACGGGTGATGGGTAGAAAGGCTTTACTCAATACCATTCGCAGAAAGTCCACCAAGACGGGTTTATAGAGTCTGTGAACGAAAGTTCATTCAGTAAGGACAGAGCTACACTGCAATAATATAAATTTCCTTCCACATACCTTTAACCTCTAGAATTCAGGAAAGGTGTCGCGAAAACGTAATACCAAACGTTGTTACAGAAATAGTAAAAGAGAGTGGTACGAGTGAGCTCTAAAGGAAATTCTCACGGAGTACCGGGGAAAGCATCAAAACGAGACACCAAACCCTTCAAACCACCCCGAACAAAGGACAGGTCGATAATAGAAACTAACTATATGGAAGGGAGGAAAATTCTAGAACCCTTTTTCCCTGAGAATTAACAGTAAGGGAGTAGTTAACCACAGTCAGAAACAATCACTAAGGCACGCAGATCAATCCATAGCGATTTCAAAGGAAGGAGAACTCGCTTTGAAATGCACAACTAGAGATGCAGGAATAAAGTGAAAACTTACCAGTTGGTGAGACAGGGGTGTCGCCTCCATCAGAGAAAATCCTCGTAGCAGTGTTCCCTTCACCAAGGAGTTGATATCACAGAGCTAATTTTTCGGAGGACCTCTCATGGTAAAAGAAAAGTTTGGTGAACTAGAAAACCCTTACCTCGAAGATTAAAGGCTACGGGTACAAAATGCCAGGTGATGTGATAGACTTGGTGCTCCCTTAATGGTTAACCTGTCAGGTAATGGCCTCGACATTGTCATACGCCTTACCCCTGTTTAATTCCCTAGCCATGATTAAATTCTCGTCAGACCTACCTCTCCCTTGACATTCAATGGGCTACGGATTAAGGGAGCGCCTTTGCGACTCATAAGAACCTCTAACCCTAAAGTACCATGAGCGTAGTTAACACAGTGATCAATTGACATTACAGTTGGACAAGTGGTGCCGAGTGGGATGGCTAAACAGGCAGAGGGTGATCGTAGATTCGTACTCTGATTTACCCGAGAGGCCTTAACTAACCACTAACCATATCCTGATGCTTCTTTCATTAAAGTGGTCTGTTTACATTGTATTAAAACTTTACGAGGCGGAATATAATCTAACCCCACTTTTACCTAAGTCATTTTGGATCATGCTTAGCTTGGATATGTGTATAGTCTAACGTAGGAGGATTAGACCAGAAGCCCCAAAATCGTTGTAGGTTAAACCTGTGGTAATGGTTATAGAGTACATCGATAGTAAATTTATTATAATCACGGGACTTTAAGTAAACTTAAAAAAAATGGAGTAGGCATTTTCTTATATCGTCATTTTTGAAACTTTAAAGTTGGGTGTTAATGAAAGTCGACGATAGTGAGGAGTCTAGAACCTCTTCAGAATCAAGAAATATAATAAAGAGACTACTACTCTTGAACATCAAAGCTATTCAAAGATGAATGTATAAGTAAAAGGGAATAATAATTTATTTATTTTTATTTGGCAGATTTGAGGTTTATTACACCATTCTAGAGATGATAGTCAACCTTACTCTCAGCTTCTTCTACACAAATTTGGCCTTGTATCTACTGAAACAACTCTTTAAAGTCCTCATATTTTGTTTATGCCTCTTTGTATTAATCATGGGTAAAAGGCTCCAGGTGCATAAGAGTTCTCAAAGTTGTTATATTGGATGTGGGTGGCCTTGAAATATTTTCTACCAACTTGTTAGTGCTTCCCTTTTTATATTTGATGACTAGATGAAAGTACTGCAAAAAACCCATCCACTTGTAATGTTTGGTGTTTTGAAGTTTACTCTAGGCCTATAAATATTGCAGTGTATGGTGATTAGTGTGGATAATGGTTTTCTTTCCCATCAAATAGTTATTCCACTTCTTAAAATCTTGGACCAAGGCATAGAGTTCCTTATCATAAATAGGATAGTTCATGGCTCCATCATGAAACCTCTCAAAATTTTAGCATATTAGCTTACCTCCCTACATATATACTACTCACATATAATATCCACTTGCATTCATCGCTAATTCAAAGGGATTCTACAAGTTAGGAAATGCAAGGATTGGTGCTTGAATGATCTTCCATTTCAACTCATTGAAAACTTTCTGTTGATTCTATCCCCACTAGAAATTGTTACCACTAGTTATTATGGCATGGAGTGGTGTAGATACCATTGAAAAGGATGCTATGAAATTTTGTAGGTAACATGTTTACTCAAAAACGATCCCAAATTTAGTGATATTAGTAGGAACTATCCACTTGATGATGGACTCCATCTTCACGGGATGTTTCTTTAGTTTCCCTCCACAAATCACATACCCAAAATAAACCAGTGACTACTGAGAAAACTCATGTTTCTTGAGGTTAGCTAGTAGCTAATGAATTTTCGAAGTCTCTAACACCTACATGAGATGTGATATGTGCTCCACCTAGGTAGAGTTATAAACCAATATGTCATCCAAATACACTATTACAAATTAATCTAAATAGGGATGCAATACATCATTCATCAATTACATAAATGTAGATGGTGTATTACATAAAACAAAAGAAATGAGAAACCATTCATATAGAACTTGTCTTGTATTGAAGGCGGTCTTCCAAGTGTCTTCTTTAATGTGTTCTTGGTGATATTCCAATTTGAGATCCAACTTGATGAAGTACTTGGCATGTTGCAATTGGTCTAGGAAATCATCAATCCAAGGTAGTGGGTATTGATTCGTGAGTTTGATATTGTTCAAATCTCTGTATTCAATACACATTTTCCAAGTCCCATAATTCTTGGGTACTATGGTGATGGGTGACCCACAAGGTGAGGCGCTTGGTCAAATTATGCCATTCTCTAGCAGTTGTTGAAATTATTTATTCACTTCATATACTTCTAGAACAAACTATCTATACAACCCAATATTTCATAATGGGGAGTCAGGAAACAATTATATCTCTTGCTCCACTTCCCTCTTTAAGTGGTAAGCATTCAATCTTCTAGAACACTCTTATTTACACCAACAACATAAAATACTCTATCTAATGTTTATTCTCTTTGTTACATCCCTATAGGGATTCCTTTACTCTTATTTATTCATCACCTAACTGATTCTATCTTAAGAAAATAAATACAAACTAGAACTAATCAAATTTTTGTCTTCGTTGGAACTTACTAGAAATATATTTGACTTATCTTTATGTGTGTTGATGATTTATTATATCCCATCCTTGATCAAGTGATATTTTTTTTCTCTCCTCATAAAGATTGAATCCCTCATATACATTTAGGGGCTACCAAACACTACACCACACATGTCAAGGGGTACTACGTTTAACTCCAGTTCATCAATAAAATATGCACTTGTAGAAAACTTGATCTTAAATTGTTTCATGACTTTGATCTATACATACTTGTTTACCCATACCAATGGATATGGGATATGATGATCATGAAATTCCAACCTAAGGTTACTGACTAGATCAAATTCTATGAGATTGGCATGTGAACTGGAAATGAATAGAGAATCTACCTTGGTCTTTTTGACATGGATATTAATATAGAATATTTTTGTAATATCCTTATATTCCTTGTGATGAAGGATACTTAGATTCACCTCCTTTTGCACTGAGGTGTAGATAATCTTATCATCCACATCCAAGTTGGTCTCTAATAGGATTCTTGAATCCATGGCTAGAGGGTTCTTTGGATTAATCTCTAGATGTAGATTTCAACACTAATCTTTAGTGTGACCACTAATATTAGAATGGTTGCAATAGTTGTCGTATTCTTGTATTTTCATTTCCAATTATCCTTCCCTTCCTTGGAAACATCTTGGTGGTATTTCTATTTAAAACCACTTTTATGCACCTTATTATGGCCTATGTTCTCCAAGTATTTTTCTTGCACATAGCCCTCATCAACAGTCCTTATTTTGAAGAGAATCACTTTCCTTCATAAATATTTATGTAGACCCTCTAGATACTTGAGGAGAATGTCTTAGTTCTTATAAGAGATGCCAAACATGATCGTCATATTCCCGAAATTGATGGTGCAATCTTTCAAACTCTACTCTTTCCTCTTCCAGAAGTGATATCTAATCCGTAAATAGTAGGCCTATGGCCTGTCCATCTCACCAACACATATTCTACTACAGAATAAAATTTTATTTCTATCTTGATATTATTTGTCTGGTTATAATCCTTGAAATATGCCAATCAGTTGAGTTGACCAAATAATAAACCAACTGACCACCTACTAGTTGAGTCGGCCTTATGGTTGACCAGTCGAATGCTCCGTTGGTTGGGTCGACCAAATGGAACCATGGTCGAATGCTTTGATGGTTGGGTCGAGCAAATGAAAAACTGGTAGAATTATTTAGTGTTCGGGTCGACCAAATGAAATCCTAGTTGAATTATTTTATGGTCAGGTAAACCAAATGAAATCTCGATCAAATTCTTTGATGGCCGGGTCGACCCAATGAAATCCTAGTCGAATTCTTTGATGGTCGGGTGATCTGGATTTAGGAGTGGAACAAACTAATTAACAGACTGAATACAATAAACATAGAGATATGCATAATAACACATATATCCAATGAACAATATCTTCTATTGAATAAATGAAATAGACTAAAACTATAAAACTGTAGAACTGAAACACTTTCTCGAATGGTGGTAGCTATCTCTGAGAAGAGATGTGGATTCTATGTGAATTCATCCGAGCATAATGATTACAATGAGGCTCCAAAGGCCATTTTAATATTACTAATGAATGCCAAAACCCTAGACATCCAAAAACCTAAACCTAGGAGATGAAACACCAAAAGTCATGTGGGCCCCTATGGGTAAGTTGGTACCTAAACATCCCGGGGTCATAACTTGTGCACACGACCTCCGTTTTACGCGTGTGATAGCCTGTTGGAAAGTACTTTTAGAGAAATACACACCATGCCATCAAACTCTGACTCCGTCTACAGTTTGACTATGGCGAGCCAAAAAAACACTGTTTAGGGCTCCAAGACGACCCTAGCAGTATAAAAATATGTGATGGCATGAAAACATACAAAATAATCAAATTGGATTAGGTGAGAGGCCACCAGTATCCACCTGGAAGATGTGTAGGGCTTCAGACAACCCCATAAGTGTAGAACCAATAATTACAAAGAAGTACAGAAGAACGTGCTAAACTAAAAACTCATAAGAGGAGCCAGTTGGAATAGGTGGGTGGCCACCAATGTCCACCTGGATCAATCGTCCCCCCTTAGGAGGAAATGGTCTCCATTGCATTTATTTCCCCCATCAGGTGAGGAAAATTATGTTGGATTTGTCCCCGGGTGAGCCACTTGCCTTGGTGTAGGAGTTGCCCTGCCTTGACAACCCGATAAAGATGGATCCTTTGATGGCAAGTTCCCTTCACATGTGTGTCCACTATCTGATTAGTGGATGCCTGTTCCATGCAGTCAGGGTTGAGTTATGTGGGTGTCAGTTGTTCTGCAATCTCTAAGGTGTCCAATAATGGTGGAAAATATGGCCAAAGGACGTCCACATTGAACACTGGGTGCAAACCAAGGAATGGTGGAGTGTTGAGCTCAAAATCATTGTTACCCATAGCCTTGGTGATGGTGTAAGTCCCATAAAGAAGTGGGAGGAGATTTCGATCGGGCCCTATAAGATGCTCCTTATAAAAGTGTAACCATACCTTGTCTCCAACCTGAAACTGGTGCGGTACCCTACGTTGATCATGGAACTACTTGCACTTAGCATTGTCTTTTTGAAAATTTTCATGGACCTGTTGGTAGATGTGATGAATCCTTTCAATGAATCTGGTGGATTTGTCGGTCTCAGATTGAACGTGGGAATATTATGTCTGTGTGGTTGCCAGAGGTAGTGCAACATCGATGGGACCCAAGGGTTGGAATCCCAGTCCCACCTGAAATGGGCTATGGCCAGTTGAGCTATGGAGAGACCTGTTGTAACTATGTTGAACATAGGGGAGACTCTCATCCCATGTATGCATATGCTTAGAGTTGTACATGTGCAGGATGTGCACAATCATCTAATTGACGACCTCTATTTGGCTGTCTGTTTGAGGGTGGAAAGCAGTGGATTTAGTGAGCTTGGTGTCCAACAGTGACTAGAGACTCGACCAAAATGTGCTGAGGAACCTGTTGTCCCAGTCAGAGATGATGGTATTTGGTATCCCAAAATGGACCCACACTCATTCGAACAAAAACTTGGCAGTATCCGCCATTGTGATGGTCTTCTTGCAGGCTGTGAGCATGACCATATTCGAAAACCGATCAATGACCACAAATACACAATCATTTCCTTTCTTGGTGGATGGAAGGCCAGACATGTATTCCATCGAGATGGATTCCCAAGGATTCTAGGGGGTAGGAAGAGCGGTGTATAAGCCATGCTTCTTGATGGCTGGCTTGGGAATGGCACAGGCAGTGCAAGATCCGATATACTTGCTGACGTCCTGTCAAAGTTTTGGCCAATAAAAATGTTTCTGGAGAACGACCATAGTTTTCTCCACTCCAAAATGTCTTTCCACCCTACTGTAGTGGGCTTCCCAAATCAACTTTGGAATCTCGCTTCCAGGAACATAGAGATGGCATAGATGCAATAACAACCCATCCTGAATGTGAAAATTGGTGACAGTTGCACCTGTACCCAAGAGCTGATACGTGGTGGTGAATTTCGGATCTTGCTGATAAAGTTGGGGCCATTCAGATGCCTCATGTCCACAAGAATGGAGCACAGAAGTTAGTGCAGCCACGGGAGGTCCACTGAGGCAGTCAGCGACACGATTTGTGCTCCATGTCTTATACTTTATGTGGATATGGAACTGCTGCAGGTAGGTGGACCACTTATAATGGCGGTCATTCTGCAAATTCCCTTGTGTCTGTATGAATTGTAGAGGCTTGTGATCAATGTGGATAATAGTGTCCTTTCCCAGAATGTAATGTTTCCATTGACGACATGCTTGAATAATGGAATACATTTCCCTGTCATAGTTGGGGTATTTACGGACAGTATCTGAGACTCGAGAGTGTCTCACTATGGTATGCCATCGGATGACCGTGTCGAGTGAGAACTGTTCCTACAACATAGTCAGATGCACCAATCTCAATATCAAACGATTGTTGTAGATCAGGAAACGAGAGTACTGGAGTTGATCACAAGTGATGCTTTAGATCATCAAATGATCATTGTTTTTCCATCCCCCACACAAAATTTACCCTTCCATCGCCCTTGGTCATGTGGTTGAGAGCCCATGAAATATGGGAGAATCCCAACACAAACCTTCGGTAGAAATTGGCCAGTCCCAAGAAGCTTCGAAGCTCGGTTAGTGTGGTCAGGGCTGGCCAGTCACATATGACTTGGATCTTAGTAGGATCGACATGTACCCCATGCTCATAAACAATGTATCCCAAGTATTGGACCATGTTCATTCCAAAGGAAAATTTTTCCAAGTTGGCATATAGCTTGTGTTTTCGCAGAGTGATCAAGACCTATTGAATATGCCACATGTTCTCCTCCCAAGTTCTACACAAGATGAGGATGTCATCCAAATATACCACCACAAAATAGTTGGTGAAGGGTCTCAATAAATAATCCATTAACCTCATGAAAGTAGCTTGTTCATTTGTTAGGCCAAACGACATGACCAACCATTCGAAGAGACATTCTCTAGATTTGAAAGTTGTCTTCTAGACATCAGTTGGTTCTATGGGAACCTAGTGGTAGCCAGACTTTAGGTCAATCTTGTTGAAGAACTTTTCCCCCTTGAGTTGGTCAAGAAGGTCATCAATCTTGGGAATTTGGTACCAATTTCTAATTGTGATTTTGTTTAATGCTCTGTAATCAATGCAGAGTCACCAGGGCCCGTCCTTCTTCTGCACCAGTGCAATCGGGCTTCTGCAAGGGGAGGAGATGGGTCTGATGTGCCACTTTTGAAGAAGCTCTTGGATCTGATGCTTGATTTCATCATTTTCCATCAGCGAGAGACGATAGACTGGTCCATTAGGTAGAGGTGCACCGGGGGTTAGATCAGTTGGATGCTTGACTTAGTAGTGCATCGATACACCAGTGGGAGAGGAGAATATGTCTCTGTACACTTCCATGATCCCATCCAATTGCTTCTACTGCAAAGAGAGGAACTTTGTAGAGGCCACAGATGTGGCGAAGACCTTCTACTTACTGTGAGAACAGATCACAAAGAAGATGAACTTTCGGGTCTGTGAAATGACCTTACTGCATTGCTTAGCATAGATTAAAGAAATAGCGGTAGGCGGTGCTACCTCTGGTATCCTGTAGAATTGTCTACCCAAAGTAATAATAACACTGCGGGTTCTAGACTCATACACAACATTATTCTTCCACAAATATGGTTGTCCTAAAAGAACATCACAAACTTCAAGGGGAGAAATATCACACAATAACTCATCTTTGAAGGGCTTGAAGACACTGTTGGCTGACACAAAGATCTCTTCCTTGGTGAAGACAGACGATGGTGTAGGGTTGTGGGTACGGTGTCGTCATAAAGTCCAACTGCTTGACGACCTCTACTGAGATCAAGTTCTTTTGACTGCCGCTATCGACAATGAAATGAAGCAGAGCCCCCTTTACCAACATCTCTGAGTGAAAGAGGCATCCCCCTTCCTCTGTTTCTTTTGGTTCGCTTGGATGGACTTTGGTGGTAGTGACAATGGAACTAGGTTCAACATCAATAATCCTCTTCCCTCCTTCTAGATTTGATTCATAATCAGAATCGACCTCTGACTCGGAATCCTTCAGCTCGGTCACGAGCGACTGGTTGGAGTGACATTCTCATGTGTTGTGCCAAGGGATTTTATGGTATTCACACCATTTTCCCATGTCCTTCTTCATCTTCTCATTTCCCTTCTTGTGTTACGGTTTGGACTGGTTGTCCTGAGAGTGGCCATATTTTCTCTGTCCCTTGTTGTGTGGGTTGGGGTCAAATTTTCCCTACTTCGGCTGTGAGGAGTTTGCAGATCCAAAATCTCGCCTCTACTACTTAAATTTTTGCTCGATCTTGACAACATATCTATAAGTCGTACCCAATGAGGTGATGTCCAGAAACTCCATTTCTATTTGAATGTATCTATGAAAACAACCATGGTATTTGAGCACCAGATTTCGCTTAGAGTCTTTGATACCCAACTTGGTGCGCAGGGTATGGAAAATATTGGTGAAATCTGGTACTGTCTGGTCCCTTTCTTGACCCAGGGTCGTCCATCTGGTTTACTGGTCCTCGTAGCTTCCAACAGGGTAGTATTATTCTTTAATGGCATCCCAGAAGGAATCCCATGTAGGGGAAACCACAAATATTGCAGATTCCTCTATGGTCCTTTGCTCAGAGTACGTGTCCCACCTATGTGTTATCAAAACATTGATATACTTAAAAAATTTCCATTGAAATTTAAGAGAGAATTCTAGTTTCATGGCTATACAACATAGAGCTCTCACCTATGTGTTATAGAAATATACTTTACTCTTCATATTTTTTATAATCCCCCTGGGTGCATCCATGAAGGAGTCCAAAATTCTCTTGATATGATGTGGATTACTAATATAGGCACCCCTGACGAGCAATGTATCACTTGCAAACTAAGAATGATTGATTAGTTTCATTTGCAAAGTATAGATCCCAAGAAGGATATCTAGTTGTTTGGATTTCTCAAGATCCTATCTAAGATACTTATCGATGAGGATGCATAGAAACATAGAGATTAGGGAAGCCTTATCTTAATCCCTAGGTACCTTGAAAAAAGGCAGCTAGTCTTCCACTAACAAGAGGGGCGATCCAAGGGCCTTCTATGCATGCCTTAATCTAGGCCACAAATTCATTTTCAATACCAAACTTTCTTAGTATAGTAAATAAAATACTATACCACACAATCAAATAAATTAACCATGTCCATTCACTTTTATCCACATGTCTTTTCCTTGCGCTCATATGTTGGAGTGGATTTCTAAGTTCCCAGACTAAGATGGTATTAGCAATAATATGTTAGCCTTTGACAAAGCCACCTTGTTCATTTGAGATTGACTTATGTAGAAGATGGATTATTTTCTTAACTTGAACATTCGTGAGGATTTTGTAGGACACACTACTAATGAAATAGGGAAATATCAATAGAAGGATGTGAGGTACTTCTTTAGAAATGAGGGTGAGGAAGGAAGAAGTTATCCATCTTCCTAGATCGATATTTCTCTACTTCCTTCAATAATTTGGTGTAGATCTTTCCTTGATAATGAACCTACAAGATCCATGGAATTGAGTTGTAAACTCATCCAATCCTAGGCCTTGTGAGGGTTCATTTCCAAAATGGTGTCTTCAATCTTGGCTTTAGTTATACTTGAAAACTCTTTTGGCTATCTATAGTGGAATTAGATTTAGGTATAACCATTCAACATAAATTGTGAGGGTTCTTTCAAGTTTGAAGGAGTCCCTTGTATGGTCAATTCCTTAAAATGGTCAATGATCTCTTCTAGGAGCTTGTCAAATTGGAAAAAAGTGATGCTATTAGGTAGTGTTATATATAAAATGTGGTTATGGATCCATCGAAAACTAGTCATCTTGTGGAAGTAATTGGTGGCCTTGTCCCCTATCAGGAGCCACTAAGTACGAGATTTCAACCTACGATATTCTTCCTTCTCATGCTCACCATCAAGTTCATTTTCTTTGGCTTGTAGAACTTATATGACCTTTTCATTTTCTATCATAGTTTGAAGCTCTGCCAACCTTTTTTAAAAATATTCAAATTATTTGGACGACATGAAAAAAGAGGACGCATTCCATTTTCTTATTAAACGTTCCTCTCCCATAAATAGGAGGGGGATTGAGAAATAATTATTCCCCAAGATTCCTGAATGATGTCTTAAAAAACCAATGCTTTATCCATAAGGGATTAAATTTGAATGGAATTGGCCTCTTATGTTCATTCTCTACTATGGATAGAGTTATTAGTTTATGATTCAATTCGATAGAGGGGACTGTTGTGCATTGGATTGGAAATTCTCTAGCAAAAGGAAGAAATGAATAATTAAGTGATCTAGATGTTTGTTATGTGCTTGGGACAAAATGCCAATTTCTCTAGGTGTAATTTCCTCTACCTAGATGAGGGTCAATGATATCCTAGTTGACGATAATGTCATCCACCAGTTCCTTATTGGGGTTCCTAACATGATCCACCTTTTTTTCCCACCAAGGTTAGGACACAATTCATGTTTCGTGCTAATATTATTCTTTCAATAGAAAGGGATCGAATAGGCATGTTCAATAATGCCAAGTTGCAATAATAGTTTTGGACAGAAGCGGTTGTGCTATATGGTAACTCAGTCACCATCGGTTGAAAAAGACAAGAATATTCAGGAAGAGGTATGAACATGTCATCTGGTAATTACTCAAATGTGAAATTATTCGGTTGTGATGCTTATGTTTTTTTATCATAACTCTAAGTAGGACCCATATCAAACAAGTAGATATTTGATATGGTGATGATGTTATGGGGTGCAGATTGTGGGATCCTACTACCCACAGAATCATCATGGACAGAGATGGAGTGTTTGTTGAATCTGCTTTTATAAAATCAGACATAATAAAAGATGAAAGGTCCAAAGCATGAATGGTAGCATAAGGGTATTTGGAAGGTATTGATTTCCATGAAAGTCTCTCACTAGTTGTTAAAAGCTTGTTTCTATTAATGTTGTGTTAGTACAACTAGATGTTAAAACTGTTTAACATGGAGTTTTTTGGATAAGGGGATGTATTTGGAACAACCATAACAGTTAGTTCAAAATCACAACAAAATATTTGTTTGTAAACTCAAGAATCATTGTATGGCCTGAAGCATGCCAGGAAAATGGTACAAGATGTTTGATTCCTTCATGGTGAGCCAATTTTTACAAGAAGTGAGTATAACCATTGTGTTTATGGTATATTCATTATCTTGGTGTTATATGTTATGCTTGTTTCAAGAACAAGCATGGTCGAGGTCAATAGGTTGGCTCAGTTGGTTAGGACATCGTTATAAAGGATTTGGGAGCAACAAAAGAAATCTTGGGCATGAAAATACACAAAGACAGGAAATATGGTAAGCTTGGTTATCACAACATAAGTATGTGGTGAAGATACTCAGGAAATTCAATATGAATAATGTGAAACTGGTAAAATCCCTTTGGCTTTCCATTGTAAGTTTTCTTTAGGTTTATGTCATGATTGATGAAGAAGAAAAGGGTTATATGTCTCAAGTATTATATGCTAGTAGGAAGTTTGATGATTGCGAAGGGAAATTGTCAGCATTTCACATGCAGATGGTGTTGTCAGTAGACACATGGAAAAAATAGGTGAAGAGCACGGAAATGGGTGCTTCTTGAACACATAAGCAAAAGTGTCACCTACAATGGTTTCATTGATTTAGTCTGTGGTTATGTTTCATGAGATTTGGACAAGAAGATACCTACCTCAGGTTATGTCTTGCAAGAAAGCAAGGATCTATTGGGTAATTTTGGACAGGTACATGATGTGGTGTTCCATGGTGGTTAAAGTGTTTTGCATTTGACTAACAATCCAGTGTATCAAAATGGGACAAGTGCATCAGTTTATTAGACAGGTTACTGATGGAGGCAGAATGGTCCATACTGGAGTGAATTGTGCATACATGTTCATGTAACAATACTATTAGAGAAGTTGTGGAGTTGTGAGTGATGGTGTTTGGCTTCTCTTGGCTTGCAGGAAAGGTGATGGATAAATTTGGGCATGATATATCAGGGAAATTGTTGTCAAGGTGGAGATTTCCGGAAACATGACAAGGAATTTCCCATGCAGTCACATGCACATGCATGCAACTATATTTAGAATGTGCATGCATGCACTCTTCTATTAATAGTTTGTGTAACCGATGGATCTTATTATAATCAGTTTGACTAATTTTTTGAGAGATGTTATATATATGAGCATACCTGTAGAGGTGAGCGTGCAATGCAGTGCAAGGTGTGTAGAGTGTGTGAGAAATACACAATATTGTGGAGTGCAGTGTGTATGTAAGGAGAGGATGGTTGTATGAGTGTGTTGGCTATTGTAATTTTCTATTGAATAGTAAGAATATCGATTATCATTGCGTGTGGTTTTTTCCCATATTGGGTTTCCACATAAATCATTGTGTCAATTGTGTGATCGATGTTCTTGGTTTAATATTGGTTTTTGTATGCTTTGCTATTATAATATTGTTATAGTTTTTCTTCTGCTACCTAACAATGAGGAGGGATTCATTAGAAAAACAATATCATAGCACATGGGTTAATATTAGGGGTTTAAAAATAGTTAAAATGTGTTTCAATATAGTATATGGTATTAAGGAGGTGAGGATATTTAAAGCTAATCTAGGGGTATACATATCAGGGGTTCAACCAACCAATATTTCTTTTAGCGGAGGGGGTGTGAGGAGAGTTAGCAATACGAGGAGATCTATCTTCATGAGTTATTTTATGGAAGTCAAACATCCCACGAAGGACTAGAGTGATATATATCTAGTCCTTTTACCTTATATAAATTCTCAATGAACCATGAATTTTTCTAAGAAAGCAATGAAAATGACCAAATATTTCATAATAAATAGCTCTGAAGGAAAAACAATCTTCAAATTCCCGAGGAACATGCTTGATATCTATAACTGAAATCTCTAGAAACATATGATAAACAACACTTTCTAAAATACATGTTAGATATACATATGTAAAATATTGGGATCAACATACTAGAGGTAGAAATGAAAAGGTGTATTTATAAAAAAATGTTGTAAAAAGGCACTAGTTATAATATCTGGTGAAAATAAAGGGTTATTTTATTTGGAAACATGTATTAAGAAGAGGTATTAACATTTAAATTTTGGGAGGTAGGAATAAAATTATGGATATTCTTTAATACCTCACCAATGCATGTGTTATTCCATAGGTTTAATAGGGAATTTTTTAAAGGATGGAAGAGAGTCATAGCTATTTCTTTTACTGGTAGTTTATGGAGATATTAATGAGTTACAAGTGGCTAACTGAGGATTTTTTTAGCAATAAATTGAAGGTCCAATGTTGAACTTGCTCAACCAGTATTAGATCTAGCTCCCATGGGACCCTTATGGTGTAGATGCCCCCCAATGTGCCTTGAGAACTTACATAGATTCCTTGGCTATTCCTCTAGATCTTATTCCTCTAGATCTTCTTGCATAGTGAATGAAAAATATTTCCTTATATTTTAGTTTCATGCAAAAGGAGTGCCACTAATCTTTCAATGTCTATAATGTTTCTAACACTTTCTTTCTTCTTTTTTCTATTGATTGCAATTCTAGGAGACATATTTCATTTCTTCGGTAGGGGGATTTAGCACCATTTCTAAAGGTGATTGGGAGAGTGACTTTATCCCTTAGCACCTTATCATGATTTTCTTCTTGTTCTCAATTCTCTTTGTTGGTTTTCCTTCCAAGTTTCTTGTGAGACTAGTGATCTGTAACCTACCATACATCTTCCACTTGAATAGTTCATCCTAATACATCTTATAAGTTTTTGCAAATTTTTTATTAAGCTTAGACTTGCTTACTTCAAATTGAGATTTAATATTACTAGCTTAGTGCACAAAATATTGTAATAAGTTTAGACTCAAATAAATTATGTGAAAACAAAATACCTCACCATCCATACAATGAACACAATATGTATCATGGGAAACTAAATAAGGGAAATCCTAGCTAGAAGGTGAGGACTATGCATTTCTCTCTTTTTTCAAAATCATGAAAGTGAAAATATGAAGAAACGTGAATTCACTATGGAGTTGGCATTGAGAGTACTATAGGATCTTCTACTTCCTTTGTTTTGCTTCAATATAGCACTTCCTTGTTTTGCTCAACTATGAAACTCCTTATTAGGGTTAGGGTATCATACCATGTGGCATCCACTAGGTACCATGATGGTCAACAACATAGGTCAACTTGTGAGAGACATAACTTCCTCTTATGGACTTCAATTGAGGTGATTTTTGCTATCCACTAGATACCATGATGGTCAACAACATAGGTCAACTTGTGGGAGACATAAATTCCTCTTATGGACTCCAATTGAGTTGATTTTTTCTCTATTTGAAAACTCTCCATGTATATAACAATGTTAAAACATTGGGTACTAGGTTTGCAAAGTTTTGACCCCCAAAAGAACATTTAATACCCCTAACTAGTTCTAAAAGTTTACTGACCCCATATCACTAAAATAGAACCTACCCTCTCTTAAAATGAGAATGACAATCTAATGTCTCTAATATTTCCACTTGCAAAGACTAATTTGATAAATTGTGAAGCAAGAAATGCAGAGAGAAAGAATAGAACAAAAAACAGTATATTAGAATATAAGAAGAAGAGTACAAAATGAGTACATGAAGAAGATCATGAAGAAGTAAGTACTATGCAAAGGGAAATAGTTGAGTTAAATAGGCTCAAGCAAAACAAGAGTAGAAAGTACAACTGGCAAGGACATCTAGCAGTGTACAGTTAGCCTGTTGAGGTTACATTATATTTAACACTCCCTCTTAAACTCAACAGTTACAAACATCAGCACTGATTATGCCTAAGTGTTGTCTTTGAAAATCAAAAACCGATTTTCCCAGTGGCTTTGTAAAGATATCAACAAGTTGATATCGAGAACCACAAAATTGTAGTACAATATCACTATTATTGACTATCTCACGTATGAAATGAAAACGAGTGTCAATGTGTTTGTTTTTCTTGTGAAACACATGATTTTTGGATAAAGCAATTGCTGAAGTATTGTCACAGAAATTAGGAGTTGGATCATTTTCTGTATGTGACATATCTTTCAATATTCTTCTCAGCCACACAGCTTGACATAAGTTGAGGTAGCAACGACATACTCTGCCTCTGTAGAAGATATTGAAACAATTGGCTGCTTCTTTGATGCCTATGAGATCAGGTTCGTGCCCAGTTGAAAAACATGTCCATATGTGCTTTTCCTATCATCTAGGCTACCTGCAAAATCACTGTCTGTGTAACCTGAAAGTTGATTACTATCAGATTCAGTGTACCATAAGACAAAATTGGTAGTTCCTGCAACATATCTCAGAATTCGTTTCACCATTTTCCAATGAGAATCTTTGGGGGATTCCATGAATCTGGAAATAAGGTTAGCTGCATACATAATGTCAGGCCTAGTTGCTATAAGATACAACAAACTTCCTACTAAACTTTTGTACAGGGTAGAGTCCACTGTCGGACCTTCATCATTCTTGCTCAATTTTGTGCCTAAAGGTATAGGGGTTTCTGTTGGATTGTATTCTTCCATGCGGAATCTTTTGATGATGTCTGTTGCATACTTTTTCTGACAGACAAAAATGCCTTTGGCTGATTGATCAACCTCAATCCCTAAAAAATATTTCATTATGCCAAGATTTGTCATCTCAAACTCAGATTGCATGGCATGTTTAAAATCTGTTAACTCAAGATTTCCAGTATAGATCATGTCATCAACATATAAACATACAATCAAAATTTTATCGTGCTGATATGTTTTGGTGTAAAGAGTTGGCTCATTTTGACTTCTGCTGAAACCACTTTTGATCAGGTAAGTGTCAATTCTAATGTACCAAGCTCTTGGAGCTTGCTTTAAGCCATACAAGGCTTTCTTCAATCGATATACTTTGGCTGGCTGCTCTTGGACTTCAAATCTAGGTGGTTGATCGACATAAATTTCTTCATGATATTCTTCATGTACTCGTTTTGTACTCTTCTTCTTATATTGTAATATAATGTTTTCTGTTCTATTCTTTCTCTCTGCATTTCTTGCTTCACAATTTATCAGAAATCATCACATCCTATTCGGAGTCATATGGATTTCAAAAATCAATTTTCTGCTGGGGTTTTTGTCATATATTTTGCAAGATGCTCCCTCAAAAAGTACCTTATAGCCATGTTCAATGAGCTGTCTTACACTTAGCAAATTATGTTTCAGATCTGGAACATGATAGACATTGTTTATGTCTTTCTTTACATTTTGTTTAGTAAAAATAGGAACAGTGCCTTTTCCTTGAACTTTGACTAACGAATCATTTCCAAGTGTAATACCATATGAGAGTGAAGAATCAATGCATGAAAGTAAATCTTTGTTATCTATCATGTGATTGTTGCATCCACTGTCTAGCAACCATAGATCTTTAGGTTGTTGTTCAGTCTTGTGGCATGAGAGAAACATACCTCTTGAGGTTTCTCCCGTGTGATTTGACACATGTTCTCTGCCTGAGAGCTGATCTGCTTGCTTCTTCCTGCATTCAGATTCATAGTGCCCATACTTTTTGCAGTAATAGCATTGTATGCTTGATTTCTCATTTGATCTTCTCCCTATGCCTCTTTGAGGCTGAAAACTCTGATTCTGATTTTGTTGTCTGTATCCTTGGAAGTGTTGATTTGGTTGTTGTTGTATGTGTCCTCCACTGGAATGAGGATTTCTATGATTGCTCCCTCTTCCTTGGTGACCTCTACTTCTTCCTCTGCCTCTCCCTCTGTTGAAGGAGAATTGAGTTTTGAAAGCATTGGAGATTGACTCATCTGTGAGATGCAGTCTGGTCTCATGTGTCACCAGAGAACCAATTAATTCATCTGTCGAAAATCTTGACAGATCCTTGGATTCAAGGATTGTTGTTACAACCATTTCGAATTTCTTTGGTAAACTTCTGAGGATTTTCTCAACAATTCGTTGATCAGTGATGGTTTCACCAGTCAGTCTAATATGGTTCACGATGCCCATGACTCTGGTCATGAACTGATCCACATTTTCGGACTCTGTCATCCTTACAGTCTCAAATTGCGTCCTCAAGGTCTGCAGTTTAACTGTTTTGACCCTGTCATTTCCATGGTAGGAAGATTTAAGGATGTCCTAGGCCTGTTTTGAAGTACCAGCGCCTGTGATTTTTGAGAAAATCGAGTCATCCACATAATTTTGAATCCAAAATTTAGCTTTATTTTCTCTGTTTCTCTGCGTTGCTTGAGAAATTTTCTATTGATTAGTCATGGCGGACAGGTCTGCTGGATCTGGTTCCACATATCCATGATCCACTGGATCCCAACACTCTTGTGCTTGCAAGAAGGATCTCATTCGAAGAGACCAAAACTCATAGTTCTTTCCAAGAAGAATCGGACCCTGAGTTGGTCCTAAATTGCTAGACGTCGCCATCTTTTAAAGAATTCAGCAAAACAGGAAAAAGGAAAAAAAAATCTTACTTACCTGTCTCCTGCGTGTAATTTGCAGTGGTTTCGGAACTCTGCGATTCTAGATTTTGCGAGTTTCGACTTCACGATTTTTGGCTTCGCGATTCTGTCTTCGGGACTTCGTTATACGAGTCCTCCGATCTCTTGACACTCCAACCTTCGATCGCCGAAATGTCGAAGAAGGCTTAACGGCCTTAGATTGGCCCTTTGTCTCCGAACAATGTGACCACACGCCTAAAGGTTAAAGCGCTGTTGGATTTTCGCGAATCGGAGAATAGCGATGCCTTTGTCAGTTCTTTGTCCCTCAAATCGCCGAAATCCGAAGTATCCTGGCGCTTATTCAAACGCCTTTTCGGGATTTCGGGTTTCCGGACTTCCTGTTTCCCAATGTCGAGAACCTTTGGCTTCTTGATCGCCTGATCTCCGAAATGCCGATGGCCCTTTCCTTTCGGGACTTTCCCCGAAACCCTAGATTGTTGCCACGCGTCCCCTTACGATAGACGGTCCTCGTCATTTCACGATCTCGCGACTTGCAACTCCAAATCCTTTGTCAAGTTGAAACCCCGGTAGCCGAAATGCCGACGGTTTCCTCGATGTTCGCCACGTGTCCGAATGAATGGACGACTGTGATCTTTTTGGTATTTCGGGACTTTCGTTGTGGAGTGTTGCGACCTTCGTCAACAAGACCTCCGATATCCCAAACTCTGAAATGCCGAAATGATGGCACTTGGATCTACTGCCACTTGTCGTCTGAGATGGACGGCTCACAATCCTCTTGGGATTTCGCGATTTGTGATGTCGGGATTTTGCGTATCGGGGTTTTGGAGAGAAGGCTCAGTCGCTCGTCCAACGCCTGATCCTCGATTTTGCGATTTGATCAGATCGATGGCTCACGATCTATCTCAATCCAACGGTCCAGAATAACTCATGATTTCGCGATTCGTGAATTCTCACGACAGTCTTCTGACCTTTACACCTTGCGAGTCAGCGAAATGCCGAGATCTCGCCACGTGTCTCTTGATGGACGGTCCAGATGATTTCGTGACTTCGCAAGTCGAATTTCTTCTGTGCGCTCCAGAGGACTAAACCTCGTGCACTTTCTCACTGATCCAACGGGTGTCAGTTCTCTGCGCAAGATCTAATGGCTAAAATTCTTTTGCCTTTTCCGCGCTCTCTTCGTCCCTTCTGAATTGGATTTCTGCCTCGGATCTGTTCGCAGGATGAATCTTACGGCCGCGACGATTGTTCTTTGAACCTGAGACGCGTTTTTTACTGCCTTTGCAAGGATTTTCTTCCGCGGAAGAAAAATTCGTGAATCTTTCAAAGATTTGAAAGAATTTCACGAGTTCTTTGTTCTCTACTGCAATCTTTGACAGATTTGAGCGATTTCCGAAATGCTTTAAACGCTTCTTCTTTCTGCAACTATCTTTCATGAATTTGAACAAATGCTTTGAATTCTTAACTCTTCTTCGTGAATCTTTGATGATTCTTGAAAATTGTACAAGAATCTTTACTGTTTCTTCCTTCTCAGTATCCGCTTCCTTCTCGTGTTTCTGCTCCTTGAAACTTTCGAGCGTAGTACGCTCTGCGACCTCGCGTGAGCTTCTTACGCTGATCTTTTGAGCGTATGACGGTCTGCTTCCTCGTGGAAGTTTCCTGCGAGGATCTTTCGAGAGTATGATGGACAGCTCTCCAAGCCTTGTAAAAAGTCTGTGTCGAATGCTCTCAAGATCCGTGTAAGCTCTGCGCTGTTTGAGGATTGTGTTGCTCTCCAGCCTGTGTGAAGAGGCTTACTACTGTAGCTATGATACCATGATAAATTGTGAAGCAAGAAATGCAAAGAGAAAGAATATAACAGAATATAAGAAGAAGAGTACAAAATGAATACATGAAGAAGTAAGTACTATGCAAAGGGAAATAGCTGAGCTAAATAGGCTCAAGCAAAACAAGAATAACCTGTTGAGGTTACATTATATTTAACATAATTGAAACTTGCTCATCCACCCATGCTATGGAGCTTTTAGAAGCTGCAATTGTTCTAGGATTAGAGGGTTGAATAGAGGGTAATTCATACCAGGGACATAACCTTCGGGATATTCAAAGGGAGAAGTGGTCTCTAGGAGTTCTGCTACTTCAGGGAGGGTTATGACGATTGGATCTTCTCGAGAGACTGTTTGGTTACGACCTTCCTAGTCGACCTGATTGAGGGCTTCTAAGCAATTTGATGTCACTAGGGAAGGGTTCTCTTTTGTTAGAGCCCAATGCTTAGTTCCTTGCGATTCTCTTGGCGTCTGTCACTTATCCTCTAAAGTCACTTCTACAGGGTTAGCTGCTCTTTCTTATGACAATCTTTTGCGAAATGGCCATGTTGACGAGAGGTGTCACATTTAAATCCAGCTCCACACAAATTCTTAGAGCATTTGAGTCGTCCCGCCTTAGGTTTATCCCTGACTATGGATCTCCCCACTGTCCATGCGGAAGATGTCCAGGCTCAGGTGGACGGCTTCAGGAAGGCCCTTCTCTAAATTTACCTCTCAAAAATTCTTGCGCATGTGAGTTGTTCCACCTACGATTCAGCCCTGTCTGTGTATCTTCCCACGGTTTCAACGGAGTAGAGGGAGATGAGGAAGATGGACCCAAACCAAGACAGCAGTGGGTACATCAGCGTCTAGATCGAAGTCCAGGGATCATCTGTTCAAATACATTCTCTGGGCAGCTATGGAAGATAGGATCGCTATCTTCGTTGAGTTCGACTAGGAAAGCATTGTGCCAGTTCCTCCGTGGCATTTTCATAGCGCGGGGAGAGGGCGAGAGCTCTAAAATTGCCCGATCAGATATAGTTCGGGGAATATGAAGGCTTTCTTTCGAGGTGCAACTAGCGGGATCTTGGAGCAGGGGATCTGATACATTCTCTTTACAAACCTAAAATGCACGTATCGAGAGTAGACGCGTTTTTTGGTAGTTGCCGCCAAAATAGCATCTGCAGAGAAGGAGCTGGAGGGGCACTTCGAGCTGCTCCCTCCTCCTGCCGCCGCCTGGGAAGAGTTGGCAGGAAACCCTAGATTGCCAGAGCGCTGGGGAACCTAATCATGTTGAAGTTTAATTAGCGTTGCAGATATCTTAACTGGCAATAAACAAATCAGTATGTGCAAAGGGTGTATGTGCCCATCTATTGGATTGTTTCAGTTCTTTTTAATCAGGAACGACTTCGTGGAAGGATTCATGACATTAAAAATAAAACCAAAATATCCCGTGAAAAGTTTAATACAATTTACAGCTGGAGCACATATCACGGACGTGGCACTGTCGACTTAGTCCGGGATAGGAGCATAAGTGCACTGCTAGCCAGAATCAATGGATATTGCTTTTGGCGATGCATTTGTCAGTTCATCTTCTTTGCATATTATATCTCCGAAGTACTTCACCATTGACTGAACATCAATGTCACGTACGAACATTGTAAGGATTATCTAAAAGCTGCTGGAATATAATAGTTTTTGGTAGTGGAGAAAATTTAAATTCAAAGACTAGAACCCTGGAATATAATAGTTTTTGGTAGTGGAGAAAATTTAAATTCAAAGAATATAACCTGGTTAGAGTAGTCTAAAGGTTCCATCTTTTGTAATTTTTTGGACATTTTTTTAGTTTGATTTTGCCAGAAATTCAGTGATGAATGGTTGGATCTACAGATTTGAGTGGGTAAGTTTGTATAATCCAAGTGCCCCAGGGTTTTTCAGTATACTGAATCTATTTATGCATTCAGAAAGACAATTTAAACAACAATATAGATTTTGTCCAAATTTACATTGCCGAATTCTGATAAATGAAGCTCAACCGTTTATTTGTTAATCAATAATAAAATTTAATATATTCTTTTAAGGATTATTTTAATCTTATCAACCTTTCCGTTGATCAGCCACAATTATGTGTCTGTGCTAGTTGGTAGTACAGTCAAAACTCTTTTTCGCCCATGACCAAGCTTCATACATATACTCATTATGCTGTAAAAAATAGTTAAATTAAAGGTAAATGGGTTTTCAAATTCCAACTCTAATTCAGAAACATTTCAAATTATAAGCATGGCCATTATGCCGTAAAAATTGTTGAAACAAGTAAATTTGTTTTCGAAATTCCACTCTAAAGTTATAAGCCTTCCTATATTTGGAGATAATCGAAAATTATGACTTATTTTGGAGTCCATCCAAAGATATGACTTCAAAGTTTAATGAGGTTAAGTTATAATAATCATCGAAAATTTTACATGCCCTAATCGGAAAAAATTATAATTCGTAGGATCATTTTTATCCTAGGTCTTTTTGGCAATATCTTGTTACGCCGAAAGGCTTATACTTATTGGTAATGGGCACAATTAATCATCTTTTAATCTAAAATTCTAATCTGATGGCTAACAATTAAAAATGCTAGAATATTTTTAGTAGTCCTCCCAAATCAATGAATGTGATTTACTCTTGATAATATCCTTGTATTTTTGAATGCATCCTTAACCTGTTTACTTTTTAACATTTATATAATCATATTAAGAAATTACTATAGCACTATATGATTGCCACTTTAAATGATTAACGTTTAACATTACCACGTTTGGATTATTAACCACTAATTTCCTCACCTATCCCTGTGTTTTCCTCAGACATTTTATTCTGCATTTAGGGCTCTGCGAGTCATTTTTGTGAAAATCGAATATTTGAATGCCTCTGAATATATCATTTACGACTGTCATTTGTTAGGTTTTTTCATTAGTTAGGTCTTTTCAGCCCATGCATATATAGAGTTTCAGACAACAGGTTTGAGTCTGGAGCTCATACTTATTATATTAGATGGTTCACAATAAAATTATGATTTTTGAACCAAAATTCTAACGATTATTGTCATGGCAGCCCGGTCTTCGGTAACCGAGCATCGCGATCATATGCCACCTTTGATAAAATAGAATACCTTCGATGGGAATATTGAAGAGGCTGAATATGAAAGTGTCAACTCATTTGAAAATTGGATAAATTTAACCAAAATCACAATACATGAATTCTGATAAAATAACAAGACAGTGAAATAATTTACTATCTAATGATAACACTATTATCATCATTGGTGAATTAGGTTTGGTGAAAATGAAACTAAAATAAAATTTCCAACATTGTGATGTAAAGAGCTTACCAAATTTCCTAAAAGATGTAGTTTTTATAACTTGTAAAAAAACAATTAAACAGAAATTTGACTCTGCCTTTCAAATTACTTTTTGTACATAGATATGTATATGACAAGTTGCACATTAAAATTTAAATTATAAAATTCAGGTTGGAGAACGAACATGTTAATAGACCAGTGATCCACCCTAGACCATATACTTTTATATAGAGGCCGGAAACTTATTCTGATCCAAATTGTGGGTTCAGTAGTGTTTGTACACTTTAAAGTGTTCCTTGCGGTCGAAAGTCGGAATCAAACAACAATCTTATCTTAGTATTGGTGTATGAACTTTATTTAAGTCATGTGACACCTAGTGATTGTCATTATTCACCGTACTTGAATTTCCCAATCACATATTTAATATAATAAACTTCCCAACAACTTCTCATTTAAAAGGAATATAGGAGATCTATATATATTTAATGACAACTTCTCATTTAAAAGGAATATAGGAGATCTATATATATTTAATGTTGTCTCCTATCATTTAAAAAGAATACTATCATTTAAAAAGAATATCATTTAAAAAGAATATAGGAGATCTTTATTAAGGAAAATAATTACAGAAAAAATTAGTTAGTTTACCATTACAGGAGTTGGTAACTCTAGTAATTTTTTGTAACTATATGGTGTTCATACATATTTATATGGTATCAGAGTGGGTATGAACTTCATATTCATATGGTACGAGAGCGGGTATGAACTTCACTTCATCACGGGAGGGCCAAGATCCCGAAAATATAAAAGCTTCTTGTTTGACTTGAGCAAGAAAATTCGCGGGTTTAGTGAAAGGGTCGTCCATCCGTGTGCATGGCGACCCGACCGAGTTTCATTCGGTTGAAGAGCCACCGGTTTTGAGTTCAAATCTGATGGAGATCGAGTGGAGGTTGTGTAAACCCTTGAGTAATTATTGTGTAAAGGTTGCGAAGATTGATGGTGGAGCTGCTGCGGTAAAGATCTTGATGAAGAATCGTTGAGAAAGGGTTGCCTGAAGATTTTTCACAGGAAAAAAGGTAATGAAGAACATCATGTTTTGATGTGTTGGGATTGTTTGTTCGTTGCATGGAAAGTTGACATAATTCTTTATCGAAGGAACTCTGCAAAATTATTCTGGGTGGTTATATATCAATCATGTAGGAACTCTGTAATGATGGATAGAGCTTCACCACTCACGGGAGAGCCAAGAGTTGCTCTGGTCATGCCAATTGATATTTATTTGGTGGAAGAGAGCCACCCATTTTTTTGAAGTTGAGAAGACAACAAATCCTTGTGTAAACCTTCGTGAAAGAGAAGTTGGTGGAAGTACCCTAATTTTCTAGGCTTAATAATTTAATAATCTTAAAAAAAAATATCAAAAATTGATTTTTGAAGGATATATTTTGAGAAGTCCCCTTTTTGGTTTTTGGTGGAGAAATATATATATTAAAAGGATTGGAAAACTATGAGTTTTTAAAGTCTTTGGAATTATTATTGATAATATTTATATTGAGATTCGCGATCTCAATATGAAGTTGATATTATTTTGTTAGAATTCACGACTCTAACAAATGACATGAGAATATGGAAATCCAAGACAAAGGTAAATTCAAGATGAAAAAGCAAGTTCAGTGAACCGAAGAAGCAGATTCCAGCTAGGCCACCAGAGTCGATAAATGAAGAAGAGTTGCCATGAAGAAAAAATCGAAGATCATCGTTGATGCTAAGCCATTTTATGGACAACGTTTCTGCATTATTGAGTAGTAAAAACTGCATGCAGAAAACCTCACCCCAAGAAACAAAGGAAACTGAAAAACTACAAAGAAGAAAGATGAGTAGAGACATAAAGAAAAAGTGGAGAAGAGAATGCAACAATATACAACTACATTTTGGTTAATTTTTTTGGGTTTTTTCATTAACCAACAAATATAGGAAGAAAGAATTTTTTTTAATTTGAGGGGTGCATATTCGGTTGTACCCGACATCCCGGTAGACATTCCAATAAGTTTTGTGGTCTAATTTTTTAGCTCTCAGTTTAAGAAGTTGTAAACCTTGCCATATCCAAGTTGTACTCCCCAAATGTTCTGTAAGCCCTAATTGAGTCAGGCCTAAATAGGTCAGTGTGTGATCATGTAGCGTGTATCCTTGGTTTTGAGTAGCCTGAAGCACTTACCATGGGAGAGATGATACATCAAGTTGTGGAATAAACCATTGAGTAAGTATGAGGGTGTTAGTAGGTGTACTTGTATAGCTTGATTCTGAATCGAAGAATTTCAATCTTCGATTAACAAGAGGGGAATATGAGATAGATTAATCTAAGAGTTGGTTGGGACCAAGTTATGTTTAAGGGGAAGAGTCAAGTTATGATTAGGGATGGAAAGCTGGTGATAGTGATAATTTTTACCGGATGTAATTAAGGGGGAGTGTTAAAGAAAATAGGGGGAGTGTTAAGGAAAATAATTTCATTCTTATGTAACTAGCAAATTAGTTAGTTTACTGTTACATGAGTTGGTAACTACCATAACTTCTTATAACCATATTCATATTCATATTCATATTAATAGAATACACATAAATAGTGTAGTGTGTTGCATCAATTCTCTCTCTACTTAATCTTTTCAATGTTGCTTGTAATTACAAATAGTAGATCTAATAAATAAAAAATTCTCTTATAGAAGGTTTCTGGTTTTTTACAATAATCTTTTGTACCTGGGATATTGTTTTAGACATTATGAGAGTTATTTATGCAAACCCCTTCCATTTGCATGCTATGTGATCTTTTAAGATCAAATCAGATGAGGCAGACAAGATCTAAAAGTCGTGGTTCTACCTGTAGATCTCCTCAAGGATTTGTTGGCTGGCACCTTTTCTGGTCGTTGGCTGCAACGTGGCTGCATCATGGCATATCTTTGCCTCTCTTAATGTGGCCAAATTTCTACCAGTTCACAGATTGTGGGGATCTCTGTGTTTTCTGTGCGACATCCCTATCTTTTTAATCCTTCCACTGGTGTCCTTCTTTGGTGGCTTGTTTTGTGATCTGAATACACATCTTACACATTCAAATTGCATCCCTCCATCCTGGATTCAAGAGTTCTATACTAAATTTGAGAGGAAGGGGAATATTACCTATAGCCTAGGTTTGGAGTTCCAGAGAAATAAAATCCATTTACAATGGCCTGAAAGGAAACAAGAATGCACACTACTTGTCCTTACGCTCCATCCCACTCTAACTAATCACTCAATGTTTTATCTGGTCAAAAGGATACCTAATGGGTAGTATCAAATTTTAATTTGGCTCCCAAAATATGAGTTGTTGGGAAGTCGTTCTATACTCTCCTTTATCGTGCTTCTCTCAGCCCTCGAATCCGAGCTACCCTATTTCGTCATGTCACGTTTCATTCCAGTTTCTTTACCTCTTTCAGAATTTGTAGTGCGAGAGCCTGCACATGCTTTAATTCCTATGTAAATTGATTGATCGATCCTCTAGTTTTGCACCAGATATCGTCTAGTTCACTTTCAGGAGGATCGATATGGCGTTCATGTGTTTTCGCCAGTTTTTTCCTCATAATGTGTGTGGAATTTGATGTCGATTTGGCTCATAGGAAAGGAATCGCGGTTTTACAGTTGAAACTCGAGGAGTATCACTGTAATCCAAGAACTCCAGTGGCCTAAGCTTGAAGAACTCTTGGGGTTCAAGTTGAAAGTCCCTTTCCCAAGAAGGAACAAAGTGAATGAATAGAGAACTCTAGCTGCCTAAGCTTGAAGCTCTTGGGGTTCAAGTTGAAATTCCCTTTCCCAAGAAGGAACAAAGTGAATGAATAGATCGATCTTTATGTTGGGAATTGATCAACGACATAGATCTAGTGTCTATACAGATCTGTGCTTGTCCGAATTTGTACGTGGATATGTGCCTAGATTGAATCCGGAAGCTGGAAGTGAAATGTATAGGCCTAGAACGTTTTCTTTCCTTTCACGTAGTCGGAGGTGGAACTGGATATGGCATGGGGTCGATATAGCTGGAGATATCGTGAGTAGTATGCCTCTGTTCAAGGTATTATTATTTGAAAAAGTTGAACATTTGTTGTAAATATTTTGTTTAGAGCTCTTTATTTTGATCCTAAGGTTCCATTATCTATATTGTTCAACGTGATTTAGAGTTTACACATGGATATATGTTCTTTTTTGTCTTTTCTATTGATAAAATGGTGGAAAATCAAGAGCTTATAAGTCTCCAAATAATTATCACACATGAAAAATAGATGCAACTGGTGCAATCTAAAGGGCTTTGGAAAAGGATGACCCTGGAAATCAAGAGATTTGTGTATCTAAACAAACTTGATGAAGCCATGGGTCTCATTGGATTGCATGTTTGGGATAGTTTGTTGTTTCATATTGATAAATGTAGAACTCCAAAATCAAGTTGAGACAAGTTGGCTTCCTTATTTTGTCAATAAATTTTGAGCTCTATAGTTGGAAGCAAAATTGTCATCACTTGTACCTGATGAGCATGCATCCATTGAAGATTATATTTCCCAATTTAGGTTACTAGTGACATAGCTAAGAGGGTGTGGAAAAACCAAATCAGATGAAGAGTGCATTTTCTTGATTTTATCCAAGCTAAAAGGTCATTTCTAGGTATTTTCTTCTACATTTTCTTGTACTATGGATGCACTGGGAAATGAGTTTAAAATGGCCTCTTTTAATATTTTTGGTGAGCGTCTTCCCTAGAAACAATATAAGATTATGCAATTAGATGCTCTTTCTGCTCTAAAAATCAAGCTCTTCTGGATTATACCTCCAAAGGTAAGCATAAGACTTGATATAAATAGAAAAAACATTTTTCTCAAGTTGGTGAATCTGCCTCCAAGCCTCAATAGAAAATAAAATATATTTTCCTCCATCTTCAAAGTCTGGTGAATCTTCCTCCAAGACAAGGAAGAACAATTCAAGTGAAACGTGTAGTTTATGTGGTGGAATTGGGCATGTTGATTCTAAATATTGGTTGAAACTTGAAGCTTTGAATGAAGCCAAGTTGCAACACAGAATTTTAGTTCCCAAACCTTCTTCATCTAGTAAAGGGCATGTTTTATGTACTCAATCCTTATATGCATCTTCAAATAGCTATATACTTGATTATGGTGCATCACACCACATCACTCAGTCTCATGAGTTGCTTTCTTCTACATTCGAATGTAGAATTTCACAAATTGCAATTGGAGACTCTCCATCGTTTGATGTTTTAGGATCAAACATTGTGTAGTTAGATAAAGGGTGCATCAATAATGTTCTTCTTGTTTTTGACATCTCTGCAAATCTACTCTCTACCTATTAGATATATAGTTATGGTAATGGAAAAATATTAGAGTTTTCTCCTAATGATTATTTCATTTGAGAACTATAGAATCCACCCACTATTGTTGCTTCTGCAAGAGTTGATAATAGTTCTCGATTGTACAAGTTTTCTTCTTTTGATTCTTCCCCTGGTTCCTCTTTCATTGAATATGTTGATTGTTTGAGTAGGCTTTGGTATGCAATATTTGAAAAGTTAAACTACAGGCATTTGCAATAGTAGACCACACAAAATTTGGTGCTTGGTCTTCTGAAATTTTCTTGTACTCATGGAGTTTGTCCAAGTTGTGTCCTTGATAAACAACATCAAGATCATTTTCCTAAAGGAAAGACCTTTTATGCTACAACACCTCTTGAGTGTGACATAGTGATCTCATGTAATTTTTGGCTCTTTCATTTTTCAAGGGCTAAGTATGCACTCACTTTTATTGATGACTTATCATGTCGGTCTTAGGTTTACTTTCTTGAGTACAAGAGTGAGATCTTTTATAGTTTTAAGACCTTAAAGGATTTTGTTGAGAAGAAATCATCTCTTTCTATCAAGAAACTACACATGGATAATGGGGGTGAGTATGTCAATCATGCATTCACAGATTTTTGTACAGAACAAGGCATTCAACATCAATAATTTGTTCACTACACCCCTCAACAAAAAGACATTGTTGAAGGAAAGAACCAAGCACTGAAATAAATGACAAACTACATGATTTAGTCCGAGTACATGGCACCTTTTTTATGGGCTAAAGTAGTAAATGGTGCCAATTACATTAAGAATCAAATGCCTCATAGGCTAGTGCTACATATGACTTTAGAGGAAGCTTGGATCCATGTTAAGATTGATGTCTCTACTTTTAGAGTATTTGGTATTCCAACATGGGTATTAATTCTATATGAAAAACACCAATTTAGGGAGAAGAAGATTCAACCACTAATATTCGTTGGTTATTGTGAGGATATGAAAGCATATAGGTTATTTGATCCTATTTCTAAATAAGTATTCTTTCAAATAGTTTTCCATTTTGATGACGGTTTCAACCCCACATCATCTCCTTCTCCACCCTTTGATTGTCATGTTGATAATAGCATAGATCATGTTGACAATTTTTCTTTTTTAGAAGAAGATAATGAACATCTTGAAGATGAAAATCAACGACAAGAAAATATGCCATCAACACCAATGGAGAATGAGCAGCTTGAACATAAACAAATTGATCAAGAGCAACATCTCAAGAGGAGCTTTTGTGAGAGGAAGAGGCCTAACAAGTATGGTTATGATCCAATTCATTTCAGCTATTCTTCCTTTGTCCTTCATCATATTCATTCAGAAACAACTAGTGTCTCTTTTTTTATTCATGCCATTTTATATGATCCAAACAAAATTATGAAGTTATTGGGATACTTGAATGTGATGTTTCCATGACAGAGGAGTATTCTTCCTTGATGAAGAATCACACACGGTATCTTGTTCCTCTTCCTAAGGGACACCATATATTTCACTATAAATGGGTCTATAGAGATAAATATGGAATAGATGGCTCTGTTGACAATTATAGGGCATGTCTTTTGGCCAAGGTATTTTCACGAGTTGAAGGGATTGATTACTCTAAGACCTTTGCTTGTATTGTCAAAATGAATTCCTTACACCTTGTTATTTCTCTTGTGGTTTCCCAAGGCTAGTCAGTTTACCAAATGCATGTGAAGAGTGTCTTTATGCATGGTGAATTAAATGAGGAAATCTACATGGATCATCCCCCTGGTTTTGTGTAAGATTCTTCTATTTTTTGTAGGCTTCAACATTCATTATATAGTCTCAAACATGCTCCTCGAGCTTGGTATGAGAAGATGGATATTTTTTTATTCCTTTATGGTTAAATCATTGTCATTATGATCCTACAATTTACACTTAGAGGCGGGGCACTGATCTCTTGATTCTAGTTTTGTATGTGGATGATTTAATTCTCACATGGAGTTTCTCATCTATGATTCTGAGTGTCCATGAAGCATTGATGGGACAGTTTGATATGACATATATAGGACATCTTCATTGATTTCTTGGTTTGCAGGTTCTTCAGTCTTTAGAAGGAATCTCCATTTTCTAGTAGAAGTATGAACTTGATTTACTTCAACACTTTGGCATGATTAATTATTGTAATCCTACCCCTACTCCATTTTAGTCAAGAGTTACCCTTTTTTCTAGTTTCTCTTCACCACACATTAATCCTTCATTGTATCAACAACTTGTTAGGAGTATGTTGTATTTGAATCATACACATCTTGACATATATTTTGCAGTAGGGATTATCTCTAGATTCTCTCAAGATCCTCAGGAGTGTCATTGGAAGACAATGCATAACATTCTGAGGTACATTCAAGGTACTACCAATTTTGGTGTTCAATATACTTCCGATGCTTCTCAACTTGTGGGATTCACTGACTCTGATTAGGTTGGTTCAATTGATGATCGAAAGTCCACATTTGGCTTTGTTTATTGCCTTGACTCTGCTCCAATTCTTTTTTCTTGCAAGAAGAAATCAACAATTTTATTATGCTCTACAGAAGCTAAGTATCGTGCTGCAGTTCTTGCTAGTCAAGAAGTTCTTTGGCTTCGACAACTAATGACAAAGTTTGGCATTCAATAGGATCATCTTACCACTCTTTGGTGTGAAAATTAGAGTTCCATACACATTTATTCCAACCCAATGGAGCATCAAAGGACAAAATACATTGATATTCACATGCAATTCATTCGTAAACTCATCCAGGATGAGTGTTCTCAACTTGGAATATTTTCCCACTGAAGAGAAAGTTGCAGAAATCTCACTAAACCTTTAGCATCACCTCATTTTATTTAGTTATGATCAATGCTTGGGGTGAAGGAATTTGTCACTGGGGGGTCATCTTGAGTTCTTCTACCTTCACTTTTTTTTTATGAACCATTTTCTATTTTTAGTGGAGGAGTCTTTGTATGGGATTTTCTCCTTTTCTCTACTTGGGGTACCATAGCAGGTCTAGTATCTGGGAACCATTTTTGAGATTCAACATTCTTTTAATACTTCTCTAAGTGGCACTCGTGGGGGGCTCTTAATGTATTAAGTTTACATAGGTCACCACCATGTGATTATTCACTCGTAGGTAAAATTCCCAACCACTTATTTAGCGCAATGGGTGAACTTCCCAACCACCTATTCACTGAAATAAGTGAACTTCCCAACTAACATAGGAGATCTTGCTCCTAATTACACACAATAGATCAAACTTTCTCTCTTGTAGAACCTATAAGAATAAGAATATGTGGAGTTGCTAATAAATCTCTAAGAAATAGAGCTGAGTCAATATGTTTCATGCCATTAAAAACCTAAATAAGGAAAAACTATTTTACATGTAGTTTTTGGATAACATGGAAAGTTCCTTTCGAATAGTGACCATTTATTGGATACCATGGAAAGTTCCTTTGGAATAGTGACCATTTTTCTTGGAAAAATAATTTTTTCAATTACCACAATATAAATGATAAATTCATTATTTTCTTAGAACCCTGGTTCACATGGCAAAAAAAAAATATCTATTTTAAGAATCACTTACAAATCTACTTGTAAAATACTTTGAAAGACATTATTTCTAAAACAAAATGCTCATTTTTAAGACCATTTTTGAGATACTTTGGTTTCATCATATTTTTTTAATTACACAAACACAATAATAAAATTTACTTAGAGGATTACAAATTCTATAATAACTAATTACTTTATCATTACTAATAAACCTATAATTAAACTATTCTTAACAATTTGTATAATAACTCACTAATTTATCATTACTATTAAAATTATAATTAAAGTACTCTTAACTACATATAAACTCTAAAACCTAATCCCTACATAAAAATTATCATATTTATTTGTATTAAAGTGTAAAACCCTTCTTAATACTACAATACTATTCTGAAATATTTTGAAGTTCCACATATCAAAAAATATATTACGGGACTTTCAAATTCAATTTTTTTTTTGCAATATCCCATATTAAACTAATATCTATCATATGTTTCCTCCTACTTCAGAGATTAATCCTCTTCAAAAATAAGAAAACATTTCTTATTTTACTACCTTCACAATAACTATAATCTTGTTAACTGTAATTAACTACAACTTCTCTCTTCCAACCATGCCTTACATTGTGGATACTCATTTTATTTTCCGAAAAGCCCACTTTATCTTATTCGCCCACGGATTGATCATTGCGCTATTCGCTTGACTAACATTCCCACGCTTTTCTTTAAACTGACAAATCTCGGAGGGCGTGCTCATGTCGTGAGTCTCAGTGACCATTCAGTTTAGGAGTAGGTTAGATGGGGAGTTTTTCAGGTAAAAGAAAAATAGGTTTGAATTTGACTAAATGTTCAGGAGTAACTTGAGTTTTGTATGAATAAAATTCTATGCATTTTAAAACTTTATCTTAGGGGTTTTGTTCTAGTTTAAATCATTTTAAATGTTCAAAAAATACCAAAATTTTGGATTGATAAAAAATTTAAAACAAAATCTACATTAAAAAACAACACTAAAAAATAAATGTAAAAATTACTCCCCAATGAACCTAGTCCTTTTTAATCTCATCATGCAAACTTTTGGGAAAGGCTTTGCTCAACACAAGGGCCACAAGGGCCAGATTCTATATGGGTGACTGTCAACTAAAAAATAAATGTAAAAATTACTCCCAAATGAACCTAGTCCTTTTAATCTCATCATGAAAACTTTTGGGAAACGCTTTGCTCAACACAAGGGCTAGATTCTATATGGGTCACTGTCAACTTTTGGGAAACGGGTTGCTCAACACAAGGGCCAGATTCTATATGGGTGACGACCAAAGAATGGGATACTAGGTCATCATATGTCCAAAGTTATTTGGGCTGTTTTTCTTTTCTAATTCTATTTAAATTTGTTGGAATTTTAAAGTTAATGTAACATTACTAATGTTTGCCAATTTAATTTTTGAAATCAGATTTTGAATTTATTCAAATTGTTAAAATTACAATTTTAAGAATTCAAAATGATATTTCAATAATTTCTCATCTATTAGATTCTAATTAATATAAATAATTTAAATATTCCATATCAAACACAAATACCTAACTACTTTAACCAAGATAAAATATGAGAAAACAATACACACAGGTGAGGTTACACTCACTTCTATATTATTCAAAGAAGACTCATTACATCATTATATAGGAAAAGAATCTACTTAGTCGGTTACATGCAAACCACAGACAACTAGACTCTACAGACAGTGAACTTAGAACTGACTCTTAGAATCGACCTTTACGACGACGCTTACTCCATTATTTCCAAGTCTCCCCCTTAATGGAGAATGGATTGACTCCGACACCTAACATCTCCCTAAACAACTCAAACTTAATCTTTCCAAGAGGCTTAGTGAAAATATCAGCAACATTTTCACTAGTATTACAATACATAAGAGCTATTTCATTTGACTGCAACTTTTCTCTAACAAAATGAAACTAAGCTTCAACATGTTTTGTCCTTGCATGAAAAATCGGATTCTTCGCAATATTGATTGAACTTTGATTTTCACATTTGATCATCGTAGGTTCCTTTCGTTCTTCTCCAACATCTTGAAGAAGTCTTCTTAACCAAACAACTTCACATGTTGCACACAAGGCTTTATATTCCGCTTCAATAGAAGACAACGATACAATAGGCTTCGTTTTACTGCTCCATGAAACAACCCTGGATCCAATGACAAACGCATATCCAATGGTTGATCTTCGATCATCCGAATTGCCAGCCCAATCAGAATCTTAGTAACCTATCAACTCAACATCAGATGCATCAGTATATTTAATACCATAATCCAATGTTTGTTTTAGATACCTGAGTACTTCCTTTGATGCATTCCAATGGCTTTATAGAGTTTTCGCCATAAACTGACTTAACACACTTAGAGAGTATGCAATATCAGGTCTGGTTGTGGTGAGATAATTCAAACTACCTACCATCTGTCTATACACAGTGCCATTCATCTCCTTCGAACCATCATCACAAGAAAGATTCACATTCTGTTGCATGGGAACAATAGAAAACTTACACTGATCCATTTTAAATCTCTTAAGTACATCTTTGATATACTTACTCTAACAAACAAAATTTTGGCTTGCATTTCTCCAAACTTCAAGACCTAGGCAATAATGTAACTCACCAAGATCTTTCATTTCAAAAACTTTTGACAATTGCTCCTTGATTTCATCAATTAATTTCTCTGCATTTCCTGTAATTATCAAATCATCAACATATAATAAAATCAATACTATATACCCCTGCTCATCAAATTTGGTATACAGATTTGGATCACTTTTTCTCATAAAACCATGTTGAAGAAATAAAGAGTTTATCTTCTCATGCCATGGCCTAGGTGCTTGTTTTAGTCCATACAATGCTTTCTTTAACTTACACACTAAGTGTTCTTACCCCTTTTCCACAAACCCTTCAGGTTGAGTAAGGTAAACCTATTCCTTTAACTCACCATTCAAAAATGCAGATTTAACATCTAGTTGGTGTAGCTTCCAATGGTACTTTGTAGCTAAAGTAATTAACATTCTGATAGTATTCAATTTAGCTACTAGTGCAAATCTTTCAGCATAATCAATACTTTATATTTGTGAATACCCCTTTTCCACCAGTCTAGCCTTATATTTATCTATACTACCATCTGATTTAAACTTGGGTTTGTATATCCATTTGCATCCAATAGGCTTTTTATGTTTAGGCAATTCACTGAATTCCCAAGTATTATTTTTCATTATAGATTCATATTCTTCCTCCATTGCATTTCTCCATTCATCATGTTCATTGGCTTCATCAAAACTCATGGGTTCTATGACATTTGAAATGATACTCATTAGGGCATAGTCTTTATACCTCTCAGGGAGCCGAACCTGTCGTGAAGATCTTCTCAATTGATTATCTTCCTCCCCACTTTGTGAAGATCTGTCTTCGCCTCTAGGTGAACTGTGACTCCTTGAATTGTCTAGATCACTGAGTCCTTGTTGTTGTTGTTGTTGTTTTTGTTGCGGTTGTGGTTGCTGTTGCTGCTGTGGTGGTTGCTCTTCTTTAACTCCTTCATCGAGAAGTCTATTCCATTCCTCATGACTATTGTCATCATGATTTCCTGCTTCTTGCTCATGGAAAAGTACATCTTTGCTTGCAAATACTTTGTGAGTAGATGGATCAAATAGTTTGTATGCTTTGAATTCAGAACAATACCCAATGAAAATACATTTAATGGCTTTAGCATCCAATTTCTTCCTATTCTCCTTTGGAATATGAGCAAAAACCTTACACCCAAATACTTTCAAATTATGAACTGCATGTTTGGAACCATAGAAGGCTTCGAAAGGAGTAACATTATCAAATAACCTTGTTGGACTTCTATTCTTTCAATAAACTGCAGTAATTATGGCTTCAACCCAAAAAACATTCGAAAGGTTCTTACCTTTCATCATACTGCGTGCACACTCGACCAGAGTTTTGTTTTTCCTTTAGCAACTCTGTTCTGTTGTGGAGTGTGAGGTATTGTAAACTGTTGTACTATTCCATGATCTTTGCAATATTTGTTTAAGTCCCCTGATTTATACTCTCCCCCTTGACCTGAACGGAGGATTTTGATGGATTTTCCTGTCTATTTTTCCACCATGATTTTGAACTCCTTAAAGTACTCGAAAACATTACTTTTTCGTCTAACAAAGTAAACCCATGTGTATCTCGTGCAATCATCAATAAATAACAGAAAGTAAAATGCACCTCTTAAAAAGCTAATCTGCGTAGGCCCACAAACATCAGTATGCACAAGATTTAAAACATCTCTCTTTTTTCTGTCAGGATTAGAGGGGAATTCATCTCTGTGCATCTTTCCTAATGCACATCCATCACATGCAACATTCTCATTCTTTAACATGGGAAGTCCTTCAACCATATTCTTTTTCTGTAATAACAATAAATTAGGATGATTGATGTGTCCATACCTTTGATGCCAAAGAATCTCTGTTGGCATAGTTGTAGAAGTCATTGCGTGATGTGCTTTGCTGGTAACATCAAGTTTGTATAGGCCTCCTTCTCTGACTTCCGTTGCAACAGTTTTGAAATGGTCCAGCAGATCCTTCACTATGCAATAATTCTTGAAGAACTCAACCTTCAAGTACTGATCTGTAATGGTGGACACATAGATCAAATTTTTCTTTATTCCTGGAACATAAACAACATTGCGAATGTGAAGAACTGTACCATTCAACAATGTCACAAGAATGTCTCCATATCCCTTGATCTGATAAGCACGGTCATCACCAAGATATATGTTGGCTCCATTATGTGTTTCTTAAAATTAGTATACCACATATTATTGCATGTCATATGTATTGATGCTCCAGAATCCACAAACCAGGCATCAGAATCATCTGTTTCAACAGATAAAGCAGCGTTAGACACAAACAACCTAAGATCCCGTGAATCAAAATTTGGGGGTTCATTAATATCATTACTAGCAATAAATAATCTGAGATCATGATTTGACGATTTTTTTGCATAATTACCTGAATGTGTTCTAGGTTTGTTCCTAGCCTCATCACTTTTCTTCTTATGACAATCTTTAACAATATGTCCAGGTCGACCATAATAAAAAAAACTCTTTGATTAAGTCCTGTTAGATTGCATACCTTGATTCGGTCTTGGAGATTGTCTTCTCTGTGATGAACTGCCCCTCTTCCATGAATTGCCTCCTCTGCCTCCTTCTCCCGATCTCCTTCTCATCGATCTCTTATTTGACCACAGTGCCAAATCTTTATTCTGAGGCTTCAGATTCATGTGCCTCTCTTCCTCTTGCAGCAAAATACCTGTCAGTTCTTCAAACGTAGGAGGCTTCTCCCTTGCTGCGAGACCTGTTATGAACATCTGATAATCTTCTAGCATACCATTTAAGGTAATAGTGTCTGGATCAGTGTTGGAAACAGTTTCCCCTATATTTACTAGCTTGTCTTTCACCTCTTTAATGCGACCCAAAAATGAACTAACAGATTCATTTTCATCCATCTTAATGCCTAGCAATTTAGTTTTCAGGAACAAAATGCAATTTTTGTTGCTAGTTTCATACAATGCTTTAAGCATTGTCCACGTTGCAGTAGAAGTTGTAGCTTTTCTAATATGTGGAATTATGCTATCTTTAACTGACATGCACAACAATACCTTTGCCTTGTTTTTGCGCTTCTCCCAATCTTGGACGTGTGTTGTTGTCGCACCTACAGCCGCATCGGTTTCACTTCAATTCTTTTCGCAATGTTCCAGACACCATAGCCCTCCATGAGCGTCTACATCTTGAATTTTCAATTAATGAAATTCGAGCCATCTAACTTGTTGGCTTCGTTGAGGTAGATCTCTGCTAACGGATTCGCCATCACTGCAATTTAGTCTCTGCAAGTGAATCACCAAGGATATGCAACTTTCTGTCGCTCTGCCTTTGGATACCACGGATCTTCTCTACCTTGGCCTTAGTTTTCTTAAAAAAAATATAAAAAAACCTTAAAACTACTTTATATATATAAATAACATATAAATTTCACATGCATCCACTTTAAATCAACTTTAAATACACATGCATCCACTCTAAATCATAACCCCACTTCACATAAAGCTTAATATCCAAAATATCCACTTTTTAATTAAAAAAAAAACTTATGACTCCCTCTTCACCTTTTTATAAAAGCATCACCTTTTTATATAAAAGATATTCACTTTTAATAAACTTAAAAAAAAAATCCACTTTCAATAAATTTATACTCACTATTTATGATCCTCCATCCTTTCATAACTCCACTTCACCTCACTATTTATAAACCTATCTTTAATTTGTATAAGGAAGTGTGCTATTCATTATTCCCTTAAAAAAAAAATGTGCACAAATAAATCGTGAATGGAGGGGAGTCTCTATTGTTTCAACTCTTCAAACAAAAAACACTTACGCTTCCACACGATCCGCTTCCTCACTTTTTAAATCGTGAATGGATCGGACTTCTACCCAAACACAGGTTCGATCCGTCTACACAAGGGCTCGCCCCTCTCCCTGTCCTCAGAACCAGAACCTCAGAACAAGCACCCGAACCTCACGTAGAAAAATAAAAATAAAAACTCACAATTTGCTCACGCATGCAACCCCACGCTTCAAACTCCACGCATGCAAACTCATGCAAGAATATAACCTTCACGATTTTTTCCTTTGAGTCCGCACCTCTGGATTACTTAAGTTGCAGAAATTGTCAAGGATATCCGCGCTGTAACTGCAGCTTGATTGCGGAAATTTCTCTGTTTTCGGTGTGGTAGTGTGCTGCCGCACCTTACCATAGGAGATAATTGCTGGTTAAAAATTTAAGCATTTCTCCTTGTGGTTCTGATACCAAGATAAAATATGAGAAAACAACAACATAGGTGAGGTTATTCTCACTTCTTTATTTTTTAATAAAAACTCATTACATTATTATATAGGAAAATAGTCTACTTAGTTGGTTACATACAAACCACTGACAACTAGACTCTAAAAACAATGAACTCAGAACTAACTCTTAAAACCAATACTTACAACTAACCCTTGCTCCATTATTTCCAAGAAGCAGAACCCATTTTCACAGTGAGCACCGTGTCTTCTTTCCTCTGTGGATCTAATAGCCACACCAATCGCGGCTCCAAACAAGAAGCTACAGCTTTGTGAAATAGCCTGTCTGGAATCACCTCTTTCTTCATCAAGGCAGCAACATCTCCTCTTCTAGCACTACAAGCTCTTCTACCACTACAAGCTCAGCTTGGCTCACCTTTAAAAAAAACACTTTGTGCAAACTGAGTAGGTCCTCTAAGCAGGGAGTCAAATTTAAACTAACTCCAATACCATGACAGATATGGAATTGTTCTTTAATAATCTCAAATTGTTCGTTTTATTTTAATTTTCTCTTTTATATAATTTAATTATTTATTTAGAAATTCAAAAAAAAAAATCTTGGGAAATTCAATATCATGATTTGATCATCTTTCATGTGTGAAGAGATGGAATGATTCTGGATGATCTCAAAACATTGTTTTTTTATAAGTTAAATTTATTTTCCATGGAAATAATTTAATGCCTTATGAAGACCTCAAATTTAATCCTGCTTTGTGTAATATGATAAATATCTCTTAATTGACTACGCTACGTTGCTGATTTCTTAACGGCTCCGTTAAAAAAGAAGCATAGATGTCAGGTTACTTGACTCATAATCAGACCTTCTTAAATCTCTCTTTCACCATTATTATTTTTTTTCCTCAATAAAGTTAGTAGCATCTTAGGTAGGTATCAACAAATGCTGGTTTGTTTACTGATATTGATAAGTTTGTTTTGTCAAATATTGGATACGTGTTGTTTCACTTGAATTTGCATAATCTCTCTTTCACCATTATTATTTTTTTTCCTCCCTAAAGTTAGTAGCATCTTAGGTAAGTATCAACAAATGCTGGTTTGTTTACTGATATTGATAAGTTTGTTTTGTCAAATATTGAATACGTGTTGTTTCACTTGAATTTGCATGCACAGCGTGAAGAGAACGATTGAGAGGTACAAGAAGACTTGCGTTGACAACAACC
>ML779295.1:8163-23768 GCA_009831015.1 Picea engelmannii
TTTTCTATTGCTATTTCGAGTATCATTTATGTGTATTGTGAAGATTATGCTGGATATTTTACTGTTATTCTGTCATTTCTAGCATTTTATTTCTGTTCTGTATATTTTATATATCTGGTATCTTGCATTGCCCAACATATGGTTGGGGGTGTTACAAATAAATCGATCCTTATTTAGAAATCTCTACAAATAAATCATTTTGGGTTGAATTGTACAAGAGGCAACCCAACCATAAATTTTTTTACCATCTTTCTCTTATGCTATTATCATTTATCTACTTCCATCTACATATTCTCTGTCTTGACCCTCCATATAATTTTGACAACAATGTAGATCCATTTGTCAAATTTTTTCCATATAATTTTAACAATAATAAAGATCTATTTGTTTATAGATATAGTTTTCTTGTAATTAGTGGCACATCAAAATATTTCTTTCAATTAATTTAATCCATGAGACTTCTAAGTTTATACATCCTACAAGTTTAATATCCACTTGAGAAGAATATAAGAATGATGTTGATAGATATGGATGAAGGTATTTCTACGAATGCCGACGTAGGTTTCCTAAGGGGGAAACAAAGGAAATACACAATGCACACACATAAAAGTGAAATAACATGGAAATGCTTGAAAACAAGTTTTTCTTCAATAATTGTTAGTAATGAACTAGTGCCTTCAACCTAGTAGCCAATGCCATTCATAATTAAATGAAAGGGATTTTAATATTTATGTACAAATTAAAAAGAGAGATAAGTTGATCCATTCGATAGTGGTTTTCCTTCAAGTTTCTACTTCAAATCCTCTTGTGTTGATACATTGATGTGGTTGTTTCAATAGTGTAAATGTCTATAATACCCCAGTTTCCCTCAGCTTATAATTAATCATTAATCATGATTACCATGCTGTGACATGGGAACAATGCAAATGTATTATTGTTTAAATTTCCTTTATCTGACTGTGGGGGTGAAGCCTTAAAGTACTGGCCATGATATCACTAGAGGAAAGAAAAAAGAAAACTATAGAAAGGGTCCATCATGTCAAATGACCCCAAAATTTCCCTTGTTGGGGATAATAAACCTCATCTTGTTCCCAAGGAGGAATCAATTAATGAATAAAGGATCAGTGGTTTAACCATCAACCAACCCCATGAATGGAAGCACGGTCTGACTGAAGAATGTCAGCCCAAAGTAGCAAAAGGTATGGTAGACCAGGTTGACCTGAGTTTCCTTCTGACAGAAGGAACACGAGAACCATCCTGGGAAATGAGGCAGAAAAAGGATACACACATAGATAGTTCAGAGGGGAGAGTATGAGAGACACCAGACAAGAGTGCATGCACAGAGGGGAACATGCAACCTAGATATGCAGAAGAAAAGAGGAAGGTCGCGAGCTTGATGCTGAGGAAGCATCTGATAAACCTCACAGGGTTGCTGTGACATAGAGAGTGTCTCTGAGAAATGGAATAGATTCCCTAGTGATATCATGGCTTGGCATGGGGGTGGTAAGATTGCTAAGTGTGAATTCATATGAGCCTATGGTTGGGTGGAAAGGCACACACCCACAGTCAGTTAGCTTGGCTGCAATGTGAAATAAATAAGTATTCTCGTACCCTGTATAATTGAGCTGTAACTGTAAAATAAAGTTGGATATCCTGTGAATGTTTCAAGGATGTGCATGTTTTCTTGATGGTTAGATTGTGTTCCCTTATCTTTTTCTTGATTGTGTATTTAAGTAATTAAGGACCTATATGGTCAAATATGATTTGTATACATAATTACTAGATCCTCCTGTAGTGGATTGAATTAAAGGAAAAGAACTGTGATTTTGCTAACCATATGCCCAAGTTTCATATGTGCATATTTACTCTTCCAATCATTTGGATCTCTTGAGAAAAGGGGTCTGTTAAGCTCAAGAGAGGTAATGCGAAGGTGCACAACACCTTGGAAAGATCTGCAGGGATTAAGAACTCTTTAAGTTCTAAAATTCAGGGAGAAGCACAAGGAGTATTCCCGCACTTCATTTAAAGTATTTGCAAGCTCAAGAGGTATAACACTTGTAGAATACAACCAAGGGACGTACCCTTCATACCTTTCACCTGTGTGACCAAGGGATCGTGAACACAACCTTAAAAAATACCTAGCCAAGAGTTAAGCATGTAGCCCACAAGGATTTTTGGAGGTCGTAGATCCCGAGGTCTACGTGGACGCATCTTGACTGTGAGATCAGAGGGTTTGGGAGGATGTCAGTTCGAGGTGACATGGCATGCTGACGTCACCCATGGTGACATGGACCCATGTTTGACGTGCCACGTGTCGCTTGGATTTGCACGTATTACAGACCCTATGTGCCCATTAACACGTGACATGTGTCACCCTGATGCAGGAGCATCACTCCACCTCATCAAATGCACCAGTAAGCCAACGCATCAACGTGCAATGGAGAAAGGGAGAGCCATTAACCCTCCCATTTTTAAAATTGAAATCTAATCCAATATGAATTTTTGTGTTGTAAGGCTGTAAGAACCAATCCATGCCTTTGTATAGGAAGTGGATAGGGTTGCCTTAAATGGTTACTTGTAGAAGGTCTAGATGGTAGTTAGGTCTGGATCAACATTTATGTAATGAAGTCGTAGGAGTCTGGTGCCGTAACTGAGATAGTGATAGTACTAAGGCGATGAAGATGATAAGCTTGTGGAGTCCTCTTTTGTAAAATGAGAGAGAGGAGAGATCTTTGTAGAGAGGTATTGGAGAAGCATAACTAATGATAGAATTAGATTAGGAGAGATTGAGAGAACTGGGACTCTGTTGTAGTCTAGTTTTTGTAAACATCTGTATATACACACAGAGATAATAGAAAATAATTTTTTCCTGCATATAGTGTGTTTATGTATTTCATGAGTTAATGTTGTGGATGTATGATAAGTTTCATTTGCAGTAGGAGATAGATTTCTTTTATCCTCGTTGAAGTTGTTATATTTCTCTAGGTTATTTAGGTTGTCCAAGGAGTGCACGACAGAACATTGGAAGTTTTGTAGCCAATGCATGGAGTGCACATCTAAACTCTGCAGGTTCAGAAAGAACGTGCCAGGAGGGTGCACCAGGGTGATGACAATATAAGGGGGAATCTTAAGGTTACTCAATACCTTAGAGGGGAAATTGTGCAGAAGAAGCACAGAGAGACAAAGTCACCGAGAACTCTGTAGAGATTTGCAAAGTGTGCATTGAGCAGGAAGAATGCCAGGAGGGCAAGAAGAATTTCTTTTCAAGAAATCCTTTGGATCTAAGTTTGACGAAATCCCAAAAACGCAAGGAGTGCGTGGGAGTCCGACTTACTTTAAGTCCTAAAGATAAGAAGAGATAGTGCAAGGAGTGCACAAAGAGAAATCTATTTCGAGTTCTAGGAAATGAGTGTCACAAGGAAGACACTCACAAAGTTACTGAATACTCTGTAGGCTCAACAAGGAGTTCTCAGGCAGAAGATGCCAAGAGGGCATAGACAACTCTTCGAGGAACGAAAGGGACGAATATATTTGAGGTCAGAGAGAACTTGTTTCAAGTTCGTAAGCTCAGGAGGTCGAGCACATAAGTGTGTCAGGAGGGAACCAAAAGTATTCTAAGAAGAACAACCAAGTCCCTTAGACACTGAGCAAGATGAAAACTCAGGGAGAAGTAGTGCAAGTTTGCACGCAGAGCGCAAGTGTGCACCAAGGCCGAGGATAATATACATTTCCAAAGCTTAGGAGGGATATTGTTTCCAGAATGTAGATGAGACCCAAAGTCATTGGGGTCGTAGGAGAACAACCAAAGATCGATGCCTTTGACACTTAGTAACTCTTTCAAGTTGGGAGAAATTAAAATCTCATTAGGAGGAGTGACAACAACCATCAGATCAGCTCTAGAGGAAGAGATCCGGAGCATTGAAAATCACGTCCAGACACCCATAAGAGTGCATAGAGGAGGATAGATTTGGGTCGTCAGATTTGAATGCGGGGATCAACAACAGTTGGATCAAGAGGAATGAGCACGAGGTTTAACCCTTTGGAGATGCACATGAGAGTGGGATTTGCGAAGTCACGAAGCCTCAAAATGATCGAAACCATCCATCAAGATAGGGCACGTGGCGAGAGATCAACATTTCACTGACTCACAGAGTGGAAAGGTCAAAGGGAAGAGTCATGAGGATTCATGAAGTGCGAACTCGCAAAAGGATCACAATCATTGATCGAAGAAAGAGCATGGACCGTTGATTGTCCAGGGAGATATCGGGAGTTCAAATATGGGCAGAAGGGAGGTGAGAGGTCCTCTAACTTCACGAAACGTGAATTCCTGATACACGAAAGGAATATCTGGACTGCTATATCACAGGGATTATGGACCGTTGATTTGGTGAGCGGAAATTGCAAGTTCAGGTTTCAAAAGGACGAGCAAGCGAACTTTGTGAGACGCGAAGTCACGGAACACGAAATCGTGAAGCGCTCGCAAGTTTTGGCCCCAGGTCATAGTGAGGGATCATATGGATGGAGGATAAGGGAGGAGGTAGTATGCGCTGGTCCCCTATCGGGATTTCATTGGTTGGGAGAGTTAGGGTGACTCACATGCAAAAACCCGATACAAGAAATCACGAAGCACCTTTTGGATAGGTGCGTGGTCACAACCAGTGGTCATGGGGAGGAAACTTGCACCTGGTGCTTATTCACACAAGAGGATTTTCATAAGGACCTGTGGATAATTGTTTCATGTAGGTTCTAGTGGGGACCTAAAAGAGATAATCCAGCTCATCCGTTGGAACGATCCTTAGACCGGGAGGTCGACAGACCCCGCCGAGGTGGGGCGTTGCATCAAGTGGTATCAGAGCACATAATTTGTTTGCAGATCATATGCAAAGGTGAGGAGATAAATAATATAGTATGATACCATAAAGTGGTATCAAATCCACTTTCTATCTGTAGACAATAGGTAGAGGGAGACAGAGAAAGCATAAGATAGTCTGACTGCAACAAAAAGAATCTGAGCTGAATTTTCATTTGTAGATTTCAGGCGAAAGAGAAAGAGGAGAAGACCGAATCTTGGTTGCAGACAACAAAACAGAAGGAGTTGAAAGGAGATAATCTGGTAACATTATATGATATCAGAGTTTCAAATTTTCATGTAGAAAGTAGGTGAAAGAAGTAGAGTATTGATGCTCTGTGAGAAAGTTATTGCACGTGCACAACAACAACGAAAATTTAAACAACCAGGTGAGTTGTGAGAGAATATGGAGATTCTCTCAGATGTAGAGTGATCCATAGGCTTGCTAGGAGGGCAGGTAGAAGGTGGAAATGGCTATTGAATTCCATGGACGTGGTCGAAGAGAAGGCCACAAGAAGAAATGCAATCTAGATATGGATCTGGAGCTCATTGAGATAAGATCAAGGATGGAACAACTTGCATTTAAAATGCAATGGGATGCTAAAGTGCATTGGGTGTATGAGTGGACCATGAAGAAGAAGGTGTAGTGGCCAGTCAAGAGATTGTTGGCCAGTGGACAACAACAACTATTAAGGAGGTGGTTGAGGCATGCTGAAAACCTTAGCGAAACAAAAGAAATGGTTTACATCTGTGAACCAAAAATTGGGAGACACCTCAATGATGAGGAGGAGGTGAGATCAGATAGAGATCTCATAAGCTACCATGAGAGCAGAGAATGATTTTCATATTTTCAGGTGGGCAATGAAATGAGATCATTGGAGGATCTCATAGACTATCAGGAGGACAACGACGGAAATTCATATTTCCAGGTGGGCAGGGGGAAAGAAATGAGACTGTCTGAAAGTCTCAGGAGCTTAGAAATGGGTTCACGTCAGCAAGGGTTGTTGATAGGTGAATATTCATGTGGGTTAGTAGACCATTTGGATGAATATGATGAGAAGTTAAATACTTCCACCACAAAAGAGGAGGATCAGAGGTGCATTTTGATTATTGGAGGGATCAAGACATTCTTATCAAACAAATAAGTAGAGGCCAATGCACGATGAAAGTGCAACAAAAGAAGAAAGAAAACCAAAAAAACTATCAAGGAAGAAGAAATGGAGCAGACACTGATGTTTTCCCCAGCAAAAAGAGAAGAGAATTCAACCGAAGTGCTCAAAATTTTCAGCCAGGAAGCTGAAAAGGAGATGACTGCAGCACTAGAGGTTGCAACAGAAGAGGGAGCATAAAACATGGACTTTTCTGATCTGTGTAAAGAACTGGAAGCCCTAGATAGAAGGGTAATGGTGCAAATCTTGCACATGCAACAGGATAAGTTGGAACCAGATGGAGGAGCATACCAACCAAGAGAGAAATTAGAGAGAGTTGGAGATATGCCAATTCAATAGGAGCTGACATAAGGCAATTTTTCAGAGGAGGAACCCAAGAAACAACTCGATGATGAGACTACAGAACTAGAGTCTACAGCATGGTGGAAAAATAATGCCACAGAAGAAGAAAATGGCATGGGGGATCAAGATGATATACCCACTGATAAGGAAGACTTGTAGCCGAGAAGACTGCATAAGACAAGCCAACCATTGGAGCAACTGGACAGGGTAATTGAGGAGATAAGAAGGATGATGTTGAGGTCAACGCAAGAATCTGTCAGGAGGAAGGAGATGAACATAAGAGAGCCTGTCATAGCAGCACGAAAGGAGAAGAAGAAGCAGTAGCAACAACAAAGTAGTGGAGCAGATGGACAAATCCAAAAGAGAGTTTGGGATCCAGGTGGATTTCAACAGAGCTGGGAAGCTCATGAGCAGGAGCTCATGAATTTTTCACAGCAGTGGAGTGTGATGTAGCAACATTGCTCGACCTCAGCGAATGCACCAGCAAGCCAATGCATCGACACACAATGGAGAAAGGGAGAGGCATTGACCCTCTCATTTTTAAAATTGAAATCTAATCCAATACGGATTTTTGTGTTGTAAGGCTGTAAGAACTGAGCCATGCCTTTGTACATGTAGTGGATAGGGTTTCCTTAAATGGTTAATTGTAGCAGGTCTAGATGGTAGTCAGGTCTGGATCAACATTTATGTAATGAAGTTGCAAGAGTCTGGTGCCGTAACTGAGATAATGATAACACTAAGGCAGTGAAGAGGAAAAGCTCATGGAGCCCTCTTTTGTAAACTGAGAGAGAGGAGGGATATTTTTAGAGAGGTTTTGGAGAAGAAGAACTGAGGATAGAGTTAGATTAGGAGAGATTGAGAGAACTAGCACTCTATTGCAATCCGGTTTTTGTAAACATTTGTATAGACACACGAAGATAATATAAAAGCATTTTTTCCTACATATAGTGTGTTTATGTATTTGAGTTTGTGTATTTCATGAGTGAATGATGTGGATGTATGATAAGTTTCATTTACAGTAGGAGACAAATTTCTTTTATCCTTGTTGAAGTTTTTATATTGCTCTGGCTTCTTTCGGCTGTGCAAGGAGTGCATGATAAAACATTCGGCGTTCTGTAGCCAGCGCAAGCAGTGTGCATCTGAACTCTGTGGGTTCAGAAAGAACATGCCAGGAGGGTGCACTAGGGTGATGACAATATAAGAAGGAACCTTAAGGTTAGTGAATACCTTAGAGGGGAAATTGTGTAGAATAAGCACAGAGAGATAGAGTCACCGAGAAATCTGTAGAGCTCTACAAAGTGTGCATTGAGCAGGAAGAATGCCAGGAGGGCGAGAAGAATTATTTTCAAGAAATCATTTAGATCTGAGTTTGATGAAATCCTAGAAACACAAGGAGTGCATGGGAGTCATACCTACTTTAAATCCTAAATCTCAGAAGAGATAGTGCAAGGAGTGCACAAAGAGAACTATGTTTTGAGTTCTAGGAAAGGAGTGTCTGAAGGAAGATACTCACAGAGTTACTGAATACTTTGTAGGCTCAACAAGGTGTGCTCATGCAGAAGCTACCAAGAGGGCACAAACATCTCTTCGAGGAATGGAAGGGATGAATATCTTTGAGGTCAGAGAGAACTTGTGTCAAGTTCGTAAGCTCAGGAGGTCAAGCACAAAAGTGTGTCAAGAGGGCACTAGAAGTACTCTAAGGAAGCAAAAGAATTGAGTCCCTTAGAGACTGAGCAAGCTGAAAACTTGGGGAGAGGTAGTGCAAGTTTGCACGCAGAGTGCAAGTGTGTGCCAGGGTTGAGGATAAATTACATTGCCAAATATTAGGAGGTATAGCATTTCCAGAACGCAGACAAGACCCAAAGTCATCGGGCTCATAGGAGAATGACCATAGTTCGAGGCCTTTGACACTTAGTAACTCTTTCAAGTCAGGAGAAATTACAAGCTCAGGGGGAGGAGTGACATCAACCGTCAGATGAGTTGCAGAGGAAGAGATATGGAGCTTCAAAACTCACGTCCAGACACCCAAAAGAATGCACAGAGGAGGACAGATCTAGGTCGTCAGATCTGAATGCTGGGATCAACAACCATTGGATCTAGAGGAATGAGCACAAGGTTTAATCCTTTGGAGCTGCACATGAGAGTGGGATTTTCGAAGTCGTGAAGTCTCGAAATCATCCATCGATATAGGGCACGTGGCGAGAGATCAACATCTACCTGACTCACAGAGTGGAAAGGTCAAAGGGAAGAGTCATGAGGATTCATGAAGTGCGAACTTGCGAAAGGATCACAGTCGTTGATCGAAGAGAGAGCGTGGATCATTGATTGTCTAGGGAGATATCAGGAGAAGGGAGGTGAGTGGGACTCCAACTTCATGAAACACGAAGTCTCGATGCATGAAAGAGATATCTAGATCGTTAGATCACAGGGATTGTGGACCTTTGATCTAGCGAGCGGAACTCGCAAGTTTTGGTTTTGGAAGGACAAGCAAGAGAACTTTGTGAGATACGAAGTCACGAAACGCGAAATCTTAAAGAGCTCGAAAGGTTTGGCACTAGGTCATAGTGAGGGGTCATATGGATGGAGGATAAGGGAGTATCTAGTATGCGCTAGGCCCCTATCGAGATTTCAGAGGTCGGGAGAGTCGGGGTGACTCACATGCAAAGATCCGATACACGAAATCACGAAGCACCTTTTGGATAGGTGCGTGATCACAACCAGTGGTCATGGGGAGGAAAATTGCGCTTGGTGCTTATTCACGCGGGTGGAGTTTCATAAGGACCTGTGGATAATTTTTTCATGGAGGCTCCAACAGGGACTCGTAAGAGATAATCAAGCTCAGCCGTTGGAATGATCCTTAAACCGGGAGGTCGCAGACCCCACCGAGGTGGGGCGCTGCATCACACCTTCTGAAGGGGCCACGTGTCATCACTGCCTCGTCCACATATCACACCTAGCACTCATTGCTTGGTCCATTTGTTGAGAGGAGCACAAGAGTGTGCAAGTTCTGTGAAGCTTTGAAGGCTAGAGAAAATCCTGGTCGTTGGCATCATAAGCGTGTGGCGGCGAATCGAGTGTGGTTCAGAGTTCAACACTCCGGGAGATATGAGGAGTGTTGTGCATTGGGTCGAGAGTTCCTGGAGGTCAGAGTTGATCTCTTCCACCCATTTTAGAGTGCATGTGGACCATTGATTAGAGTTCTCTGCGTGTTCGAAGTTTTAAAATCTAGAAGGAAGGGTGGTTCAAGGCGAGGAAACCTCCAAACACCGAAGTTACGAAGTGTCGTGAACCGTCGATTGGAGAATGCTTTGGGATCCCTTTCAACCGTTCGATCAACTAAGAGGAAGGAATTATGTACAACATTTCAACGAATTCCTACTCCAGGAGGTTGGAGTGTTGTGTCAAGGATGAGTAGAAAGGCCCAAAGGCCAAAGCCACATGGAAGGTTCACGGGAGTTCGAGAGATAATAACTTTGGGAGACTGGGGTCATTAGATTGTATACTCTCAAAAGTGTCAAACTTATCCCGTAAGCATATGTGTTAATGTGGAGGGAGATCGGTCATCAAATTATTGGTGGATGGACTTCCGCCATAGCTTTAGGAGCGCTGGAAGCTCCGAGATCTCAGAGAACTCTAGATGATACGTATGATTTGGGTCTACATAGATGTCACGTGGCCCTTGACCAATAAGTGCTCGAAGGACTGTGGAAATGAATTTCTTCCAATCCTGAGCTCAGTTTTGAGTGGGAAGACAGTGGTTGGAAATCTCTGAACGAGAAGAACATGATGGAGATCCTGAAAAGAGGATGTGACATGGAAACACAATTCTATGCCCCATCCCTTAAAAGAGTATTTAGGGGTCGGGTGTGTTACAAATTGGTATCAAAGCATGGAAACAACACTTTGACTACTTGGGCTCATGCACGAGTTAAATAAAAATAGTATTAGAGAAATTTTAGGGATGACACCATATCTTGCCCATTCCTAAGCAACTTAGTTGAACCTCCACTGAAGAAAGGGATGAAGCCTTCTACTGTTGATAGATGTTTTGTAAATATTCTCTGGATGTTGCTAATATTTCCAAGTAAAGAAGACAACTTCGCTTTGCAATTGTACGTCATTTTTTACAGTCACAAGATTAGATTACCAAGGCTAAGATGAGCTTGTTGAGATTATTAACTATCAAATGGAAATTATCTGCATGAGTTCCTTGAGTAGAAGGATGCAGATTAAAATTCAACTAGAATTTTACCCAACAACATTGAATCATGCTAGTCTATGGAAAAGGAGGCCTACCATTCCTTTTGGGAAATGATAGCCAATCCTACATGAGTGGGATTATGCTGACAAGCACTAATAGAAAGACTTGGATGTGAATGTTTTGAAAGGATACGTAGTAGTAATAAAGGATATGTAGTAGTAATAATTAATTCCTTAATAAAGGATTAAACCCAATATATGTGTATGACCCCTCACGATCGGAGGATTGATGTGAATGGTAAGGTCAATTTACTTGACCTATAATGACTAAAAAAAATTTGTTGCTGGAATAACCCGGTAAGAAAGTAAAAAGGAACCCTATAGATTGAGAACAACCTTCATGAAGAAAGAAGTTAAGTGACAAGAGCCACATCAAAATCTCATGGTTGTGCTAGGGGAGTGTGTATCCCTATTAACTTAAGGATGTGTCTATGCAAGAGGAATGGGTCTGATGGCCATTCTATGAAAAAAGAGAAAGTATGTGCAACTCTCGGTTTTCGAAGGGAACTCAGAAACAAATTTTGTTTCTAGGTACATAAATTGCTGGGCATGGTTTTTCTAATCAAGCTGATAAACATAGATGTGTAAATATAGAGTGATTGAGTGAGAAATCAAAACAACCTCCCTTGCTTGGTGGATAGGAAACTAATATGCTATATTTCCTATGGGAGGAGGAGAGTGACCTCTGTCCCCGACTTTTTCTGAACATAAGGAAGAATTCTAGGTGCAATGGTTAAGACTAATTATGATCTAAAGATACTCTCGATTTCTGAACTAGAATACTTAGTAAGTAACATACTTAGAAATTTTATTTGGGTTTTAAGGGATTAGTCCAAATGTTATTTGGCATTAAAATTTATTATAAATAAGGTAAAATGGTTGATTAAATGTTGATCCTAAATGTGGTAAAGGAAGTGTTAAGGCACTTCTAGATGCCCAATGGGTCAGATTGACATCCAATGGTGGATGGTAGCCATATAGATATAGGTGTACCCTAGTGAGGGGAATCTAAAAAAATTATTTCCTTGATCGAAAGGTCTGCTGATCAAGACCAGTTAGAAGCTAGTTAGGTTGTTTTGTTACCTTGGGCATGGTTATAATTGCCTAGACTGTATTTATGAGTTGGGAAATGTTTTTGTGGAAGTTGAGGCAAGAGTGTTTTCTTGCTAGCTGTTATTGTATAAAAAGGGAAACACAATTATGACTATGTCTTTTAAACTGCCAGGTGGATATTATGTGAATGCTTACAAGTTCTCAACTGAGAGAGAAGATCAATGTTGAGTATATCTATGAAACTTTTTATGAGAATGGTAGTAAGATCCTTGGGAAGAGGATTTGGAAGTTTGATGTGTCCATGAAGGACAGAAAAAGGGGTGCAAGCAATGAGCTTGCATGATGAATGTTTAGCTACATATGTCTATGCTTGAGTGCATGTTGGCATCAGGATGAAGTGGAAATAATGATGATCGTGGGGAAATAAAGCGTGCAAAAATGGAAGTAACAGCTGGAGGGAAACACAACATGCACACATGAAAAAAAGCATGCACAAGGAAAACGACAACTGGAAGGAAGAACAACATGCGCGCATGGGAGGAAGACCTAATGTTAGTAGGGATAGGGTTTTGGTAATATATTGTAAATGGTTGAAGAGCCCAAAATGTATAAATATAGATACGTAGGTATCATAATTGGTTCAGTTCGGTTCGGTTCATTTTTGTATTGTTCCATCATAGATATGCACGAATTGATGTGATCTGTAATGTGGCTATGAACCATTTTTGTAAGTTGTTGATCTAGAAGAGAGGAACAAAGGAATATCTGAGGATTAGATTGCAGGCTGAGGAGCCTGGTGAGATCTAGTTCACCTCATATAGATCTTACTCATCTGAGGAGAATTGTAAGAGTGCAGCGTTGGAGATGCAAAACTACCATAATAAAAGAGCCAAGACCCAAATCTTTGTGGACGTAGCCTAAGAGGGGGTGAACCACGGTAACATCTGTGTAATGTGATGAATGCATGCGTATCTTTATCTTCTTTCAGAAGTTAATTGTTGTACTTAATGAATGAATGAGTTATTATATTCATATGAAATAGGATTGCTCTGTTAAGAGAATAAACTATGGACGGTAATGCATAGTCGCAAATACAATAGATTGCAATCACAATTTATAGTAGATGGATCTGAATAATGATCTCCTATCTCATACTCAATCCTAGGATGTAAACACGTGAGTCTTACAACCACCCATTTAAAGCTATCTCGGGTGAGACTTCATAGCGCATTCTGTGTGTTGTGTTGCCTTCTGGTTTACCAAGGGGGGCGATAGTTTTAGAGGCTTTGTTGGAAACCTAAAAGACATGAACCCTGGTTCAATAACTCAGACGGTAAAAGAGGAAGATTAAAACCAACAGTGCATGAATTTGATGCAATGTGAGGTTACTTGATATGAAGAATGATATTAAGACCAAGTAGATGTGAAGGATATGCAACAAGGAAGTTGCATGTTGAAGGAGTTTCCTGTGGAGGAACTGTGTGAAGACTCTGTCAAGAGAACATAGTCACAACCTTAATGACTGCTAAGAATTGAGAAGTAGGATGAAAGCATATATATATATAAAGGAGTTTTCTGTGGAGGAACTGTGTGAAGACTCTGTCAAGAGAACATAGTCACAACCTTAATGACTGCTGAGAATTGAGAAGTAGGATGAAAGCCTATATATATATATCCTGGATTACATTCTAAAACAAAATGTATGAGTGGAAGACTAACAAATGAATATTGACCATTTTGATAATTGAATGGTAATGTGTAGAATGCACATGTTCATGATTCATTATGAACAAAAAGTTTGCTATTGAAGCATGCTGATGTATCCAAAAGGTTAGGGTGAGACTAACCAAGGATACTTAGGGAAAAGAGCAGGAAGATCCCAACAGAGAGTAAATTGCACAAGCAAATAAGGAGAAAAGGAGGAACACTTTTCTCAGTCTAAGAACTATGAATTGTTTAAGAAAGTTGTAAGTATTAGAAGAGTAGTTGTGGGAATAAGTATAGTTTGAAAAAGGAAGAATGAATAAATACACATATTTAAATGAATAGGAATGGATGAGCAGTGTGGCCTTGGGGTAACTCAGCTGGGTTGAAAAGTCCCAGGTTGTGTAGAAGGAGTTGGAAAAAGGGAAGAACCCTTAACTCTTTTCTTGCTGTGTATTATGTTTTTCTCCAGGATGGGAAAGCTGGTACAATGATGAAAGTAAATGTTTTGACACCATAGTGAGGTTTATATCATTGCAAAAATAGTTGAGATCTGTCTGTATTGCATTCATGAAAACATTAAGAATAATGTGATGAAGTGCATAGAGATATGCTAGGACATAACTAAAAATTGTTTTATTGGTTTAAAAACTATGATACTTACACTTTTATTTTTACATGACGACAAACATAATCATGATGTATGTCATGTGTAGAGAGAAATTAGAACTGTTGAGAGAGACAATTGTCAATGATGGACAACCTCAAGCAAAGGATGACTTTCAGCAGGTTGTTGTGGAAAGATTATTGAAGGGACTTTAGAAGTCCCCAGGAAGCACCATTGATAACGTAATATCAAAGAGGGTACCGACAACTAGGACATGTAAAAAAAAAGTATCCATGCCTATGTGGCACAAGGTATGAAGGGATTGGGTAAGAATCCCTTCTGAAATGTTTTATTTTCTTAATGTTATGCACACAATTTTGAAAGGAATTTGTATGACATGGATACCCAAGTAGGGTATGAATCAGGAAGAAAACCCTGATCAAATCAGGTTAATCAAGAACTTGACAGAGGAGATGAATGTGAGCCTTTCATCGGAGGGAAAACTGATCTCAATTGTCAAATCGACTTAAAGATCCACTGGATTTAACGAATCAAATACTAGCCGTTCGATTAGATCTATGGTTGGGAATCATTGTGGAGCGCGAAGGCGAAATTAATGGACGTGCTAGTTCACGGTCCACAATCAACCAACACCATTGATCTTATCGGGGTGGATGATCAACAAGCACGATTAAAAGAGTTGGGTGAGCAATTTTTGGATTCCAGAGATTGAACTCTCCGATAAAGAGTGAGCACATTGGGGTTCCACAATCACTGTGAAATTTCGATCTGTGAACGATCGATGGGTGAACCTGCAAGGAACCCACGCATTAATGCTACGTAAACTCGTACTGTGATCGGGTTCTGTGAGTGATTTGCGAGTCTGGTTTTTAATTTTGACGGCATTTAAGAAGTATCTAGAAGGGTTTAACTTCAACCTTGCATAATTGTGATCCTTGAAAGAATTCATGAACGAATATGTCTGCATTGACTAATCAAGGAATGATTGGAAACAAAAGTGCTCATAGACAACACGTTGATTTAATGCATTAAGAATATGCATGTGGTAAAATAATGGGGCATATATATATAGGGCTTCCCATTGTGGAAGAAGCACCTTCTAGTACTCTACAAATTTGTACGATTGGTAAGGAGAGAAATTAGGTGACCCAAAATGTTGGTACCCTGATTATCAGTAAGGAAAGAAATGCTTGAAGGCATTCATGTGAAACTTTGAGTTTCACGAGTAATGATTTGAGGTTGTGGTCGATTCAGAGTAGAAAATATGGTTCTGCTATAATAATAAATATGGATAGAGAATCCACATGGTAATAAGGGGGATGAGTTCCAACATGTAACACCCCAGGTTTTGAACCCCCATTTTAAATAATGTATTGTTACAATGCTGAGAGGTCAGAGTGCCCAAACAATTATTAAAAGGTCAATGTGCCGAAGAAATGTAATGTTTTGATCATTATTAATAATAAATACATCGCTAGATGTTAGACGGACAAGGACTAGAGTTATAGGGGGCTATGATTCCACAAGAGAGGGGGCTTGAGGGGCTAAATGCTTATTCCTATTTTAATTACCATTTTGTCCAAGGGAGTGGATCAATTAC